>JAJSOF020000031.1:92122430-92227430 GCA_025594305.2 Periplaneta americana
CGCAACATTTTATGGTTCCATCCTTGTTAACAGAAAAGTTTGATACACTTAAATGTGGCATCCTCACTTCGAAGATATCATGACATGTCTAACTAGAAGTACTGGGAATTTCCATGGAAACGGTGACAATTGTAAATTACAGATTATTGGAAACAGCGTAGACATTGAATTTCTACCACTGCCTTCTTGATCGCATCTTATGGCAGCGTAACTGCCTGCTCATTCCTCTTTCTTAGCATTGAGTTTCGCGTGGAACATTGTTGTCCAGATTCGACGCTAGAGCGCAGCAAGTACTCGTAACTGCCGTTGTTTTGGCTGTGCTAATTGTGTAGAGTGAATAATTATAATATTTTAAATTTGAAATCTTAAAAGTAATTACAGTGTATGTAAGTGTTTGTTTATGAATTATATGTTTTTTTTTTTAAAATATATTGGAAGCAAGAAATACTCGAGTTAAAATACGTTACTACGAAGTGAAGAGAAGCATTTGAAATGTAGATATGGAGAAGGATGGAGCGTGTGAAATGGACAGACAAAATAAGAAAGAATCTGTGTTGAGAAAAGAGTGGATGAAGAAAGAGCGATGCCCACGTGCATCAACGTCGGTTAGTGTAACCATCGGTTAAAATTGTGACCTAATCCCCGATTAAGCCTTTTTACGGTGGATCGACCTCGGTTACGACTTAAATAGGAAGTTAACCACAGTAATCTCTAACCGGCCAAATATGAGCGGTTAAAGGAGATAACCAGCGATTAGTAGAGCAAGTAAAGCAAAATGACGGCCAGAACCACAGGTGATTATTTCGAAGACGATTATTATTGTGCAGTACTTGAATTACTTGGATAGAGCGTGAGCGTGAAGGTTCTTTAGTGGAAAGAGAGATTTCTTGCGAGCAATTAGGTGACAGAAAATTTCAGGAGGAATTTCGTTTATCAAAATCTACAAATGGATTACTTGATATAACACAAGAACAATCACATTTCTCCTACGGATCGGCTGCTTATATTACGATTCTATGTAACTATTATTTTCTGTATTTTAAGAGGGAATACTCGAATACCGGTATCTCTTTCTCTATGTCACTGGCTGAACAAAGAGAGGTTATGGATGGATCTTAGGATAATGCACAATTCCCTGGTGTAGTCCAAGATCGTACACACATTTATTATTATACTATTATAAGCCTACGAAACTACTCAGCTTTGCTTTCATTGTGCATTTTGAAATGAAACTGAAGACCTAAGAATGAAATTAATGACAGGATCCAGTGCTGCTCATCGGAGTGACTACTACCGCGGAGGAATCGGAGATTACGAATAAAGCTCTCCACCGGTGATCTCCGGTACTACCGTAGGTGGAACAGGGGACATGCGGAGGGCTGCGGTGGTTCGGAGCGAAGCGACAGTTAGCTCAAGGACGACCGACGCGTACGGACTGACGGTAGTTATGAGTGGAATAAAATGGCACCAAATCGGATATCTGTCGCATGGAAAATCTTTAATTTAGTTGAAGGTAATAATAAAGTTGTGCGCTGTAAACTTTGTGGGCAAATTTACTGTAAGGATGGTGGAACTTCGAATTTGTTAGACCATTTGAAGCGATCGCACAATGGCGAACGTGATGAAAGCGCCGACAAAAACATTTACGCAAAACATTTGATACGATCTCTTTTTAAATTGTTTTACTGCTATTGTTCCCAAAGGTCCACAGTATAGAAAAAAAGTCTTGAAATTTCTCTAAAACGTAACTTTCCAGGCAATAAAAACACATGAAATATTTAAAAGACAACTTGAGTTATATTTTACTCTTTAGATTAAAATATTGAGTTTCTGAATGAAACTAAAGAAACATATTGTAATAATAAGTTATAATTACAATTATCCTTAAGTTGATGTCCGCTTATATTTTTATTACAGGGAAAGAGTGGCGCGTTTTAGAAAAGGCAGTTCAAATACTGACACCCTTTAACACAATAATCACAATCCTGTCCGGTGAAGAATATGAATAAATTATTTTGTACAGCAAACTTTAACTCATTGATAGCAAACGTTTTTTTTTCCATTCTGAAACTCCCTTAATAGTCTATATTTTATGTTAAACTAAACCGAATAGAATAATTGACAAAAATTATTTATGAATAAACGAGTGTTTCCAGCAGAACTACAGTATAAATGTTCACATTATCTACTGAAAAGCTTTATTTCTGCGTTAGTTTTGCAGTTAGATTTAATGTTATTAATTTGATCAATGGCATAAAACTAATACGCCTTTCCACATATACTATGAATTTCAAAACTAGAAAAAAATCTGTCAGCTAACGTAGCACTTCAAGCAAAACAAGAAAAAGAAAGAGCCAAAGAAAGAGGAAGAGAGAGATAAACATAAAAGAGAGAATAAACAACAACAAATTACAACTTATTTTAAAAGATGCGCGGACGTCAGCGGACTCGAATCACTACCTGATCCGATTAAAGGAATGCTCAGCGAAAGTGTATGTCTGCGCCACCGCACATATACAACCTGCGCGGCATCAATCGGAGGTAACCGGAGGTCTCCGATTGAAAGCGCGCAAACAACCGCTCCGGAGAAAAACCTAGTCATAAGCAGCACTAGATGTACATATCAGCCAGAACCTCAATCAGAGGCATCCTTCGTTGTTATAGGTGTCGAATTCGACGATAGTGTCCCTTTAAAGAGACTGAACACTCTAAATTATACATTTACCAAACCGTTAACCAATATACTTACCAACTCCAAATCATATAAGTATTTCATGTCCTTCTTGAATAGAATATTCGTGAAACTGTAAAATGTTAAATTATTCCGGGGGAAAAAAATCGTATTAGTTCTAATCAACTATAATGAAACTGTAAGTCTTCAATTTCGCATACTATAATATTGTACTATTAGCTTTAATTTTTATTTTAATTAGGCATTTGATTTCTAATTTTGAGCCATTTCTTGTAATACCTGATTATTGCCAATTGTTGTTAGGCCTACTAAATAATGTATTTAATTCGTAAATTTTAAGCCATCTCTTAGTATAGCTATTTATTGCTTCTAAAATAACATGTTTAATAGCTAATATATATATAAATAAATATATATATATATATATATATTTCTTTCTTTCTATAAGCATTAGATATAAATATAGAGACATGCCTTGAGGCTTTATGAAACGATCCATTCTTTCATTAAGGTGCATTCTTGTACATAATTCATGTGAATTGTAACCTTAACCACAATTTTGTATGATAATTGTATTATTGTTCATTGCTTATAAAATATGTATTTTGATACCAACTATAACCCTAATATACCTCAGGGTGAAATAGGGTTTATAAATTGGATAATAAAAAAAATAGGCAACACACTGCACACTCCTCTTTATGCGTTCAAGCACAGTTCTGTGGGACCACATGCGTAGCGTTGTGTACGAGACTCAGTTTAGGCCAAGATTGTTGCTGCACATTGCATTATATTCTGGAAAGACATACAACATACTTTTAAAAGTATGTTCCATTAGTTTTCGTTTTGCTGTTATAAGAACTGTATGCATTTGGAGTCCCTTTCATTTCCGCAGTCTGCTTCGTCACATACAATGTCTGCTAGCACTCATTGGCCTCGGCACTCAACAATCTATTTAATGATGCATTATATCTACTATATCCAGGGTGTTTCCGGGCTGGTGTTACAAACTTTCAGGGATGATAAGGAACCGGCGCGTCCTCAGGGAAGGGCAGATATGGAGGGTACGAATATATTGAATAAGCATCAATTTGAGGGTTAACAACCCATCATAAAAACAGCTTGTTACGAATCCCTACAATAACCGGAATTTATAAAACTGGTTCTTCTGTGTGGTTGTGAAACTTGGACTCTCATTCCGGAAATGACCGATTCGAAAGTTAATAATGCAATAATAATATTTAATACATCACTGCTGTCATAGCAACTCATTCTTCATAGGCCATCAATACAAATTTTATATGTTAGGTCTATTTGTATTAATTGTTTTATAACGTTGGCGACCTTTCATAATTTACAACATACTTCCCTGCTATAGGTACTACAAATATCTTGTAGTTTCGAACTCGGCTGCTTCCTGTAATATCCCTTACTTACTTACAAATGGCTTTTAAGGAACCCGAAGGTTCATTGCCGCCCTCACATAAGCCCGCCATCATCGGTCCCTATCCTGTGCAAGATTAATCCAGTCTCTATCATCATATCCCACCTCCCTCAAATCCATTTTAATATTATCCTCCCATCTACGTCTCTGCCTCCCCAAAGATCTTTTTCTCTCGGTCTCCCAACTAACACTCTATATGCATTTCTGGATTCGCCCATACGTGCTACATGCCCTGCCCATCTCAAACGTCTGGATTTAATGTTCCTAATTATGTCAGGTGAAGAATACAATGTGTGCAGTTCTGCGTTGTGTAACTTTCTCCATTCTCCTGTAACTTCATCCCTCTTAGCCCCAAATATTTTCCTAAGCACCTTATTCTCAAACACCCTTAACCTACGTTCCTCTCTCAGAATGAGAGTCCAAGTTTCACAACCACACAGAAGAACCGGTAATATAATTGTTTTATAAATTCCGAGGCTTATTGTAGGGATTCGTAACAAGCTGTTTTTTACGGTGATGGGTTGTTAACCCTTCGCCCAACCCCCAAGCTGGAGGACCACTCCTTATCGGCTGTCCACGACTGCTTATTCAATATATTCGCAGCTACCCTCCATATCTGGAGGCCGTCTCCTCTATCCGCAACCTGAGGACGCGCCATGCCATGGTGATAGGGACCCACAATACATGGCCTGTAATATCCCTATTTTCGAAAATGTTTCTATACCTGTTACAGGTCTACTTGATACTGCACTCAGGTTTCCGTAATTCGTTATTGTAATGCAACATCTTATCTCGCTGTTCGCTCCCGACGCGACTGACTGCCGCCTCATAATCGACGCCCACTCCTGGAGCCGCCAGCAGACGAAGATAGAAATATCAATATTAACAGCGCCGCGAACTTTGACCTGAGCTTATCTGAACACGACCTCTCCTAAAAAAAACTACATCGCCTAGGTAAGACTGTAGCACGGTCCAATGTCCTGAACCGCACCTGACACATAGGCCTACATTATCAAAAGGGGTTCAAAGTATCCACAAAATTCTTAGTTAGACTACGAGTCAGCAAAATAAACTACTTCTCATCAAGTTAAGAGACAGAGCTCTTCAATTGGCTTTTATTGTAATTCTTTCCTTTCTCCATGTAACCTACTAATTCTCAAAACGAACATGAAATCACCTCGAGTTTTTGTTCTTTTTACATAAAACTAGTGGCTTGTGCAGCAAATGCTGCGAACTAAGTTCATTAGACGTTCAAATAAAAATTTTTCAGATTTATTTTCAATGAAAAATACCAGACTTTTGAAAGTTATTTGCTTCCATAATAATGAAACATATTTTCTCTGAATGGTTTTTATGCCAAATACTTTTTCTTGAACCTATCCACCTTCAATTTTTCGAGTTTCAACGCGAAAACGCAAGTAACAATGTCAGGGCGATCAGTGGGTTTTTCATGTGGGAGTAAAGCAATAGCTATTTCAGGTCATTGTGGATTGTAGGTGAAAGTTAAAAAAAAGTCAGGTTTGCTATGCTTTCGAACAATAGATGCTGGGTTTGCAGTAAGAGATCTGCTCTTGGGCAGAACACTATGAATGAAAATGAACATCTCTTTTGACTTTATAAAAAGCTTTCACATAATCGATGAAGCTAGACGGGTCTCTGAATGAAACTATCTTCTTTTTCTATTAGTAACTTCGTGCTGAACAATCAGTCGATGCAAGATCTGCTCGTACGAAATTCATTTTGACTTTGGAGTATAATTTATAACGTATTAAGTAGACTGATCCCTCTGTGACTTTCTATCTTTTGATAATCTTATGTGGTTCATAATCTACATATTCCTCAGAGCTATAGAAGAAATAACAGACACTCCATATAAATCTCTTTGCTCAGACAACGTTTCGTGATTTCCCGTCAAACGCAAGGCCTAATACCTCTGTCTGCGTACATAATGCATAGTAACGGTATTTCGTCTACCAACACATGCATTGTGCCGTCATCTCTCGCGCATGGCTGAGGCACGGGAAGGGCTTCAGAATGACAAGAGCTCCCGAGGGCAAAATGAAGCCCCTCGCTTCTTTGTACTACCACTGAGAAAGACAAAGGCATGGTGATGTCTTATTCAGAAGGGTGCACTTAGTGCTGCGACTGCTAATATTAGCTACTTGGTTAAGGGTGAATATTGTCCATTGCAGGACTGTATTTAACATTTTTGCCGTCCTGGGCCATTAAAGAAATGTCCTCCTTCAAAATAATTTAATAATTACCGAACTACGAAAATTTAATCGAAATAGTTTAATAGTTTAAATTACATGTCTAAAAATAATATGTATAGACAAGGTCAGTTAAAATGGAACAATTACAACGAGAATGTACAATAAAAAAATTCGTCAAAGTTATAAAAAGGATTTTAAATAAACCAACTAGAAGTGCAAAATTTGAGAGCAGCTCTGCTTAAATTAAATATATGTGATGGAAATTTATTTGCAACATTCAATGGCATTTGACAAAGATTTTTTGCGATTTAACAAGTCTACAAGTTCTGACATTAAAATCATTTTACATCTTTATTACACAACTTTTAACACTATCACTTCGGAATATGTATGGTAAGACTTTCCTGTGTTAAACTTCAACGTACCTCGTTTACGTGTTTCGACCTATTTATGGGTCATCTTCAGAACTGATCGTTGTTGGTCTTGGCGCCTCTTGTTCTGTTTGAGGGTGCGTTCGTGTGGTATAGTGTAGAGTCAAAGAGTGTGTGTGTTTTGAAGTTGAGTTGTGTGTTGAAAATTTCGTTGGAGTGTGTTTTCGTATGTCTGTATATTTCATATTGTTCTAGTGTGTTTAGTTTCTGGCTTTTTGGTTGGATGTATAGTATTTCCATGTCTGTGTTGATGTCTCTGTGGGTGTGGTTAGCATTTGTGATTAACAAAATTACAAAACACCTCCACATATGCAGAACACATTACAAATGCTACTCTTTCAGGGACGAGCTAAAGTTGTTCTGTATATTTTATAGTTTATGTTACAATTATTAAATAAATAAATAAATGAGTAAATAAGTAAATAAATAAACAAATAAACAAATAAATAAATAAGTAAATACATAAATAAATAAATACATACATAGACAGATAGATAAATAAATAGATACATAAATAAATACATAAATAATAACTATTATTATTGAAATTCACAATGCAGTTACTATACTCTAATACAGGCATTATGTTATTAATTGTTTTATAGATAACATCAGTTTCAAGATAATTTGCGTATCTTTACTTATATTAATCTTTTACTTCAGTTTCCAACATTTATTTCAGTGCGACGAAAGATTTCTCACTTCTGCTTTCAGTGTTCCAATAGTGCCAAACATGTCCCGTTCTGTGGAACAGGCGTTGTCGTAATGTAGTTCCAAAGTGAAACGAGTAATTTGTAACAGCAAGTAACTCGTACTATACTTGTTTTTTTTTTTTTAAGATGGGACATGACAGTTACGCGGCCGAGCTTGGAACTACAGTGCCATGTTGCCAATATGGACTACCACGCTGCCAGCTGATGGAAGCTAGCAATAGTCGTTAAGATGGCTGACGTTAAAACATTCATTGACAATTGACGCGAAGGTAAGAAAACAATACAAACATCGACAGAGAATCAAACACGAAACGTATCAATGCTAACATTGTGTGCACAATAAATGTCGCCAAGAAAGCTATTAAGCACTCGCCACGTGGGAACTGTAAGTTTGGCAACTCAACTGTTGTTACCATAGCAAAAGGGCTACCACGTTAAGTGACATTCAGTTGTTTTTCCGATCGCAACGCTCCTGTATGTCCCATCTTAAAAAAAAAAGAAGTATAGCTCAGAATAACAGTGTTATTTTGGAACGTAGTATTCCAAGGTGTTGTTACTTTTTGGAAGAGTTCCAAGCAAGGAACTGTTTCAAAATAACCGTTACATTAATTTTTTCCCCCACCTCTACTACCCGTCAAGTGTGAATCGTGTGGGCCACACACATGATAGCAGTGCACGCCTATGTCTTGTAAGGGTACGTTTGATAGGTTGCTGGGGCGGAAACAATTGAAGGGCAAATCGCAATATAGCGAACGTAGAAGCTCCGCCCACGACTCCTTCCTCTTTTCCCCTACTATCTCAACAGACACTCTACGTGATAGGCGAGTGTTGTGTCGAATGCACATTTCATGTGGGTGGGGATAACTTCCCCTACTGGCGTTCGCTATATTGCGATTTATCCCGCATCTTTTATGTTTTCTAGCCTCCCCTCCATATCGTAGGTTGTGCAGCGACAGGGAACAGTTCTTCTGATAAAGTAAAAATAAATTTTCTGTGGAAAGTATTAAAATGAAAATGTTTTCCAGAACATATAATTAGAGCTTTCCACAGCCTTTATATGGTAACACGGATAGCAGCTAGATTTAAATGATGATATTTTCTAAAACTGAATTATTGGGTCAATGCTGAAGTTAGTAGCGAGTTAAAAAGTCGTCAAGACAAGTTTGTAAAACATCTTCGTTATCAAGGGAGTTTCTCTTGAAGATTATTGGGTAGAGAACGGAAAAGGTGGACATCTGAGGGCGCAAGATCGGAAGACTATGGAGGATGTGGAATCACCTACCAACCAGGTTCCTGGATAGCTGCTTTCGTCATGTTATAGCGGAGTGCGGGCGTGCATACTAGTAATGCCGCACTTCGATTATTGTGACGTTTTGTTAAGTGACCTAAGTTCTGAACTGTCAGTCAAGTTACAGCGAGTTCAGAATATGTGCGTCAGATACGTGTGCAACATCCGATGATATGATCACATATCACCGTCCTTCGCAAGTCTCTCGTGGCTCCGACTTAAAGAACGCAGAACTTTACACTCTTTGTCTTTACTCTTCCGAATTCTGCACACCTCAACACCAAATTACCTTTCGTCTCGTTTCTCTTATCTATACTCTAACCACGACGTAAATACCAGATCACTTATCTGTGGCACGCTAAGTATACATCTTCATAGAACAACTTGTTATTCATCTTTTACAGTATCCACCTCGCGTCAATGGAATTCCTTGTCACAAAGTATTAGGAGCGGCAAGACAATAAACACCTTTCAAACAGCTTAAAAGATAACCTTATTAGCATTTCACTCCAATCATACTGATTTAAACTATCACTGATTACATTGTTACTTCTTTCTTTAGACATCATCCTGATTGTGCTGTATTTTCAAAATTGTCTCATAATAATTTCTTTCTATTATCTAATATTATTTGAAATATATTAACATTCTATGTATTTTAGCTTAATTCTGCTACATAGTTTGCATTTCAGTGTTTAATTAATAGTTCACAGTATTTTGTTGTTTAATTCGTAAATAACTCTTGTATACATGTAGCTCTTATCTAAATCAAATTGTTGAATTCTTTGTAAGTTGATACATATGTATGTATACTTTTTGCTGGTTGAGTGGAAGAGAAGACCTTACGGCCTTAACTCTGCCAGCTAAAATAAATTATTATTATTATTATTATTATTATTATTATTGTGTTGCAGCAGCACTTGATGCAGTCTTCCCGATCGTTTTTCTTCATTTGCGGCCGCAGGGGTCTATGTTGTTAGCGATAAAGTGTTGAAATGATAGAACCATTTTCTTATAGTGCTTTCTCCGATTGCATTCTCTCCGTACACGGCATAAATATTTCGACCCACTTCCGTTGCCTTTGCTCCTTTGGGTTAAACTTAAACAGAAGAATATCTCGGAAGTGTCTGCATTTTTTCACTTGACGTTTCATCTTATTTAACCCATAAACAGCACAAATCCAAACATTTCAAAGCGTATTTACATGCACAACGCTCCAAATAACAATTGACAAATAAATGATAAACAATCTCCTAACCATACACTATTGTGATAACTAGACTTCGTGGAATTGCCACGAGAATTGGAAGGTTTACTACGCACGCGGTATAGACTGTATGAGAAGGGGACGTGCAACGGATGGAGTATGCCTCTGTTGTAAACACTGAGCAGTATACTGCGGTTACAATAAACCTGTATCCTGCATTCAAGAAGTATAATAAATGATCATTGAAGTAGGAAATGTCTAAACATGTAAATACGCAATTATTTTGTAGTGAGATATATTAACTCTTAAAATTTAATGTAATATACTCACATCATCCTTGAATATGTGCATTGCAGTGAAGAGTTACGTACATTTTGAGCGACTGCAAAGTGAACCTCCTCCGATGGTCACTCAAACAGTTTTTATATTGGGAAAATGTACGTTCAACATCACACGATGTAATAAGTGCATATTTGAAGAACGGAAAGTCGCTACTTTTTAGTAGGCATACACCAACTTCAGACGTCTTGTCGTGACCTGATAGTACATTATTTATAATACGAAGTTGTGAATAGGCAGAATTTTTAGCAATAATGTTTCTCAACTTACATTTCACTTTTTCTGAAATTAGTGAATTGTTATTTTGGATAACGGTTTGTGATACTTTATCCACTATATTAAGGGCGTCTGAGAGTTGTAGTTTAGACGATTCTAACAGGGTGATGCTTTTGGACACGATTTTAAAATTAGAATCAATGAACAGAATATCTTCCAATAGCTTTCGGGAAGCCAATGATTTTACAGCTGCAACAGCGGAACTGTCTGCGCTATCCAATGTATCAATTACCTCCATTATTTTGCCGTAATATTCTGCATAATAATTAACAGCATCCTACCACGTTTTCCAACGGGTTAAGACTGGCTGCAGGGGTAAGGGTATTCCAGGGGCAATTGTTTGGAACACCAACACTCTCATTGTAGTATGATTGAATTCTTGTCTGAACTGAACAAATGTTAAGCTTTGACTATTCCAACCACAGTAATGCAAAAACAAGTGCTTACATAGATATACATTAGCTGTAGCTGCTTTATCTATTTGGACCGGTCACATCTCTTAACATGAACTGCTTATACTACGAGACCGTGAGGTCGCTCACCTCTTCTATACTACCGTACATCGGCAACCTGATTGCATGCTGCGTGTGGCAATTCAACGAAGTCTAGTGATAACGAATAAAAACGCTACGACCGTATGCATCAATTTAATATTAAAAACTAAGAAGCCACCGGCGTGGCTCAGTCGGTTAAGGCGCTTGCCTGCCAGTCTGAAGTTGCGCTCGGGTGTGGGTTCGATCCTCGCTTAGGCTGATTACCTAGTTGGGTTTTTTCCCAGGTTTTCCCCAACCGTAAGGTGAATACCATGTAAGCTATGGCGAATCCTCGGCCTCATCTAGTCAAATACCATCTCGTTATCACAAACCTCATCGACGCTAAATAACCTAGTAGTTGATACAGCGTCGTTAAATAAACAACTAAAAAAACGAAGATATTCATTAAGAATGACAATATTGAATGGATCAAAGATTTTAAATATTTAGGCCGTGAAGTAGATGATACAGGGACATCATTTTATTTTTACTAACATTTCTAATATTAACCTGGCTATACCTTTGGATCAACGATTAAGAACCGGAAACACCGTTTGCTACCCCCTTCCACGGCTGGAGTTCGACGATACTGGCGTAATATACAAACAAATCACTTTACTAGGTACAGGAGGGAAGAAAAGTAGCTCATCCATTTACGTAAATTAGGAAATATCGCGATTTTGAGTTTGATAATTTTTATTAGGTTTTTGTTTAATCAAAATACAGTAAAGTATTAACAATGAGTGTTTTTACTCACGAACTGAGCTGTCCATGCGGACGTATTTATTATGCAGTGTCTAATATACTGTCTACAACACATTAGCGTACACTATAGAGAATGAACTTAAATTGAAAAATAATCATAATATGGACATTTAAACACATTTTTGAAAATGGTGGCCGTTCATTTCGATACAGGCTTCAGTTCTAATGTGCATATTAACGCACTATAGATTATTCTACGTAATTCCAATTACCAGGTTCGTACTTCGTATCAGTAACTCATGTTGAAATAATTCTGTACCTACTCTATAAAAGAGACCTTACGTACTGTAAATTCAATCTTCACTTCTGCCCGATCCGAAAAGGTAAACATTACTCAGAAATGCTATCCACTATCCGTCCAAGTGGTTACGTCGCAGGGTCGTAGAAAGGGAGGAAATCACGTGACAGTTAATTACTTAACGAGGCCCTTTTATTTAAGTTATTTTAAACAATTGTATGGGTATATTACGTAGACGTTAAATTCCTAACAGAAATTAATGTTCTCAGAAAAGAGCTAAGACAGCCCAGCCACTAGCATTTACAGAAACAGGTGAGGGGAAACTGGGATGCGACGTAGGCAAATGGAAAATGATGCAATATTGAAAGCTCTTTCGTCACTGAAAAACGCGAACATATTTTTGGAACGTACTGTTTACTATCACCGTAAGGCTACTATGATTATATGCGGTCTTGGATCTGTGTGGAGGACGGTTGAACTTCATTAGTACAAGGGGTGGGAGTGAAGTGCATTCAAAAACTCAGGTACAATAAAAATTGAAGTAAAAATAAAATGATGTCCCTGTATTAGGTATATAAGTGAGCTTTTTTTCCTAATTTTAGGTTATATTTGATAAAATATTTTATGTAGTGTAATATACCTCAAATCCTATCTTTAATCAAAAGTCTTTTCGGAAAACATATTATCTATCTTTTTCGTGTTTCCGAAGTGATATAGTGTTAAAAGTTGTATAATCAAGATGTACAAAGAACTTTGATAAAATATTTTATCATATTATCTGTCAAAGAACTTTGATAGTGTAATAGCAGCCTTAGCAGTGCCAGCTCTTCTGTATGGGTCAGAGTCTTGAACAATAAAAAAAAGTCAGTAACATAAAATTGAGGTCTTGGGGATTGGACTTTTAAGGGGGAGTGAGGTACAGAAAAGGACAGTTAAACATCGCAGTGCAGATATTAGGAGACAACTGGGCATGGACTATTCAATGTAAACGGTAAAACAAGTAGACTATTATCAGTGGCGGCTCGTGAACTTGTGGATTGGGGGGGGGGGCTGCAGTAGATTTTGGTACATACAAATTTCACTTCTTGATATCATTACTAATAAGTATAGGACAAAAATAAATGCACTACATATCGAAAAATAAAAACTTCCTGACTTAGTTGGGAGATGTCTGTGGCATCATTTGCCATAATCGTTAAAAAAAACTGATACCATAGATTTCAGTCTGAATTTGAAATCGGCAGACACTCAACATGCAATCTACCAGTTCATCTTGAATTATTTTCGAATTACCTATAAACAGTGGCATTTTCCAAATGATTTGTGAGAGACTCGTTTAGATTACTCACGAAATACACCCAGAGTTCTTCGAATCGTTTTTTCATCATGTCCCCTAAGGGGAAGTTTGTATTGGCCACAAAATTTGATACAATCAATATTTTTTAAATAATTTCATGATTTTTTCTCATTTCTTGATTATGTTTGAGAATGTTTGTTCTGTTCATTTCACTTAATTGCGCAGAAATATTAGTTTTTCCTAACATAGCCAATGAAACAACATTTTTCAGGTGAGACTACGAAGTTTCGTGCTTTTTAATTTTTAGGGGCAAATGTCCTAAATGTCACACCACTCCTAGTCTATGCAGTATCATCACCGAAGAGGAGGCAAGGAAAACAAAATACAGAATTTTTTTTTGTCCACATCCACGTAACCACAAATGCTTAGCGTAAATTTCATTGTTATACTTCCTTACATATATGCACTATTTCGGCTGGATGAAGCTTGAGTAAGATTTAAGTCGGGTAACGGACGACCCTGTAATTTCACTTCATTACATCAATCTTCTCTGCAAGGGAAAGTTGAGAAAAATAAAATTAATATCCTGTAATTCACACACACTCATGCTTGCACATTTGCACTGGTTAAGTTACGGTACTACGACGTCACACCAAAGCAACACTCAGATATACTGATGGTCAACAATGTTCTAAAACCGGAAAAGAAGTCTCTTTCGTACTTTACGTGCTATATCAAAAGGATTCTACTCGTGCAATCATTTTGAGTTAAGGCAAATCCTAAGGTTCTACTGGAGACTGGATATATACCTATTATAACCATGTCCTACGAATGCCAGACTACCGCATCCATAAGATTTTAAACTATGGACCACAAGGGAAGTGCGCGACAGAGGAAGACCAATGAAGAGATGGTCAGACCCGTTTCTACGACAAACCGGAACAGGTCGTAAGGCCTAAACCATGATGTTGATTATACTGGGTGTTCAGTTCAAAGTGTGTCATGGCTCGCTATATGCCGTCATGTGGCTAGCCGATGAGCCTAGAGAATTCAATCTTCCTACACTTCCACAGAGGTGTATAACCTATGAGGCAGAAAAGTTGCCTAGCAAGTACGGCGTTCATTCTGAAGAGTACGTACCGATATGTACGGTAACGCCGGTAGTGGCAGGAAAGTAAACTGTTAGGAAATACGTACTGTCGGGATATGGGGAGAGGGTTAAGACGATTTCTTACGTATTTGTTGACATTAACTTCGACGGTGAACATGTACACGGAGCATTTGATTTGTGTTGTGGAATGTTACCGTACGCAACCGATGATAACAAATACCCTGCGTACGACTTGCCGGCGCAAAACACAGTTCGAAAGAGGTTATGGTAGCACACAGACCGTACAGACCGCCATCTGTTGCTACGACGTTCAAGTTATATCGTACACGTTCTCAAGTTCAGATTGAAGAACGCCTTAAATAATAGGCAACTTCTCTAACATATAAGCTGAAACTCGCTTCAAATCGGTGACCCAACAACAGTGACGTCATGACACACTTTGAAATGAACACCCAGTATTTCTTGTTGGTACGTGCTGTCATGGCATAGTGGTTAAAACGCTACACTACAAAAACGAATGTCACGGATTCAATTCCCGATGATGCAACGTACTTTTTTAATTGACTTAATCCTTCTGGTTCCGCTACGAACTTGGAGTCAACACATTAAAATTAATGAGTAGGCCTTGTTATGTATGAATATGAAACTTGGACTCTCACTTTGCGAAAGGAACAGAGATTAAGAGTGTTCGAGAATAAGAAACTTAGGAAAATATTTGGAGCTAAGAGGGATGAAGTTACAGGAGAATGGAGAAAGTCACACAACGTAAAACTGCACGCATTGTATTTTTCACCTGACATAATTAGGAATATTAAATCTAGACGTTTGAGATAGGCAGGGCATGTAGCATGTATGGGTGAATTCAGAAATGCATGGAGTGCAGTTGGAAGACTGAGGGAAAACGAGTTGAAAGCAGTCTACGCCATTGATGTTTCTTTATCTTCTATTACACTACATAATAGGCCTATACATCTATCATTTAAATATATGTAATTTGAACTGGTAATGGAATTTACGGGAAAACGGCTGAACGAATTTTAATAAATGACCCCTCATTTTGAAGCTTGGAACTCAAAGTTTTTCAGAAAAATAGTAGTTTTCAGTAAAATGTCAATTTTTCAACATAATTTTCCTATTTTCCAAAATCCATCTGTCGTCAGTTTTGAGAACTAGCTAATTGCATTTCAGAATAAAACAAAACACACACTACAGTAAACAATATTACACGAAGGCCATGATCTGCAAGAATGCTGACATATTTAGAGCTCAAATTAAATTGGTTATTAAAAACTGAACTTACTAAAAACAATTATTGGTCTGATTCTGTGGTGTGTAATTTTCTGGGTATAGCTGTGTATTGGATATTAAAAACTACAAAACTTGAGTGGTTTGATGACATTATTAAGTTACCATTAGAAATGAAATATTATGGTAGTTAATGCCATGATGTGACTATTTTTCATTAATTATACATATTAATGCTATATTGATGATGTGAAAGTGAAACGTTTTGGGGTTATTTAAGTAGATGCAGAGAATAACTTAAATTAAATTTTGATTTCTATATTTTACTGAGTGGTGGCTATATAGTATATGTTACTGAAAGCTATCAAACTTACGTAAGATAATAATATTATTAAAAATCAAATATTTTTATAGTTATTAATCAAGTGGGGTTGGGTCTTTTTCATATATTTAATGGCGGTGTGGTGTAGATATTTATATGCGTGGTTCTCTTCAGTATTGGCTCGAGAGAGAGTATCTTTCATTATTATGGAAGCAAATAACTTTTAAGAATGTCTGGTATTCTTCATTGAAAATAAATCTGAAAAATGTTTATTTGAACGTCTAATGAGCTTAGTTTTCAGCATTTGCAGCAAAAGCCACTAGTTTTCTATATTATCCCTAAAACTTGAACTGTACTGCCTGATAATAGATGTACAGTGAATATGATATAGGAAAAGATTATGGTCGTACCTAAGAATCTGAGATTTACTTGTGCAGAAAGTCTACAAGGAAAGAATTTTTCCAATCTTCAAAAGCATGTTGCATTAGATTTACGTTGAACTCTCCAATTACGTTGTTGGACAGCTGCCATGACCTTAAGAATCTTGTTTCTCATCTACTGTATGTTTATATTACCTGAGAAATTTCTATTCCGAAATCCGGAAATACAATGTTGTCCTTGTAATGCCTTTCTTGCGCTTCGAAATACAAGCCTACATGCTTATAAAATAATGAAGTAATTCACGCGTATATATACTGTAGACCCCTGCTCAATTATCCGTCATCGCTCGGTATAGTTTTTCAACACTAAATCGATATTATAGTCTGATCCGTTTGGGTATGGATAATATTAATTTATTATTATAAAGCTATTATGATAGTAGGAAATATTTCTTGCTGGCTATAGACTATTATGATTAAAAGATAGGAGTTTCCATGGCAATCAACGATGCATAATCTTAAAGGACAAATGAAAATCGTAGATGATTAAAATGACTACGTCGGACCATCGGATCTGTGCCCCTTCAGCGCTGTCGTAGTTCTTGGAAAAGTTAACGCCTGTACTCACTCCATTCCACCCGCTTTCCTCCCACCACGTTAAACAGCAGGCCACGAACCTTGCCGAATAGGGATGTTGCCAAACTTCCGTCAAACGGTGTCATAAATAATTGGTCCTCCATGCTACAATATTATTTCTTTCAATCAAAATACATCTTGTATTTCTACATTTTTAAACCTAAATCCCATGTCTCGAATCACTTTCCGTAGTTTTTCTCTCCAACCTTGGAAATTATTACTTCTCTCGCAAGCTTCAGTAATTCCTTCAATGTTGAAACTTCTTTCTGAACGGTATAACATTCTTGTATCTTTCTTCTTAAAATACATCGGTTCATATCATCTACAATAATTAAAAGTTCCCTTGGTCTGTTCTTCTCTGGTGATTCTAGCTTTTCATCTCCTGCACAGACTCCCTCTCTCCTTATTTTCTTTATTAAGAGTTCTGACCTGTATATATAAATTACATAACATGTTGTATTATTAGTATTAGTTAAGTAAGTAATTTTAATACATAATCAATTGAAATAAAATAAGCCTCACCTGTGATATCAGCTGCTCTTTTCGTTGCCTGATTTATGCTCTTTTCGTTGCCTGATTTATAGGAAACAGATATTGACCTGTTTGTTTCTCTTCATCGCAAAATGCTATTACGTACTTGCTTAATAATATTTCTTTCGCCACTCCGTGCCACAGTATTCATGTTGAGTTGACAACACTGGACTGCAAGTCCAAATATTGTAAACTGTCCCGCAAGAAGGCCAAAATTGTGAGTAGTGGGGGACAGAAAGGGAGAGAGATAGAAAAGAGAGAGAGATAGGAATGCAGGGAGAGAAATGAATTACCGAGGCTGAGAAGGAATTAGAGTTCAGTTCGCATATCTTACGGGGGCACAGATCCGATGGCCCGACTATACAAATCAACAGCGGGCACAATGTGTTCTATGCTATGCTAAATTTGAGAGTGTTAAAAGAGTTCAAAGGGAACTTCATCGTGAGTATGGTGTGCGTAATGTACCTAAATACGATTCCATAAGTCCATACCTGTGGAGTAACAGCTAGCGCGTCTGGCTGCGAAACCAGGTGGCCCGGGTTCGATTCCCGGTCGGGACAAGTTACCTGGTTGAGGCTCTTTCCGGGGTTTTTCCTCAACCCAATACGAGCAAATGCTGGGTAACTTTCGATGCTGGACCCCGGACTCATTTCACCGGCATTATCACCTTCATCTCATTCAGATGCTAAATAACCTAGATGTTGATAAAGCTTCGTAAAATAGCCTACCCACCTACGATTCCATAATGTTGTGGTATCGAACATTTGTAGAACAGGTTGTGTTAAGAAAAAACATGCTGGAGGTCGCAGGCGAAACCCAGTACGAGAAGCAGCTATCTCTTGACTTGGCCCCCAAACTCCCCAGATCTAACCCCTCCTGACTTGAATAATTTTTAAGGAAAAAATTGTTCCGGGGCCGGGCATCCAACCCGGGACCATTGGTTAAACGTACCAACGCTCTACCAACTGAGCTACCCGGGAACTCTACCAGACACTGATCCAATTTTTCCCTCTATATCCATAGACCTCAAAGTGGGCTGACAACCGTCAAGCAACAAACATTGAGTGCACACTAACTCTGTGTGACTTAAATTGTGGTTTTCTGTTAACGAACAGTGACGTGTAGTCTATTATGCAAATCAAGCTTCCAGGTACAACTCCCTGTAAAGTTGATTTGGATAATGCCCGGCCCCGGAACAATTTTTCCCCTAAAAAAAAGGGAACTGGCCACTTCATTCATTCATAATGTTCTGCTCAAGGGCAGGTCTTTCACTGCAAACCCAGCTTTCTCCAATCTTTCTTATTTTCTGCCTTCCCCTTTCTTTCCTCTTATGATCCATATATCTTAATGCCATCTATCATCTGATATCTTCTTCTGCCAGAAGTCTTCTCCCGTTCACCATTCCTTCCACTGCAGTTTCTTCTCAACCAATGATCCAGCCAATTTGTTTTCGTCTTTCTGATCAGTTTCAGCATCATTCTTTCTTCATGCCCTCTTTCCAACACATCTTCGTTTCTTACTCGGTATGTCCATTTCACACACTCCATCCTTCTCCATATCCACATTACAAATGCTTCTATTCGCTTCTCTTAACTTCGTCGTAATGTTCATGTTTCTGCAATTTACAATGCTACACTCCACACAAAGCACTTCGCTAGTCTCTTTCTTAGTTCTTTTTCCAGACGTCCACAGAAGATGCTCCTTTTCCTATTAAAAGCTTCCTTTGCCACTGCTATTCTCCTTTTGACTTCTTGGCAGCACCTCATGTTACTACTTATAGTACAACCCAAGTATTTGAAGCTGTCCACTTGCTCTACTGCTTTATTTAGAACTAGCCGTACCCGTGCGCTCCGCTGCACCCGTTAGAAATAAATATAAAGTAATTACATAATTAAAATAGGACATTTGATCCAGGGAACATTCGTGTTTGATAGAAGGATAAATCGTTTTTAATATGTTACTTAATTTAAATTGTATCCAAATAATTAAAATGCCATCATTTTGGTCCAGAGACACTCATTTGGTGCAATGACAATTCCTTTAACATGTTTCTTAATTTTTATTACATGCAACCATAGTTTAATGAAGATTGACATCCTTTAGATTTAATGTGTATATTTTATTTTACTTGTTATAGGTTTCCATTGAATTATGGTTATAACTTAATTTTAACCCTGGTTTTCTACGAATTCAGTAAATGGCGCTTGGCCAACTATGGTTCTGAACCCTTCAAATAACTTAAATTATATTATATAATATTACATATTATATTATATTATATTATATTATATTATATTATATTATATTATATCAGAAGTTACTGTAATAACATTATAGCATTATGTCCATCTAGAGAAACTACACTTTCCAATGGTGAAATAATAATTAATTATACAAATCGGTTAATTTAGCTTCCGATATTACTTCATACAAACACAGAAACATTCTCTGTAGCCTATCTTTCATAGCTTTCGATTGTTGCTGTCCAAGGCCCCTTATAGACGAAGTCATTTGTTTTTTAATTCATTACACGGCCTTAGATGGTAGTTACTTTAATTTTAAAACTCATTTATCTCATTAGATATCAGTCCTATCAAACATTTTCAAGGAATAAAACTTATTGAAAATGATAAGCGAGATATTTCGATTTATTTCATTCAGGCCCCCTTATAACCCCCCTTTTAAATAATGTATTTTGAATGCCATATAGCCTAAAATCTAAGTTACAACGAACTTAATTTATATTCCAATTTTCATCGAAATCGGTTCAGCCATTATCGCGTGAAAAGGTAACAAACATACAGACAGACATACAAACAAAAATTTCAAAAAAGCGATTTTCGGTTTCAGGGTGGTTAATTATATATGTTAGGACCAATTATTTTTGGAAACTCGAAAATTACCAGAAAAAATTCGGCTACAGATTTATTATTAGTATAGATTGGCACATTCACCTTCTTTACTTTTCTTCCTCTGACCATGTTCTTCGTCTTGTTGACATTTATTTTCATCCCATACTGCTCACAGCTGTCATTTAGCTCCAGTAGCACATCCTTTAGTATCATCTCCTCTTCTGCTAACAACACCAAATCATTAACTATTATCTTCGCCATCTATTCATAGAAGTAATAACTAAAGAATCCACACTTACATCAACAAATTATCGATTACTATCGATTAGTAGTGTCAGATATATTTGAAGGTCAGTGTACACACTAGTGTCGTGCATTAAAGGCGCTATGTTCGGTTCAAGTTCCTCGAGTATGGCGAAGTTCGATATTCGCCTATGTTCGCTCTACAGGAGGAGGCCTGTCGTGTTTGTTCCATCTTGTTGTAAAAAAATTCGCTGTCCTCCACTCTCGCCCCTTCATTTAACCGCTTAAGGCCCAATATTATAAAACTCCCTGACTAAAGATCAACTTTGATCGAAGATCAAAAAGTAAACCGAGTTCAGACACTTCTTCTATTGTATAAAACTTTTCTGCGATCAAATTACCTTAGTTCAAATGCAATCTAAGTTCACGTGAAAAGGATTTGGCAACATCGCATAAACAGGTGAAATACGTGATGCGCGGACAGGTTTGTTCAGTGTTGCCAATCTAGCGATTTTAACTCTTTTTCAACAACAATTTCTTTTAACTTTTATATTGCTTAAATAGGGATTTAGTGACCTTTTTAGCACCCCATAGTGACAAAATTAAATCTTTCTTTGTTGATAATGAGAAATCTAGCGACTTTACAACTACTGATATAATAAATTTTTCGCAACTTTCCGTATTACACTCTGTTGAGACACTGTCAATGAAGGACACAACCAAAAGACAGACGCATACTTACGTTTTTTTTATTTTTTTGCAATGTAAATAATGGCGGACAATAAGAAGAAGGTTGACTGTTCTCCAATGGTTGTTATCATGTTATGGTGTTTGATACTGCTAAACATAATAAAGCTTTATAAAACGACAATTTTCGTTTAGTAATACAGTTAATTGAACATATGTGAATGTACCTATCACATCCATTAATAATTAATGGTTGTTATAAAAATAATATAATTATAGGTTATGTTATTTGATACTGCTGAACACGATAGAGCCTTATAAAATATAAGAATGTTTGTGTATTAAGGCAAGAAATTGAAAGAAATATATATAAATGTACCTAACATATCTATTAATATAATAATGTTAATAATAATGGATATTTTATTTGCACAATCTGTCACTCGTATATTTTAAACAGAAAAGAAATAACTGAACTTGGATCATATAACTTAATCGGAGAAATTTCTTTAGTCAAAGTTGACTTTGGTTTGAGACAAATTAATCTCAGATTAGACTTTATACAACACAAAATTCCAAGTTCAGCTGAAACAAGGATCAATTTAACCTCTGATCTAAGATTAAATGGTTTATACAATCGGGCCTAAGGATTTTAGTACAGATCTTGAGATTAGTTTTTCATACGAAGTAAAACGAAGTTTGTAATGTCTTGGTTGCCTCTCCCATGTTCGAACATTGCAGGACATTTTTACATACCAACGAACAATTCCTAACCACGAAATGATCGCTTGGCAGAATCGGAAATGGAACATGATTCCTCCTGGTTAGCAGCCACTCGACCAAGAGCTCTTATGCTTCATTAACGCTGCAGCTTTCAGCATTGTACTGGAAGGATTGAGCGCTGCACTCTGCCAGTCATAAGGGTAACCCTCCCTCGTCATCTGGCCAGTGTTGCCACATTATCATCCCTACAAATCAATAGCACACCCTTCGCAGGGTGGTCCTTATCACGAGATGCAGCTTACGTGGGGCTTTTCCAACCGAAGGGGTAAGTAATTAAATGTTGGAACATGCATTTCTTTGTTTCATCTGACAGAGCTCCATTACGTAGATTGCATTTTTTTTTTTTTAAGATTTCGCCGAGAGTCTTTTTATTTGAAATAATTTTTCACTTTCACTAGTCAGAAATTATTTTTTTATTAGTTATACGTCATCACTACAACCACCATCACAAGTAGACACTAAATGTGTGGGAAAATACCTATTTTGTACAAATTAACCTTTTAAGAATCTGAAAGTAGGCACAGTGCATACGGTCATGACGAATGAATACAAATGAAGCTTCATATAAATCAACTTTTTGAGATTCTGGAAGCACTCATGTATAGAAGAAAAAGCTAATAATAATAATAATAATAATAATAATAATAATAATAATAATAATAATAATAATAATAATTTATTTTTATTTATGTATTTATTATTAATATTTGTGTGCTGAACAACAGCCAGAGGCCAATTATAATTCAGCACAATACACAAACAGAAGATACAAAGGTGCAAAAATAGATAAATAATATCTTAAATCAAGAGAAATATACATAAATAAAATTGAGAACAAGAACAGTAAATACTAATAATCAAAACGAAACTATGCTTTAAAAGGATCTAAATTGTGCCCGAGCAAATTGGCATATTTTATGCATCTACAGACTGGAGAAAGTGATTTTGAATTTGTTATAAAAATTTTGAAATCTTAAACCCTTTGTAAGAATACGAAGGCTGATAGCCTATTGTTTATAATAATAATAATAATAATAATAATAATAATAATAATAATAATAATAATAATAATAATTACTTATTTACTGGCTTTTAAGGAACCCGGAGGTTCATTGTCGCCCTCACATAAGCCCGCCATCGGTCCTATCCTGAGCAAGATTAATCCAGTCTCTACCATCATATCCCACCTCCCTCAAATCCATTTTAACATTATCTTCCCATCTACGTCTCGGCCTCCCAAAGGTCTTTTTCCCTCCGGCCTCCCAACTTAAATTCTACTGTATATGCAAATGCAAATAATAATAATAATAATAATAATAATAATAATAATAATAATAATAATAATATAATTCATGATAAATTAAACAATCCGACGAGATTATTTTTTTTTATTTTTATTTATTCATTTGTTGTTGAACATAACAGGCAAAGCCCAATTACAATGTTCAAGACTGACAAATCAATTTATAAAACATAAACAAGGAAAAGGAAACATACTCTTATTAAAAACTGAAACAAAATAGAAATAAGAGAAATAAAAAGAGAGAAATTGAAATAAGGTGTGAAAATAGCTTCAAATTAACTAATAACAATATTCTGTAAAATATGATAACAAATAATTCTGTATCTAGAGAAATTCATATTGAAAATATCAACATTCGGATGAGGATGTAATTTATTGTATAACTGTAACATTTGGAAAACTGGGGAATTTTTGTGGGATTCAGTATTTGTCCTTGGTATGTAGAATAAATTTTGAAATATCGTTTTAAGCTTAGGTGCATATAATGTTATATAATAAAATAAACCAACACAGTCCAACTTATTGTTAATAATTTTATAAAGAAATTTTAAAGATTGACAATTTCGTAAGTACATATACACGAAATCAGATAAATTAATCATTTAACTAAATTTTATTGTGTCTATTTTATACAAATTAACTTTTTGAAAATCTGAAAATATACAGTATAGGCCTACACAACAAGTAATTAATTAAACAATAGACCGAGAGGGTAGTTTTATATCGCTAATCTATACAGATTAATTACAGACTCTGAGAAATAATATTAATGAAAATTAAACAAGGTAATAAAGTTTCATACTGCCTATTAGCCACAATGGTGGTCTACTAGATAGAACGCTAGACTTATAATCCAGTGAACCACTCTTGAGCAAAACAAATCACCTTATCTCATCTCGGGTGTAGCGTAGACCAGCCTCCTATGGTGCATCCTGGGCAACGACTCTGTCGGTAAATTGGTCTACACAACTGGCTTCATATGGGTGAATGACGAACATTCAAGTATAGTCGGACCATCGGATCTGTGCCCCCGTAAGATATGCGAACTATACTCTAATTCCTTCTCAGCCTCGGTAATTCATTTCTCTCCCTGCATTCCTATCTCTCTCTTTTCTATCTCTCTCCCTTTCTGTCCCCCACTACTCACAAGTTTGGCTTTCTTGCGGGGCAGTTTATTTGCACTTGCAGTCCAGTGTTGTCAACTCAACATGAATACTGTAGCACGGAGTGGTGAAAAAATATTATTAAGCAAATAATAGCAATTTGCGTTGAAGAGAAACAAACAGATCAATGTCGGTTTCCTATAAATCAGGCAACGAAAAGAGCAGCTGCGATCACAGGTGAGGCTTATTTTATTTCAATTGGTTACGTATTAAATTTACTTACTTAACTAATACTGATATAATACAACATTTTTATGCAATTTATATGGTAGGTCAGAGCGCCTAATAAAGAAAATCAGGAGAGAGGGAGTCTGTGCAGGAGATGAAAAGCTAGAATCACCAGGGAGGAACAGACCAAGGGAATCTTTAATTCTTGTAGATGATATGCATCGATATATTTTAAGAAGAAAGATCAAGAAAGAAAGAAGTTCCGACATTGAAGAAATATAATATCGTAGCATATGATAACTTCGCCATAGCCGGTTCCTAGTCCGGATGAGAAAGAAAGAAGGTACATGACTATGTGTTCATTTATTCTTACAATTTTGTTATGACTTCAAGATCATGTTCCAAACCTAACAAAGTAAGATAATGAGGTGAAGGAGAAGTATTTGTGACGAAAACATTTCTCTTTAAAAAGGAAATAGATTCCCTTCAAGTTATTTCCATTTAACGAACAAATAGCCACTGTAATCATATAATTATCTCCAATTAATCGTAGAAGTCAATCAGCGTCATTAGACCTACTTATATTAAATTATGAATAAGTAATAATTAACCTCACATTACTAATAAGCAATATTTAAGAAACATGACACTGTTTGACGGAAGTTTGGCAACATCCCTATTCGGCAAGGATCGTGGCCTGCTGTTTGGCGTGGTGGGAGGAAAGCTGGTGGAATGGAGTGAGTACAGGCGTTAACTTTTCTAAGAACGACGACAGCGCTGAAGGGGCACAGATCCGATGGTCCGACAATATTCGTCATTAGTTTAAAAAAAATCGCCCATTATTACCTTCTTTTTGACGTGAGTAGTATGTGTGTAAGTTCGGTTCAGTAGATTTGGCGCATATGGGGGCAGAGTCTATCTGTGCCGGAGTGTATTGCGGGTAGCATCAGCTCGAGGCCGCTAAGGGGTAAGATGCTCGTGTAAAGAGTTCAGATACATAGAAATGATTCCCTTCCTGCAAGCTTTTGGTAGCTTCGTTCAACCAATACCTCCCCCAAGAGCGGTTATTGGCGCAGAGGTCTTATTTCGTCTCTCTACTCTACAGATTCCTGGGGCCATCCCAGAAAATCAACAGATACATTTTCAAGTCAGTTTTGTCGCGCCTATAATTTCTAAACCATACGACATACTCCAATGAAGCAAACGGCGATCGACAGACACAGGATCAGTGTATCCAACTTGACCTTGAGTTGGAGCGTGGCTGACGAGAAAGACAGGCTACGGCGCTACGTCACATTCTTAGTCATAACATGGCCAACACTAAACAAGTTTATATATAAATGCAAGTTTAACATGAGTTGGGGTTTTTCCGAGGTGTTCCCAAAACATACGGAAAATGTCAGATAATTAATCTATGGCGAATTCTTGGCCTTACGTCAAATACCATCTCTCTAGCACCAATTTATTTGACGCTAAATAATCTAGTACTTGATAAAGAGCCGTTAAACAACCAACTAAAAACTACTTTTCTTATATCAATTTTTCATCTCTAGCTGTTCTAAAATCCATTATTTTCAATGCCCTATCACTCTATATTCAATCAGGAGAATTGAGACAACAACGAGTTGCTGAATTCGATCATCAATGTGCAAAACGTGGCTCAACGCAGGACAAATTCAACGTTAGTGACGTACAGTACACCAATATCCAGTTGAAATTCCAATGAATGACCTCAGGGGAATCGAACATGAATATTTGACATTTCTGATAAATTTATTTATTTATTTATTTTATTGCTACTAAATATCAAATGAATACAAGATATTTTAATATATAGTGAGGGTCACATAAGAACAGTTCCTAACAGCAAATATTGCCATCTTGTCAGTGTTGCCAACGGTTACCAGATATCACACGATCCTATATACTAAATGACTTATTTACTTACCGTACTTTATGTTGGAACGTTATTCTAAATAATTCAATAATTTGTAACATATTTTCATAAGAAAACTATACGGAAAAGGGATCAACATGTCAAGTATTTTGTCTGGCAATACGAAATTCATTGGTTTGACTAAACAATTGACTCACGAGACCTAACCTAAAAATGTATTTTGTTTGACCACATGAAATAATTAGTACCAACTCCGAAAACTTACCTGACTATAGTCTTGAATTATAACCACAACGCAACACATAAAATAACTTATGTATTAATATTAATACTGATATTAATTAATTATTAGTATGTTCAAATTTCACTAACTTCTAGTAACTGGCTCAGAAATCTAGTACAATTTTAATTTAATGGAACTCCAGTACCGACAAATATTGTCGATATTTGCCTCAGCTGCTAACATACCAGTTACAAAATCACTACCATTTGTAGTATTTGTCAGTATCGCAATTCGAAACGAAGTTGGCAAAAGAAAATTCAACCTGCAAACTAGAAAATCACCACAATCCACTAGCATATGTAGTAGTGGGAGGAAAAATGGTTAGGTTTCACCTTTAGGGTATGAAGTAAGCTGACCCGGACTGTAATATAAACTAGCACTCCTGAATGAGCAAGGCCCGTGCTCAGGAGGGGATTCCAATACAAGCAAAAATAAAATGGAGAGTGAATAAATTACAGATTAAAAAGTGTTAAATATCTTTAAACCCAAACTATAAATCCAACACAATTTTTTAATATTTTAAAATTAATTTAGAGAGTATTAGTGATTAAAATAATATTAGAATAAAATTTGTTTAATAATCTAGGACCTTGACTCATGCTATGTTAAAAAAAAACTGCATTGTTTTACATTGAGGTTCAGACAAACGCAGAGAATTCATATTTTTAGTTCTATATTTATGTATATATACCTTTCAAAGTTAAGATTTCTGTGAAAATATTTTAATAATGTAAAATCTTAAATTTGTTTCATGTTGAAAAACTTGAATTGTTTAAACAACAGTTCAGTTGAGTGCTTCACATTGCTGCCTACATACATTTGAATTTTGCAATCACTGGATATCTCGACGCATCTGTTAACGTGCGATAGCCTTTATCACATTTTGTTTTGCGTCATTGCTCCCTTATCTGTTGTAACTAATTGTTCTGCTTATTTCATTAACGGTCTCTTTCATTTCCGGACTAGTATTAATATATTTATTATTATTATTATTATTATTATTATTATTATTATTATTGTGAAAGTCATAGATTCTTGTCCGCTGTGAATGTGTGTCCTTAGCCACGAATTTATGAGTGTCTGCCAATATATCGGGAATCTGATTTTTAAAGAGACAAGAAAATTAGTAGTCAATTTTACCAATCTAGCCAGTGTACTCTTTCTTGAAAAGACTTACTTGTCACATTTGATTTCATGTTATTCTGACAAGTCCAAGACGTTTTCTCAAACTATAAGTCTCTTGGATATTGTTATGATGACGATATAATATCATGGGTTTTCGGACGCTTCCACGTACTTTTATTGTAGTTCCTATAACAACCGTTACGGCACTGCTAGATATAATATCATGGGTTTTCGGACGCTTCCACGTATTTTTATTGTAGTTCCTATAAAAACCAGTCCGGCACTGCTAGATATAATATCATGGGTTTTCGCTTCCACGACGCTTAACAACCACGTACTTTTATTATAGTTTTTCTTATAACAACCAGTCCGGCACTGCTAGATATAATATCATGGGTTTTCGGACGCTTCCACGTACTTTTATTATAGTTCCTATAACAACCAGTCCGGCACTGCTAGATATAATATGGGTTTTCGGACGCTTCCACGTACTTTTAACTTAGTTCCTATAACCAGTCCGGCACTGCTAGATATAATATCATGGGTTTTCGGACGCTTCCACACCGTTACTTTTATTGTAGTTCCTATAACAACCGGTTCGGCACTGCTAGATATAATATCATGGGTTTTCGGACGCTTCCACATACTTTTTTATTGTAGCTTCAATATAACAACCGGTTCGGCACTGCTAGATATAATATCATGGGTTTTCGGACGCTTCCACGTACTTTTAATTTAGTTCCTATTACAACCGTTACGGCACTGCTAGATGTAATATCATTGGTCTTCGGACGCTTTCACGTACTTTTATTATAGTTCCTATGACAACGGGTACGGCACTGCTAGATATAATATCATGGGTCTTCGGACGCTAGATATAATTCCACGTACTTTCATTGTAGTTCCTATAACAACCGGTCCGGCACTGCTAGATATAATATCACGGGTTTTCGGACGCTTCCACGTACTTTTATTGTAGTTCCTATAACAACCGGTCCGGCACTGCTAGATATAATATCACGGGTCTTCGGACGCTTCCACGTACTTTTATTGTAGTTCCTATAACAACCGGTCCGGCACTGCTAGATATAATATCATGGGTTTTCGGACGCTTCCACGTACTTTTATTGTAGTTCCTATAACAACCGGTCCGGCACTGCTAGATATAATATCATGGGTTTTCGGATGCTTCCAACGTACTTTTATTGTAGTTCCTATAACAACCGGTCCGGCACTGCTAGATATAATATCACGGGTCTTCGGACGCTTCCATGTCGGACGCTTCCATGTACTTTTATTGTAGTTCCTATAACAACCGGTCCGGCACTGCTAGATATAATATCATGGGTTTTCGGACGCTTCCACGTACTTTTATTGTAGTTCCTATAACAACCGGTCCGGCACTGCTAGATATAATATCATGGGTTTTCGGACGCTTCCACGTACTTTTATGTACTTTTATTGTAGTTCCTATAACAACCGGTCCGGCACTGCTAGATATAATATCACGGGTTTTCGGACGCTTCCACGTACTTTTATTGTAGTTCCTATAACAACCGGTCCGGCACTGCTAGATATAATATCAAGGGTTTTCTAGACGACTTCCATGTACTTTTATTGTAGTTCCTATAACAACCGGTCCGGCACTGCTAGATATAATATCACGGGTTTTCGGACGCTTCCACGTACTTTTATTGTAGTTCCTATAACAACCGGTCCGGCACTGCTAGATATAATATCATGGGTTTTCAGACGCTTCCACGTACTTTTATTGTAGTTCCTATAACAACCGGTCCGGCACTGCTAGATATAATATCATGGGTTTTCGGACGCTTCCACGTACTTTTATTGTAGTTCCTATAACAACCGGTTCGGTACTGCTACATATAATATCATAGGTTTTCGGACGCTTCCACATGTACTTTTAATTTAGTTCCTATGACAACCGTTACGACACTGCTAGATGTAATATCATGGGTCTTCGGACGCTTCCACGTACTTTTATTGTAGTTCCTATAACAACCGGTCCGGCACTGCTAGATATAATATCATGGGTTTTCGGACGCTTCCACGTACTTTTATTGTAGTTCCTATAACAACCGGTTCGGTACTGCTACATATAATATCATAGGTTTTCGGACGCTTCCACATGTACTTTTAATTTAGTTCCTATGACAACCGTTACGACACTGCTAGATGTAATATCATGGGTCTTCGGACGCTTCCACGTACTTTTATTGTAGTTCCTATAACAACCGGTCCGGCACTGCTAGATATAATATCATGGGTCTTCAGACGCTTCCACGTACTTTTATTGTAGTTCCTATAACAACCGGTCCGGCACTGCTAGATATAATATCATGGGTTTTCAGACGCTTCCACGTACTTTTATTGTAGTTCCTATAACAACCGTTCCGACACTGCTAGATATAATATCATGGGTTTTAGGGCGCTTCCACGTAGTTTTATTTATTTATTTAATCTGTCAGGATTAAGGGCATCCTACCAAATAGCATATATAAATACGAAAAAGATACACAGACGCTAGATATAATATCATGGCTTTTGAGACGCTTGCACGTACTTTTATTGTAGTTCCTACAACAACCGTTACGGCACTGCTTCTACCGAAGCACTTACGGTATATTCGTGCAGGAATTCTGCCTTATCTTATGATGAAGGATGGATAGAACAGAGAAAATTGCTCTCTTGCACCGGGACTCGAACCCGGGTTTTCAACGTGGAATGAGACCTCTGCCATTGGTTGAATAGCGATTGTACTTCTCTCCTCCTCTGCCGGCAATGTTTACATCTCCTGTCACACATTATGGAATGAAATATAGATGTAAAATATTTCATGCTCTGAATCTCACATACAAGATTTTGTAGTTAAGTTATTGTTCCAGAGAACGCCTCAATTATCAGGTGAAATTTTGAAGTTTGAAATTCATAATTTTCATGCAAGCTCTTTTTTTATTTGCTTAGACCAGCGTTTCTCAAACTTTTTTGAAGTGGGGACCACTTTTTAAAGTCAGAACAGTTTCGCGGACCACTTTACTCTTGTTCCCTTCGAAAGCAAATTTATCATTTTCGTAGCATATTTTGATACCAGTATACTTAGATTTTAAAATTGAATTGAGGTTCGGTACTTTGGTCCTCTGTTATGAATTCGGGTGGTCCCGACTGGGTTACAGGCGCGGCGCCAGATGTGCAGGGAAAAGATGTCGAGAAACACCACGTGTATAGTGCTTTAAATCCCTCTTTTATTGCTGAGAGTAGAGTGGGAAGTCGATAGACCGGTAGGGTAATAAATTTCATAAAATGTCAGTACTGGGAGAAAAAGTGAAATTCGATTGCCATGTGTCATTTCTAAACACTGAGATTTTAAGCTATAGTATGATACGAAATTCGTTTCAATTTTATTTTTTCTTCTTTCTTTTTTGAAGGACCACAAGGGTAGACCTCGAGGACCACTGGTGGTCCGCGGACCGTAGTTTGAGAAACGCTGGCTTAGACCAAAATGAAAAATCTTTTAACTTCAGCTACAGAGACTAAGACAGTTCATCGTTCTGACCACATTTTACCCTTACTGGTTCGATAATCGTTCACCTCTGCTGAAGAGTGTGGACGTGAGGCCGGCAGTCTCCCTTGACCCTCCATGAGCTGTCGCGCCACCAATTTAATTTAATATAATTACAATAAATTACCTATTTGTATAAATATTAAATATATAAATATAATATATACATAAATAAATATTTGTCTTACTGCGTAGAGTAGGTTTCATTTTTACTTAATCAATAAAACAAATGCTTCTCTCTTCTTAACTTTTACAATAAACTGTCTAGCTTTAAGTAATCAGTTAATCTCTTAGTACTTTGATTTTTATTGTATTTGTAAGTTATTTTCCTAAATAGGTTGACAAACAAGTATGCATACAATACAGTACATCGGAAGTATAAACCATGTTATGTGGGAACAATTTACATATCGTCGGTTTCTTGGTAAAAGTGACCAAGTCCAAAATGCAAAATTGTTTGGAAAAAGCATTTAAAGGTTTAATTATCAACCCATTGATAACTGTACTTCTTTAGATATTAGTAATAAGTTATTCTGAAGGTAAATGTGCTATATTATTAGTTTCTAATATAAAATTATGTCTTAAATGTCATAATGCTTGGAAGCCTTGGAATGTGACTTGGTCACTTTTACCAAGAAACCGACGATATGTGCCTACTTCCATTAATAAAACATATTAAAACATTCTAAGTTAAAACCTGTGTAAACCATATAAATTATTTGTAATTAATGTGACTAAGGAAATTGTATTCACATTGACATGTATACTATAATAAAATACAAATAAATTGAATAATCAAATCTAATATTAATTGTAATTATAATTGTATTCTTAGTCTAATATTGTAGTTGTAATCCCCTGGTAGAGGGGAAGAGAAGGCCTGATGGCCTTATTTCTACCAGGTTAAATAGATAAATATAAATATTTTAAACGTCTATTAAACTAGGCGCAATAAATACATTTTATCACAATTTTTTGTAATCAGCACATTAACTTGAATTGAATTTTTTTCTCCCCAGTGCTCCCCGAGTATAAGGTCCATCGATCTCAAGCCTTCCGACTGCAGTCACGAGGAACATGATCAAAGGGGTCTTGGTGGAGGGGCAATATTGACTGCGATCGATGAGCTACCCGCCCCTCGCTGAAGCCTACACTTGATGTGGTAGTATCTTATCGCCGACTGTGACACTGAACTACAAACCGTCCAATACCGTAGATAAGCCAGATAAGCGTGCTGTGCGATGGGTTGAATGTCTGAGGATGCCAGGCATTGCATTGCTGCAGACATCGCTCGACGAGAAGAGAACAGCTCACTCTTATTTTTGCTAATTTATTTAAATCCTTTTCATCATTCTTTTTGTACAAGATCAAATTCTTCTTCCAATTCAATACTTTACAATAAAACTTTTCAAAGATCAAATTCTTCTTCCAATTCAATACTTTACAATAAAACTTTTCAAATATTGTCAAAGATTGATCAATATTCATCAACATTGAAACATATTTGTCAAAGACTGTTTCATATTTATTTTATGTGTTTCAAGTTCATTGGAACCTATGCAGACCTATCAAATATTAAATTACAAATATGCGAATCCTTTATAGCAGCGGTGGCGAAAATGCGACTCACGAGCACATTGTGGCTCGCAATGATAGCTGTGCATTTCCCTTGCTTCCTACCTACAACCCCCACCCTCTCACTCACTGGAGTCAAACTCCGTTCCATTTGTATTTGTCTCTGACTTGCGAGTGGCGTATCGTCGCAATGTCTCTCTCGAAACCATGTACCTCTACAAAAACGAAAGATCCAAGTAGGATGGGAGGACGCACTTTTTGCTGTCAATATGATGAGAATATTAAATGTATGATTTGTTCACAAGTATTACGAGGAAAACGGTTATATAACATAAAACGGCATTATACTACAGGGACATCATTTTATTTTTACTAACATTTTTAATATTAACTTGCCTATACCTCTGGATCAAGACCGTTTGCTACCTCGTTCCACGACTGGAGTTCGATGATACTGGCGTAATATACAAACAAATCACTTTACTAGGTGTACAGTAGGAGGGAAGAAAAGTAGTTCATCCATTTACGTAAACTAGGAAATATTGCGCTTTTGAGTTTGATCATTTTCACTAGGTTTTTCTAATCAAAATACAGTACAGTATTAACAAGGAGTGTTTTATTCACGAACTAAGCTGTTCATGTGGACATATTCATTATGCAGTGTATATTATACTGTCTACAGCACATTAGCGTACAATATAAGAATGAAGTTAAATTGAAAAATAATCATAATATGGATATTTAAACACATTTTTTAAAATGGTGGCCGTTCATTTCGATACAGGCGTCAGTTCTTTTGTGCATATTATCGCACTATACACTATTGTACCTAATTCCAATTACCAGTTTCGTTCTTCGTACTAGTAACTCATGTTGAAATAATTCTGTACCTACTCTATAAAAGAGTACTTACGTACTGTAAATTCAATCTTCACTTCTGCCCGATCCGAAAAGATAAAATTACTCACACATACTATCTACTGTCCGTCCAAGTGGTTATATAGCAGGGTAGTAGAAAGAGGGGGAAATCACGTGACAGTTAATTACTTAACGAGGCCCTTTTATTTAATTTATTTTAAACAGTTGTATAATATTACATAAACGTCCAATTCCTAACAGAAATTAATGTTCTCAGAAAAGAGCTAAGACGGCCCAGCCACTAGCCTTTACAGGGAAGCGAGCAGAAGCGGGTGTGGGAAATCGGGATGCGACGTAAGCGAACGGATGACAGTACCTGTGCGAAAATATGATTCAATATTGAAAGCACTTCCGTCACTGGAAAACGCGAATATATTTCTGGAACGTACTATACTCACTAACTTAGTACTGCTTACTATGACCGCACACGTGGCCTTGGTTCTGACGGTTGGAAGTTTACTAGTGGAGGGGGTGGGAGTGAAGTACATTAAAAAAATTCAGGTACAATAAAAATTGAAGTAAAAATAAAATATGTCCCTGTATAAGATCAAATTCTTCTTCCAATTCAATACTTCACAATAAAACTTTTCAAAGATTGTCAAAGATTGGTCACTATTCATCAATATTGAAACATATTTGTCAAAGACTGTTTCATATTTATTTTATGTGTTTCAACTTCATTGGAACCTATGTAGGCCTATCAAATATTCAATTACAAATACGCGAATCCTTCATAGAATAACTTACTAGGCTATACAGAACAATATATTTTGTCTTACTTGTCGGCCTGATTGGCGCACTTGGTATAGTGCTGGCCTCCTATGTCCGAGGTTGCGGGTTCGATCCCAGGCCAGTCGATGACATTTAAATGTGCTTAAATGCGACAGGCTCATGTCAGTACATTTACTGTCATGTAAAAAAAACTCCTGCGGGACAAAATTCCGGCACACCGGTCATGCTGATATAACCTCTGCAGCTGTTTACCAGTCTATGCAATAAATGACGATCACATTCAAAGCAATATTGTTGGGAAACCAACTGGATGCAGTAACCAAATTCATGTACAGTATGTATACATTACACATGTTTTTAGAACATATTTTTAATAAATTTAGTAATGTAACATCAATAGTTTGTTAGTAAATTACAATTTACGAACTCGGGGTAATTTGGGTATGAGTTTAAATCTATACTAATAATAAATCTGTAGCCGAAATTTTTCTGGTAATTTTTGCTTTTCCAAAAATAATTGGTCCTAACATGTATAATTAACCATCCTGAAACCGAAAATCGCTTTTCTGAAATTTTTGTTTGTATGTCTGTCTGTCTGTCTGGATGTTTGTTACCTTTTCATGCGATAATGACTGAACCGATTTATATGAAAATTGGAATATAAATTAAGTTCGTTGTAACTTAGATTTTAGGCTATATGACATTCAAAATACTTTATTTAAAAGGGGAATTATAAGGGGGCTTGAATTAAATAAATCGAAATATCTCCCTTATTATTGATTTTCGTAAAAAATATTTCATAACAAATGTTTCTTTAAAAATTATTTGCGATAAGTTTTATTCTAAGCAAAATTTTGATAGGACTGATATTTAATGAGATAAATGAGTTTTAACATTAAAAATAGTGGTTAAGAAAGTTTTTAATGGAAAACCAGAAGGCCGACTTAGGGGAAGACCTAAGAAAAGGTGGTTGGAGGATATAGAGAAAGAGTTGAAGAAGATGGGAATTAAAAGATGGAGAAATGGAGCTGAGAATAGAGAAGAATGGGCTAGAATTGTTCGGGAGGCCAAGTCCCTACATGGGCTGTAGCGCCGAGAAGTAAGTAAGAGTAGTTATGATTAATAGTTTGCTAGTAAATTATAATTTACAAACGCGGGGTAATTTGGGTATAATTATAAGTTAATTGGCAAGTAACCTAGTTTTCGTTCCAGATCATGTCACGTATACAAATTATGGATTGGTGAAAGACAAATAAATTTCCGAAGTGTTTTCTGTCCCTGATTTTAATGGGAGATATTTTACATTACAAAATAAGCCTCATCAAGAACTTAAGTATTAGCTGACATTTTTTTATCTTGTTAAGTAGGTCTAATTAAAATTTTTAAATGCCTACGTAAACTCTACATTCAATTCTAAGATATATACACTAACCTATGGTTGGGATAATTCGATTTTATATTAGTCTATGTATTACACCCAAATTTCCCCATCCATGGGGTAAATTGAGTATAGTTAAACTTAGTGTTATTATTATGATAAGGAGAGGCCAACGTACTTGAAAATGCAATAGAATCATTCTAGAAGGTCACAGTGTTAACATATAAAGAATTTGCCGGAAAGTTTTATCGTGGTAACATGGTATGTGTCTCTAAACGTAAAAAGGGTTAATATTAAAGGAGAAAAATTCGCTCTGGCGCCGGGGATCGAACCCGGGCCCTTGGTTCTACGAACCAAGCGCTCTCACCATTGAGCTACGCCGAAGTCCAATCCACAGCACCGGATCGGACTCCACTCCTGCAGTATTTTTCCCTTTGCGTCCTGACTCCAAGTTGGGCATGTATGCTGACATTTTATATTAAGTCAATTGCCATTATACAAGGAGTGCACTCAGTTCAGTGACTTGGTGGCCGGGATTCCACAGTAATACGCACAGTTGACTTAATATAAAAATGTCAATATACATACCCAACTTGGAGTCAGGCCACAAAGGGAAAAGCACTGCAGGAGTGGAGTTCGATCCGGTCCTGTGGATTGGACTTCGGCGTAGCTCACTGGTGAGAGCGTTTGGTACATAGAACCAAGGACCCGGGTTCGATCCCTGGCGCCGGAGCGAATTTTTCTCCTCTAATATTGTTACCATAACAGATATATTCTGTAGGACCCAAAAATAATAATCAAGTAGATTAAAAAATGTTGTTTTTATACTAAAATTATCCCAACACACCCTATCAAGTACCTGTGGCGTAGCGTCAATGTAAGCTAAAAAGCTTAGCCTCCACAGTTAATCATTTCATAATAAATCTGCAGTTTATGGAGAAAATTATTTATTAATTTTAATAGAATTTATATTTACGCGTTAAATATTGTGATGCGGCAGCTCAGAATGATTTGTGATGCAGCAGTAAACAAGAAGCCTGCACATACCAGCTTCCAAGCAGACTGGTTTCTTCTGTGTAATCCACCCCGCAGATTTTCCATCCCTTTCTAATTAAACTACCCTAGTCGCAAGGCTCGCAAGAAGCTAGCTTTAACATTTAAAATAAGTAGTTTTCGAGTTATCCTTTTCGTCAGTTGTGTTCAGTTGAAGTGTTAGTGTGCATTGTGGCTGATATAATAAATAATGAGCGAAATAACAGTTCCTGACGCTAATTTACTTGAATTTTTAGGACAATTGTATTATCAAGACTGACTTACGAACAAAAGTGTGACTTAAAAAACAAATGACCGACTCCTTGCTGTCAATGAAGGACACAACCAAAAGACAGACGCATACTTACGTAATGATACTAATATTGTGATTTCTCTAACTATGACAGGGAGTGAGCTAATGTTATACGTATACGTGTCTATTTGTTAAGAGATATGTGTAAACCGTGAAATCATATTTTACTACGTATCATTTGAGGTCATGCCTTATTGGTGTTACTTACGAGGTTCCAACCAATCTTCGACTGCTGACTTGAAATTGACTACTATTTATTTTTAAGACTGTATTTTTGTAATACGTTTTCTCATATTGCATGAAAGATGAAAGACAACTTGAGTTAGCTTCCCCTGCTCAAAATTTCATGCTACGCCAGTGATATTTTCTAATCCATTACGTCCTTTACACCCAATAAAATTAAAAAAATAGTCAATAAAAAATTGAAATTAAATCCCAGTCACAACAGCTTTAATTTAATTGTACTGCTGTTTACCAACACTCAACAATTAAATCTCTATATTTACGTTACAGAAGTTGTTCAGTTTGTTTTTGTTATTTCTAGTAATATCTGTCTTCGAAACAATCAACACTCGTTGCGTCATGAGAAGTGAATGGCACGTTACACACTGAGAATGGTTACTTCTAATTTCACCACGAGTTGCGTATAACAACTCTCACTTGAATGCAATTAATTTATAAATAATGAATGCTTACTTATGTACGAAGCAATATTTGATTTCAGGTTGTTGTTACTTCATTATTATCATTATTATTATTATTATTATTATTATTATTATTATTATTACTATTTGATCGCGCATGTTCAATCGTGTAGTGCTCAATTTATAGTGCGCTACCGGTATCACATGACAGACTGCAGTACTCCATGTTGCAGACCTTGCATCATGTACTGTAGATCATAAATTCCGTGAAAATAATTTAACATTTGTGGTGGTGTAAAATGTGGATAAACAGAAGAAGGAGAAAAGCATGAAGAAAACGAAGAGAAAAAACACCATCGCCGCTAATGTGTAATTTTACTCTCAGATCATCAATGTTCCTGGGCTTCTGTAGATAGACAATGTCTTTAACAAAACCTTACACGAAGAAGTCAGGAGGGGTTAGATCTGGGAAGTTTGGAAGAGATAGCTGCTTCTAGTACTGGGTTTCGCCTGCAACCTCCTGCATGTATTTTTTTTTAAACACAGAATGTGTTTCTACAAATGTTCGATACCACAACATTATGGAATCATATTTAGGTACATTACGCACACCATACTCACGTCGAAATTCCCTTTGAACTCTTTCAACATTATCAAATATAGCATACCAAAGAACACAATGTGCCCTCTGTTGATTTGTAGTAGCCATTTTATTCATGTACTATTTTCATTTGTCCTTCCAGATTATGATTGTTGATTGTCATATAAACTCCCATCTTTTAATCATAATATAACCAGCAAGAAATTTTTCCTACTATCATAATAGCTTTATAATAATAAATTAATATTATTCATACCCAAACGGATCAGACTGTAGTTCTATATAGCTACTACTCTTTCTCTTTTTTCTATTGTTGGTATTTTCGTTGCTTCGAAGCTTTACGTAAGTGCTACATTGAATTTCGTTTATGATTTCAATGATTTGAAACATCCGGATGAGGAAGTAAGAGGAATCAATTCGAACCTGATGTAAATATAGGCCTACAGGGTTAGTTAAAAGTCCCGCACCACCTAAATAACTTTTGAAGCATACGGTTCTGTGACATGAAACTTGGTATGTGAGGGTAACCATATACTAAGAACTCAATAATGGTATTACCGAGTTTTTCTACTTCCGGTTTAACCGGAACTAACTCCAACTCTCTTATTTTAAATGGAACACCCAATATATATTTTTTTATTTTTGAATAGTGCTCATTAAGAGCTTTTCAAAAAGGATCCACACTCGATACTTCTGTACAAATTCAGTGCTGCTAAGTCAAGAAAACAGAAAAGTGTATCGAATATTAAAATAATAAAATACTCCTTCCTTAACAAAAACAAAACAAAGCTAGCTCACCTTCTAAATTATGTGTTCGAAATTGGTAGCCCTCAGCTGCTTTACAATGTGTCACTCGTTCATAGAAACCATTTAAGGAATGATTTAACCAGGCTTTAGGAATATCTTGTACCACTTCCATTTTTATTTAGGAACACTGAATTTGTACAGAAGTATCAAGTGTGGGTACTTTTTGAAAAGCTCTTAATGAGCACTATTCAAAAATAAAAAAATATATACTGGATGTTCCATTTAAAATAAGCGAGTTGGAGTTACTTCCGGTTAAACCGGAACCGGGGAAGAAAAAACTCGTTAATACCATTATTGAGTTCTTGTGTACTTATGGTTATCCCTGTTAACATACCAAGTTTCATGTCTGAATCACATGCTTCAAAAGTTATTTAGGTGGTGCGGGACTTTTAACTAACCCTGTATGTAGGAAACACAACGGGAATCAACACGACGTCATTCAAGCCGCTTTGGGAATCAATCCAGACGCAGTTCTTTTGTCACGTCACTGTCAAAGTCTACGGTGGGTTTATTTATCGTAAGCCATAATTCGATATCAGATTTCAATATGTTACATACCTACTTGTACTTTGTTTCCTTGTTTAGAATAAGATACTCTTCACTGTCAAATATTACACTCCCTTCGGTAAATCTGGAACTAATCTAGTTTAACCCACTTCTGAAAGTTCTCACTGTTTATTTCATCAATATAGTCAGAAGGTGACCTTGATTTTGAGTCATACATTAATAAGACTCCTAGGGATAAACCCCATTTTCCCACCAGCATGCACAACTGATCTTTGACATGCACTGTTGTTCAGTACATCTCGGCAGTGGCGTAGCGTCAATGTAAGCTAAAAAGCTTAGCTTCCCCAGTTAATAATAATTTCATAATAAACCTGCACTTATGGACAAAATTATTTATTAATTTTAATAGAATTTATATTTACGCGTTAAATATTGTGATGCGGCAGCTCAGGATGATTTGTGATGCAGCAGTAAACAAGAAGCCTGCACACACCAGCTTCCCAAGCAGACTGGTTTCTTCTGTGTAATCCACCCCGCAGATTTTCCATCCCTTTCTTACTAAACTACCCTAGTCGCAAGGCTCGCAAGAAGCTAGCTTTAACATTTAAAATAAGTAGTTTCCGAGTTATCCCTTTTCTTGAGTTGTGTTCAGTTGAAGTGTTAGTGTGGATTGTGGCTGATGTATTAAATAATGAGCGAAATAACAGTTCCTGACACCAATATTTACTTGAATTTTTAAGGACAATTCTATTATCAAGACTGACTTACGAACAAAAGTGTGATCTAAAAAACAAATGACCGACTCCCTTGCTGTCAATGAAGGACACAGCCAAAAGACAAACGCATAGTTACATAATGATACTAATATTGTGATTTCTCTAAGTATGACAGGGAGTGAGCTAATGTTATACGTATACGTGTCTATTTGTTAAGAGATATGTGCAAACCGTGAAATCATATTTTACTACGTACCATTTGAGGTCATGCCTTATTGGTGTTACTTACGATGTTCCAACCAATCTTCGACTGCTGACTTGACATTGACTACTATTTATTTTAAGACTATTTTTGTAATACGTATTCTCATATTGCATGAGTTAGCTTCCCCTGCTCAAAATTTCATGCTACGCCATTGCATCTCTGAACTGTTGCTTTGCCTATATTTTAAACGCGCGTTTCGTTCACGTACACAACTGGACCTTAGGTCATTAAATTGTACCCCCACTGCGTTCTAGGTAACTTTCCCTCTTAGCCACTGTGTCAATTCGTTCAATCACACGAATTCTGTGGTATTTGCATTTCCTGAAACGAAAACCTAACGATTTTTTATTATCTTTCTGAGGGTCTCTTTGCAATCCTTGCAATTTACAGAATTTACTTATAGAAATATAATAGTTTTCGTAACATGGGTAGTATTTCTTTATGGACTTCGTAATATTGATCTAATTTTCTTCTGGTTATGTATTTATCCAGGTCATCAGTAATTACGTTGTTTGTGACTGATGTTCTCAATCTTGCGGGAAATATTTTCCTTGCCTTGTTTTTTTTTTTTTGCCGTTCCTTTGTAATTTTCATATGGTTCATTTCCTCAGACTTAACATCTTTACAGTATGCTCTGTTCCTCTTTCTGTTTTTTTACTACCTTCCACTTTCTCCTGATCGCCAGATTTAATTACATTAAATGCTATTAATCTAGCTTGTCCGAGAAGCGCTTCGTTCTTAGAAGACATTCTAACTGAAAGTAATGTCTACAAATATCTTTCTCTAGTTAAGTACACACATAAACATACTCAAAAACACAAAAAAAGATACAAACATGCACTCTAAAAACACAAACACACACAAAATACATAAAAACACACACACAAACAAAAACACAAACTAAACAACACACACACACACACATATACAAAAACACGCACAAACACAAGAACTCACAGAAACCCAAACAAGACATACACAAACACGAAAACACACAAACACAAAATAACAAATATAACAACAGACATAACTACACAAAAAACATAGGCTACAAACACAAAAACATACAAATAAAAACAACCACAAACATAAAAACAAAACATCACACACAAATATAACAACAAAAATAAAACAACACATACAAACACAAAAACGTACATACAATTCCAAATATAAACAAAAAACTCAATACAAAACACACAGAAACATAAAACCGTACACACAAATACAAATGCAAACTAAACAATACACAAGAAAACACACACACATAGTACATACAAATACAAACAAAACATCACATATACAAACACAAAAACACAATACAAAAGATACATTTTTTAGTGGGTTATTTTACAACGCTGTATCAACATCTCAGGTTATTTAGCGTCTGAATGAAGTGAAGGTGACAATGCCGGTGAAATGAGTCCGGGGTCCAGCACCGATAGTTACCCAGCATTTGCTCATAATGGGTTGAGGGAAAACCTCGGAAAAAACCTCAACCAGGTAACTTGCCCCGATCGGGATTCGAACCCGGGACACCTGGTTTCGCGGCCAGACGTGCTAGTCGTTACTCCACAGGTATGGACCAAAAGATACATATAAACATAAAAACATACAAAGCACACAAAAACACGCATTCAAAAACACAAACACAAAACAAAATAAAACTATAAAAAAACGCAAATGAACACAAAAGCTTACAGGCAAATACACACATGAAACAAAACACATAAAACACACACAAAAATAGACATCAAAAACAAAACTATACACGCAAAAACACATGCACAAAATACATATTAATTTCATTTAGTGTTCTGCCCAAGGGCAGGTCTTTCACTGCAAACCCAGCTTTCTCCAATCTTTCCTATTTTCTTCCTTCCTCTTTGTCGCCTCATATGATCCACATATCTTAATGTCGTCTATCATTGATATTTTCTTGTGCCCCGAACTCTTCTCCCGTTCACTATTCCTTCCAGTGCATCCTTCAGTAGGCAGTTTCTTCTCAGCCAGTGACCCAACCAATTCCTTTTCCTGATCAGTTTCAGCATCATTCTTTCTTCAGCAACTCTTTCCAACACAGCTTCTTCTTCTCCATATCCACATTTCAAATGCTTCTATTCGCTTCCCTTCACTTCGTCGTAATGTCCATGTTTCTGCCCCATAAAATGCTACAATAACTCTGCATTAGTCTCTTCCTTAGTTCTTTCTCCAGAGGTCCGCAGAAGTTGCTTCTTTTTCTATTAAAAGCTTCCTTTGCCATTGCTATCCTCCTTTTGACTTCCTGGCAGCAGCTCATGTTACTGCTTATAGTACACACCAAGTATACAATAATAAAACGTACAGAAATACGCTTACAGTTTCGCTCTCTTTTAATGCCGCAACACGACCAGGTAAAGAGTTCGCTCGGTCAGGTTAACTTGGGGCTGTAAACAACAGACAGGTAGCAGCCAGTCCTTACGGTTGCACTCTATTAGCTGCTTCGATCCATACCATGTTGCCAGTTCTTCCGTCTCATGTTACTACGAGTATGAAGTTTATTTCAGAATTATTTTAGTTTCAATTACTCTGAAAAAACACTTTCTATAGACAAATTACTACATTAGTCCACATTCTAGATCAGCGTTTCTCAAACTATGGTCCGCGGACCACCTGTGGTCCTCGAGTTCTGCCCTTGTGGTCCTTAAAAAAAGACAGAAGAAAAAATAAAATTCAAACGAATTGCGTATCGCACTATAGCTGAAAATCTCAGAGTTAGGAAATGGCACATGGCAATCGCCTTTCACTTTTTCTCCCAGTATTAATATTTTATTAAATTTCTTACCCCACCCGTCTACCCACCTCCCACTCTACTCAGCAACAAAAGATAGATTTAAAGCACTATGAACGTGGCGTTTCCCGCCATCTTTTCCTGCATATCTGGTACCGAGCCTGTAATCCCGCCAGGGACTACCCGAATTCATAAGAGGACCAAAGTACCGACACTCGATCTGCAGATTGAAATGATCACGTACTGTACGTTATATACCAATAATAGAAACGTGCCAAATTGCATCTTTACTTGTTGAAAATCAGTCATGTTTCTGTATCAATTTTTTTTATTTGTTTTTCCAGATGACGATAAGAAATTTTAGACTCTGCCTATTTTAAAATCCGACAGGTTTACTTTGTACACTTGCGTGTTTCGTTTCTAAGTGCCGTTTCAATTTCGCGGGTTTCATTCACTCTTTTAAAAGCACTTCTTAACAAACAACGCACTCACTCTCATTGCCACACCAAGTAAATCCAAGTTCCAAATAACTCTTGTCATATTTGCCAAAGTATTTTCTCTTTGAATAGCTACCACTAGGACTAGATATTTCTTTAACGGCACTATAATTAATATCTCCCTTCACACACAGCTTCCGAACTACAGAATGATTTATATAGAACTGACACATTTCTTTCATTAATTGTTTCAAAACGAATTGCGCTAGCGACAACTTATTATACCTAAAATGTAGAGGAATTTTGGGAGATTATTTACCTCTATAGCAAATGTTGAAAATGTCCTCCATCCTGCATAAGGCACAACTCAACACGTCGTTCCATGTTACTGGTCACTCGTTGGAGGACTCTGTTGTCAATAGCTTGAATCTCCTGTGTGATGTTGTGCTTCAGATCGTCCAATGTCTGGGGACGTGTGGCGTAAACCCTGTCTTTTAAGTATACCCCATAGAAAGAAGTCCGGCGTTGTCAAATCCGGAGATCTCGGTGGCCACAGGTTCCTGCAAATTATTCGGTCGTCAAAGAAACTTGCAATTAGTTCCATGGATTCATTTGATGTATGACATGTAGCGCCATCTTGCTGAAAATATCCTTGACTCAGCTCTACATCGTCCAGTTGCTCAACAAACTCCATGAAAATCAGTCGGTACTCTGTAGTGTTCACAGTCTGGTTAAAAAAATTGGCCCCACTATTCCCTGTGCGGATATTGCGCACCAAACTCCGATTTTAACCGGGTGCGTAGGTGCTTCATGGATGACATGTGGATTTTCGCTGGCCCAATGGCGTGAGTTCTGTGAGTTCACATAAAGAGTCATTGATTTAATGGGTACTGCATTTTCACGTTGACACAAAATGTCGAAAACAGCTGCCAACAATAGGAATGAAACATAAACATCTGCGCATCTAGTGACAAGGAATCGAAACTCCAGAACATTCTGCTTAATTTGGTGCTAAAATTGGGTCAGTGCTGCCAACAATAGGAATAAAACATAAACATCTGCGCATCTAGTGACAAGAAATCGAAACTCCAGGACATTCTGCTTAATTTGGTGCTAAAATTGGGTCATTGAATGAATTTCCAAAGGAATAACTAAAAAAAGAAATGTGTCAGTTCTATATAAATCACTCTGTATTAGCACTGCATAAATGAAACGTATCATCATGTTACTGTCTTACAAAAAAAAATTCGGGTCGAAGGCAGTTTTCCATTATTTATAATGGGCATTATTTAACGGAGACATGGACAACTACTGCATGTACCACATAAGGATTTCAAACGACTAACTGCTAACAGGCAAGGGCAAGGGAGGAATCAACACTGCACAGAATTTGTTATAAGTTACTTGTGATTGGCTACAAAAAAGGTCTATAATTACAAAAGTATTTATTGTGATTAATTAATTCTACTTTAAAACATAAATATGCTGTTATTGAAATAAACTACAAAAATGATAAATTTGCTTTCGGAGGGAACAAGAATAAGGTGGTCCGCAGAACTGTTCTGATTTAAAAAAGTGGTCCCCACTTCAAAAAAGTTGGAGAAACGTTGCTCTAGATGAAACAACGTAAAAATTCAACTGCTGTCCCTTAAGTGCAATAAAATAATTCCAAGAAAGTAACTATTGTTAAACATGATTCCTATAATTTCAATTCGAAATAGGTATGGAATTGCCTTCAAACATTCATGGTCCTGTCACGCAACAACTAGGCTATGTGAAATTGAAGAGGGTACTGAGGTATCAAGGCATGCGTAAAAGGAAATGAAAAAAAAGCAGCTGAACTCTCCAAGCAAAGGACAAACATCTAGGTACTACAGTGGATCTGAATAAGTCTGCGGAATTAGCAAATCAACTTCTAGAAATGCAGTAAAGCGGTGGACTACGAGAGAACACAAGAAAAAGTGGTAAGAACATCCTGATCAATCCTTTGGCAATTTTTGTCAAGTCTTATCCCAGCTCTCATAAAAACTTTTCTGCACTTGTTAAGAAGGAAAGTTAAGGCAAGAGGCTGAATTAATTAATTACTGGACTGAGACAATTCAACATCTTCAGAAATTGGGTATCTTCCTAGGAAAACCCACGGCCACCGGCGTAGCTCAGACTGTAACGCTCTTCTCTGCTGATCCGAAGCTGTACTCGGAAGTAGGTTCGATTCAAGCGTGTTTTTTATTTTTTTTTTTCAAATTTTTCCCCAATCGCAAGGCGAATATCAGGTGATCATTTGGTTTCATTTCGCCGGAAACCACTCTGTGTATGTATTTAAAGTGATATTTAAAAAAACGCAGTAAAAATAAAATGGAAAGATTTCGCTAGGAATATTTTATGGGAGAAAATATGTCTGCGCCCAAGAGTCAAAGGGGGAGTGTTAAAAAAAAAAGCATTAAAGGTATTGAGAGATGGTAGTGTTCATCGAAAGAAAAAGAAAAACTCTAATAAACATGGTTATAAAATTAATATCATCCGAGATATGATTAACTTACTTGTTTATCAACATCATAAGAGATGTTCAATGTGATTTCCATTAAAAAAAAAAAAAAAAGTATTCAGATGCGCGGAGTGATACATTCCAGTTTGTTATTGGTGTTCTATGGATTACATTACTTTATGATATACTCGGAGTGACATATTCCAGTTTGTAATTATTGGTGTTCTATGGACTACATTACTCTATGGTATGCGCGAGTGATACATTCCAGTTTGTAACTGGTGTTCTATGGATTACATTACTTTATGGCATGCGCGGAGTGATACGTCCCAGTTTGTAATTTGAGTTCTATGGATTACATTACTTTATGGTATGCGCGGAGTGATACATTCCAGTTTGTAATTGGTATGCGCGGAGTGATACATTCCAGTTTGTAATTGGTGTTCTATGGATTACATTACTTTATGGTATGCGCGGAGTAATACATTCCAGTTTGTAATTGGTATGCGCGGAGTGATACATTCCAGTTTGTAATTGGTGTTCTATGGATTGCATTACTTTATGGTATGCGCGGAGTGATACATTCCAGTTTGTAATTGGTATGCGCGGAGTGATACATTCCAGTTTGTAATTCCTGTTCTATGGATTACTTTATTCTTTTGCTGAAGAGTACGACGTCCATAAACTCTAACACACCACTTATATACCACCACCAATAAAAACAAAACGGTTAACACAGGAACAAAATTTCAACAGACTTACTTGTTCTTCATATTTCAAGAAATCATAACTGAAATTTGTATCCTTCCACCGTATATACGCTTCATAGAATAAGCCTCAATTTACGAGTTAGTGTTCAAAAATGCCTCGTGAGTGATTCTAAGAACGACTGAGCTACGTTTAATACTGGTAACAGTCTGCTTTTGTAGGATTTGCGTGTTCGACGAGGGGGCGTGGCCTTATAATTCATTATTTCTTTGAATCAATGACGTTCCACTGTAAAATAACACGAATGTGTAATGATCGATTTTTAAGTTTACAAAATGGATAGTGAATATAATCTGTAAACTTCAGAGCATAACAAACCGCTTGAAGACAGTCATAAATACGAATGTGATTGAGATCCCAAATAAAGCAACTGCCCAAGCCGCCTGTTTTGTGAAGTCGAGATTTTTTTCAGAGGTCAGCTCTGCTAAGGCAGAGTGACCTTCCACGGATAAGAAACAGCCCAAGTTGATGTCTTTATTCACGCCATTTTTTGATAAACTAAATATTTACGTATTTTAAAAATAAAACATATTTAATGGAGACTAAAAATTTAAATTTTAAAGTTGCACATATCTCTATTTCAAGAATTCTTCTGTCCATTTATAAATGTAAATATAAAATTTCGGATACTTACTTATTTCCTAAACTTATCAGAATTGTACCAAAAAAAAAAATAGTATTGTATGAAACTTAAATACTATAAGACAGGGCTGGGCATATTACGTGATTCTGAGAAATGAGCGCTGTTTACTTTGAAGAGCAATTCTCCCGAGCGGCGTGACGCTTGCATACTGTACGTCACTCGCTGTCAGTGCAGTGGTTGACTCTGTAGTAGGATGGCGAACATTGAAGATGCACCCGCCTGAGAAGCTGTATGTCAGACGAAGACCTAAATTATATTTTGAGATTGAACATGGCTAATTCATTTGTTCCAAACATTAAACGGCTTCTGCAAATAAAATGATCTCATAAGTCTCGGAAAACAAACACACAGTTATTTTGAGTATTGAGTTTCAAGAAGTTTTGTTTCAATAGAAAATATTTATTGACTTCAGATCGACAGAAGTAAGATTTTGTTTCAATAGTTTATTCATGCAAAAGAAAAGTGTAAGGTAATGTTTATTAATAATTTCCTTCTTGTGTTTCTGATTGTAATCCTTTATTACATAAGTTTGTATTATTAATACCATTATATAGATTGTGTAAATAAGCCTAATGATTTGTGTGTGTGCGTGTGTGTATGTGTGTGTAGAGCGAAGTTTATTTCATTAAATTAATAAGAGTGTTATAAATTCTTTAATGTACAATGGATTGATGTAATATCCTTATAAACTATTATGTACTGAATGACCCACACCTGTGGAGTAACGGTCAGCGCGTCTGGCCGCGAAACCAAGTGGCCCGGGTTCGAATCCCGGTCGGGGCAAGTTACCTGGTTGAGGTTTTTTCCGGGGTTTTTCCTCAACCCAGTACGAGCAAATACTGGGTAACTTTCGGTGCTGGACCCCGGACTCATTTCACCGGCATTATCACCTTCATTTCATTCAGACGCTAAATAACCTATATGTTGATACAGCGTCGTAAAATAACTCAATAAAAAAAAGAGACTGAATGACTAGAACAACCGTGGCTCTTGTTATATTAATGCAGGGAAGGTAGCTGTAATGTGAGTCCGCCACTGCGTGAGCGTTCTGCTCCGGCTTGGAATTGAAGTGCCTTGCGGAGCGAGAGCAGCTCTGGCCGGCTATACGGAGCCGCTCTCATGCCTGGCGCTGCTATACCTGGTAAGGTTTATCTTGTCTCAGTAGCAATAAAACCAAGTCCCTTCAAATGAGGGTGGAGATTATAGGAGGGTTGTAAATTTTCAGGATTCCTTTCAAAATCTTGTTATTGTACAGGCTGCCGGAACTCAGTTTCTTGAAAGACAAGCTCAGTGACGGAAGTATACAGTACGGAGAGAGATATTTTGTTATTTTATTTTGCGCTACAGAATGTATCAACTAGTCCCTTCCGCCACTGGATGGATGGACGGCACCCCATCGCCATAACAACACAGACGAAGTAAGACATATCTCCTTTCTCTCTCTTTTCACAGTGAGACAAGATACATCACACAGCCTTTATAAGAGAAAGATTTTGAAGATATGCAGGTGAGCTTGCACATCGAACAGAAGAAAGTACGGTAACTAAATTGTTGCCAGTGCGCCATGATACCTTTAAACATGCAGAAGAGTTATACGAGATAAGGAATCATCCAGATGACTTAGCTATAGAAGACGAAGAAACCATATCAAAAGACGAACAAGAATTTCATACTTTAATGGAAGAAGTTGAACTAGCGCTTAGGAAAATTAAGAATGGGAAAGCAACAGGAGTTGATGGAATCCTCATGGAATTAATTAAATGCTTGGAAGGAAATTATGATATTATGCAACGAAATATATGAGAAAGGCGAGTGGCCTGAAGATTTTACGGAGACAGTGTTACTGCCAATACTGAAGAAAAGTAATGCCAAAAAATGTAACGAGTTCAGGACTATCAGCCTGATATCACACTCGGCGAAGATTTTCTTGCGAATACTGAATCGACGTTTATATTCTAAGATGGAAAAACAGTTGGAAGAAGAGCAGTTTTTTTCAGGAAAGGAAAAGGTATGAGAGATGCAATTGGACTGCTACAGACAATCGGCGAAAACTATCTAGAGAAGAATAAAGAAGTGTATGTAGTATTTGTGGACATAGAAAAGGCTCTTGACAGAGTGGATTGGAATAAACTGATGGAGATCCTAAAGAAAATTGGTGTGGATTGCAAAGAGAGAAGATTGTTCAATAATCTTTATGTGAAACAACGAGTCAAAGTCAGGATAGGAGAAGAAATGTCAGAAGGAAGTGAATTTGGGAGAGTAATACGTCAAAGATGTCCTTTATCACCTACCCTGTTCAAGATCTGCTTGGCGGACTTAGTAAAGAACTGTTTTCAGAATATGAGAAGCGTGACAGTAGGAGGAAGAAGAATAAAGATTTGCTAAGTATATGGCGTTGTTAGCAGAAGAGAAAATGATACTAAAAGATATGCTTTTTTTTTTTTATTTTAATTTGACGACGCTGTATCAACAGAATGGGTGAAGATAAATGTCAAATGAGATGAAGGTGATAATTCCGGAAAAAAAAATAAAGAAGGTCCAGAATTCTAAATGAGATAGTAAACTTACCCAGCATTTCAAATCGTATTGGGTATGAGTAAAAGCTGCTGAAAAAGTCACAAGAAGGACAGCAACCAGGTAACTTTAATATAAAAAGGTACTTTTTGAACCTCTGAAAAAGGACTAAGAAGAAACTAGTCAAGTGCTTTGTGTGGAGACTGGACAACTGTATTGAGCTAAATGAACATATTTGATGAAGATAAATGCAAATAAGTTGAAAAGTATGGTCACAGGAAAAAAATCCAAAGAAGTCTTAAACTGCGAAGGCTAAATGAGGCAGTAGAGCAAGTGGACATTCAAATCTTGTTCTCTTATTTCAAATTCTGGAGTAACAATTCTATTTGGCTGCCAGAAAGTCAAAAGAAGGACATAATGGCACAGGAATCTTTAATAACAATTTAAAAGAGTACCACAACACATCCGACCTCTACAAAAAGGACTAAGAAAGAAATAGTCAAGTTGTTGACAATAACTTCATTTAGGTCAAAATTACATAACTTTTACTTAACAAATTGATTGCTGATTAATATTTATTACATATAGGCTTAATGAAACTAACATCTTTTCATTCTTATTATTATCATTAATTTCTCTAAATAGATTACAAAACCTCTAATGGAATTAATTAATATTCTCATTATAGAAATCAAAATTTTAGATTGAAGAAGAATGGAAAGTTATATATAAGACAGAATAAGATATGAAGCTGTGTTGAAAAGAGTGGGTAAAGAATGATGCTGAAATTTTCATCATTTTAGGAAGCTATCTCAAAGAGGAATTAATTATGGGTCACTTAATTAAATTGTCTGTTAAAGGATGAACTAGTTTAAGGAATGGTGAACGGGAGAAGAGTTCGGGGAGAAGATATCAGATGATAGACCATTAAAGTGTACGGTAACATATTCGCTACTTTTGCAGCGCTGCAGTATTGAAAAAGGCTGTTTGAGTGGAAGAGAAGGCCTTATGGTCTTAACTCTGCCGACAGTGAAAATAAAACATGGTGAAGTGAAGAGAAGCGAACAGAAGCATTTAAAATGTGAATATGGAGAAGAATTTTTCAAGTGGACGCAACAGAAAAGATATGCGACTGTGAAAAAGAATGGGTGAAGAATGATGCTGAAGCATTGATTATAGAGAAAGTTTGGTTGAAACTGGCTGGAACTGTCTGTTAAACCAGTGTTACCACCCAAATGGTGAATGGAAGATAGTTTTATTGATTAGATGATGATGAAATTAAATTATTTAAGCGGAGAAATAAGCAGAAAATATTAAAATGAAGAAAGCTGAGTTTCAGTGAAATATTTTCTGACGATATGAAATTAATTATACAAAAAGTTTATTGTAGATAGTTTCAAACAAGTTGCCATGAAAATTGCTTTTATGTGAATATGCGTATTTGCTTGTTTTCCGCACAAAACCAATATAGGCGTTTTTGTAAAAACACATTCAGTATTCCCAAATGCAGTTTCAAAATGTAATGGGAACGTAAATGTCAATTTCTGAATACTAGTTAGACAATTTCCCTCTTCTTACCGCTTAAGCGTCATATTCATTTACTGCTTTAGGCTTTTAACATATTATTTTTAAAACGTTCATTGAGTAATAATCACGGAGATGGAAACTTACCACTGCAATTTGACTGCGGCTGCAAAAGTTTTTAAATATTTGCAAAAATTAAGTAAACTCGCAACACCCAGTTGCAACATTTTTTGCAAGTAACATTCGGGGCAGCACGAAAAATCAACAAGATTCCAGACTCATCATAGACTGGGGAAAAAAAAGACAGACGCAAGTTATCAGCCTGCTGCAAGTAAGTAAACTCAGAAAAAGTAGAACAATGTTGAAGATAGATATATTTGTTTTCCAAATGGTCATTGAACAGAAAGCAAGATGGAGATTTCATTGCAGAAATTAGAAATTCCTCTTTCAGGGAAGTAATAAAATATCTTCACACAAAATAATGTACGATACACGAGCGGTATGTTTGTTTTCATGTTCTCGGAAATTAAAAAAGCTCAACTACGTTTCGCTTTTTCAATCTTTTCCTCGAAATGAAAAACGTCAGAATAGCTGTATTGAGACAAGCAACAATATTACTATTTAATTCTTACGATTTCAAGGTTGCCAGTGTGCGATCTATCATTTGGACCCATGTATTCTATTTTGTCAACTGTTTAGTTGATCAGAGTCCCGCGCCGTGTTGTCGTAGTCTAAGGAGGAAATGGAGGAAGAAATTTTCTTACGAAATTTTGGCCAGTGCATGAAACCGGTGTCCACTCATCATCGTGATGAACTTGGGGATCTATGATAGGTAGCGGAATCTGGTTACGACAACCAGCTATAACGGCTGGGTGGATCATCGTGCTAACCAAACGATACCTCCGTTCTGATTGGATGATCGTCCACCTCTGCGGAAGCATGTGGATGTGAGGCCAGCAGTCGGTCCTGGCTTCGCTCTTAATGGCTGTTGCGCAGCGAATTTGTTTTAGTTAATCAAGGGGATCATCGTGCTAACCAACGAGGTTAGATGATCGTTAACCTCTGCTTAGGCATGTGGACGTGAGGCCAACAGCCGGCTGGTCGGCCTTGGTCCTTCATGAAGCTTCAGGCCACGGGTTTAATTTAATTAAATCAATTACAACCTTGGAACTAGAAAATCACTATAATTCACTAGCATATGTAGTAACAGAGGAAGAATGGTTAGGTTTCACCTTAGGGTATTAAGTAAGGTGATCCGGACTATACTTGTCCAAGGGCGCGCCCGTTCGGCTATCCAGTCTTTAACAGAATAGGAGTGGTAAACACAATAATACCACAGTGTACTATATACAGTCACGAAGCTTGGGATGATTTTTTGCAAATCTCGCGATAGTTGCTAGCCGCTTGGAGCGCTGTGGGTACTAGGAACAATCGACTGTGCCACAGCATCGTGATCTAATACAGGCCGTAAGCAGACCATGTAACTCGCTTAACCCGATCACGAAGGGCGGCGTTTCAACCATATAAATTAGTTGGAATGCATAAACAGTAACCTATGTTTCTCTAAATGTAGTGTAATTCCATTAATAAAATTTAAAACGATGATTATGAGACACTTCAGACATAATTCACTTGCGAGTTAAGGTTTAATATTATTTTTGGTGTGAAAATTACGTTGTTCGTATGTGTAATACCTGCCTTTATTTCGATTAAATATTGCGAAATTCTTGTACATTCATTTATGCACGATTCAATAATTTTCAATTGCACCGCACGGATATTTAGATATGTTGAAATTATAAATTATGTTTACTGTACCAGTTGCCCCTTTCTGTCTAAATTTAGTGATCTCCAATGCCTTGCCATTCATATGAAAACTATAAGTTATATTTACTTTATTTAACTTATACTGTATTCCTAAATTCGCAATCATAATTATAATTAAGCATAATGTCATGTATGATACCCCGGACATTCAATTTATCTGTATTTTAATACTACAATTGAGTACTGAATTATTGTATTTATCTACTACTTAAGAGACGAAGTAACACAATTGTACGTACACTAATTTCATAGGAGTGGTATGGTAAATGTTTTGTCTAAAATTAAGGAAGGTAGATGTGCTAAATTGAAATCACAATATAAATTCTTTTTTATTAAACCTCAAAATAGCTTCCATTCTAAACTTGAAATGTTGACGCGAACAGATTATGTTAACATGTAAAATTCTCTTCACATTAAAATAACACAGCTTTGTAATTATTTCTGCAACATATTATGCAACAAGAAGTAAACGGAACTTACGGACAAATTACACTAAATAAAACTTAGCAATGATAAGCAATAAAGTTATAATATAATATTTTACTGAGCTCCATACACTGAAATAGAAAACCCGAACATACATTACGGCCTGGTCTAGATCGAAAAGGCATTGACTGTGCCGTATTTCGCATTTTTGTGAAAAGCTATGTAAACTGTGAAATGTTCGTTATCGGTTGTAATAAATGTAAATGGCTAAAATACAATAATTTGAATAATAATATAGGACAAGGAGACGTTTGTAGCACTATAAATTGTAAGAAAAATAGGTTAGAGTTATCGTTCTTCCGAAAGATCCCGGAAGGTGAGTTTATAGAATATAATATATATATTTTATGAAAATAATATATAAACCTTATGTATTTCGTATTTCAATAGTGGAAGGAAGGTGTTAATTTTTTCAAAAGAACACGATATCGAAAGTACAATACATTTTATGGTCTGCTAGGGAAAGAGTCTGTGATGAGGCGATAGTAGCGATCCTGGGGTGAGCAACTATCTATGGATGCATATTTTAACTGTCTATGTTTGCATATTTAGTAAGTATTAAGCTTCGTGACTGTATATACTGGACTGTGATAATACCTCAGTCTAGTATATACAGTCACGAAGCTCAATACGTAGTAAATATGCATCCATACATAGTTGCTAACCACTAGGATCGCTAATATCGTCTCATTAGAGACAATGCGAAATAGTACCGGCACAGTCTATTGTTCCTAGGACCCTCACAACTCAAGCTTCGTGACTGTATAAACTAGAATGTGATAATAGTCATGTAGCAGTGCAAGCCTTCGGGTTTCTCCTTTGTACAAGAGGGGAAAAAAAGTATTAGCGATCGTGTTTGGGCACTTAGAGCTAAATAACAATCAGCCTACAAAATACACAACTTTCTATCATAAAAAGACAACGTTCATAGTCGAGGAGTCAATAAGTCTACAATATTTTCTATTCTACTGTATTCATTTCTATTAGTCTTTAATAAACATACGTCTATTTTCATCCACAGCCTTCTTTACGTTGCGCTTACAAATTGAAACGTAGTAACTATTTGCCGTCGTTCGAAACCAGCACAGCGCCAACGTCAGAGTAATTTCAATGCAAGGTTATGCCGTGATCCCGTGTTTATAGTACTCATTTCGACACTCTCGTGTACTCACAAGCCGCGTATTTTAATTTACGTAAGCACTGGCAGTAAATAAAAGCAACGTAAATCCTATTCTAATAACAGATTATGACTGGGCTGAATATTGGCAGTAAATATTTGTCGCCTATCTTGATACCCTAAGATGGGCAAAAGTCTAAATTCGTTTTTCTCATAATACAAATATAGTACATTATGCAACGAGCCTATAATGGTAGTAATTAAGACGCGAGTATGTTTATGAAACGAGCGCAAGCGAGTTTCATAATTTTCATACGAACGTCTTAATTACCATTATAGTCAAGTTTCATACGATTTTTTATGCTCGACCATATTTCTAACTTGAATTTATTCGTAAGTATTCATGTTATTCTTATCTGACTGAGGAGCGGAACTGACCTTGTGCAATACCTCGTAAATTGTGAGATGTGCGCAGACGCGAAAGTATTGATTTTTTCCGAGAAACAAATGTCGACATTGACCTTGATATAATCTAGAGAGTAAAATAAGCATTAATCTTGATATAACCTTGAAATTGAATTAGACATTGAAAAACGAGATGACAAATTGAATTTATTTGAATATTATTTACAATTAACGCTAATTATTATAGTAACAGAACTGACTTTATTTCAAATATAGGCGATTTATTGTGCAATTGGTGAAATGAATTTGCGGGAATGTGCTTTGTGAAAGGCTGGAAGATGACTGTGAATTGATGTTAATTTGTGTGTTGTTTTTTTCGACTGAGTTTAATATTACATTTGAGATTTCAATTTTATTTTGGATCGATTCTTCAACATAACCTTCTGCGACGTATTGGATTTCCAGCCTCCGTGGCATATCTGAGGATAATCGATACTTGCGCTTTCATATTGCTACAATGGTATTTTCTGATTGGTGGAACACTTGAACTTTAATGAATAGGTGTACTTTAATGAGGTCCATTAAAGGGCTGCTACCAGGTGTATAATTACTACATTTTGGCATGGCCGAGCATAAAATTATTTAAAAGACAAAACATATGGCAATTAAATAATGCTCTATTTTATCTGATTATGTCATAAGGAATAAAACTAAAACAAAAATATTCATACATCTTACATAAACCGTGGCCACTATTGCACGATGCACGAAAAATTCCCACCATTACGAAATAACGCAAACTACCTTTTATTGCAGCGTTAAAAAATATTATACCATCCGTCGGTCGAACGCACTAGTTTGTCGTCAAATGGGCTGGTGTCGAGTTAGGTTATTCTTGAATTAAATAGGTACCGTGATTTTTAACCTTATTTTCGGACAGTTTTGGGGTAAATCTTCTCAGACATTTCCACAAGAAATCATCACGTAACCAAGCCAACCACTATTATGCTGCACTACGCGGAAAAGCGCTTCTTCCATCGGTCCAGGGTAAATATATTTGTGTATCTATCTACCAAAAAGCGTATATGCAAGGCATTCCAAAAGCGTAAAAAAACCAAACCTAACCTGTCACTAATCCTAGACATTTCGGAAACTCGCTTATTTATTTTTCCAGAGATAGCCTACGTACTTTCATTTTGTCATGAAATAACGCAGCTTAATTCAGACGTCAATGCCGTGTGAAGTACGTAGCGAGAACGAAGATTCAATTACCAGGGTATTCATAATAATAATAATAATAATAATAATAATAATAATAATAATAAAATAATAGTTTTCTGCCAAATGGCAGGTCTTTCACTGCAAACTCAGCAGTTTCCAATCTTCCCCATTTTCTACCTTAATCTCCGCATTGTTTTACTGTTGTTTAGTCAACTGTCCCAACACAGATTTAAATCTCATGACATCAAGGAGGCAACACTCATAAGGCAACTAGCCAGCAGATAATGGGGTAGAATGGCCAGTTCCTCCCCCTCCAATTTCCTCACATGATCCGTACATCTTAATGTCGTCTATCATCTAATATCTTCTTCTGCCCGAATTCTTCTTCCGTTCACCATTCCATCCAGTGCATCCTTCAGTAGGCAGTTTCTTCTCAGCCAGTGACCCAGCCAATTCCTTTTCCTCTTCCTGATCAGTTTCGGCATCATTCTTTCTTCACCCACTCTTTCCGACACAGCTTCCATTTCTTATTCTGTCTGTCCACTTCACACGTTCCAGTCTCCTTCATATCCACATTTCAAATGCTTCTATTCGCTTCTCTTCACTTCACTTCTGCCCCATACAATACCACACTCCACACAAAGCACTTCATTAGTCTCTTCTTTAGTTCTTTTTCCAGAGGTCCGCAGAAGTTGCTTCTTTTTCTATTAAAAGCTTCCTTTGCCTTGCTATCCTCCTTTTGACTTCCTGGCAGCAGCTCATGTTACTGCTTAGAGTACACACCAAGCATTTGAAGCTGTCCACTTGCTCTACTGCCTCATTTAGTATTCGCACGTTAACCTCCTTTATTTTTCTTCCGACAACCATGGTCTTCGTCTTGTTTTCATTTATCTTCATCCCACACTCTTAACAACTGCCATTTAGTTCCAGTAGCATGTCCCTTAGTATCGTCTCTTTTTCTGTTAACGACGCCATATCATCAGTAAATCTTATGCACATTATTATTATTATTATTATAATACTTACTGGCTTTTAAGGAACCCGGAGGTTCATTGCCGCCCTCACATAAGCCCGCCATTGGTCCATATCCTGAGCAAGATTAATCCATTCTCCATCATCATATCCCACCTCCCTCAAATCCATTTTAATATTATCTTCCCATCTACGTCTCGGCCTCCCTAAAGGTCTTTTTCCCTCCGGCCTCCCAACTAACACTCTATATCAGTCCCATTCCGAGGCTTATTTGAAGGATTCGTAACAAGCTGGTTTTTTACGGTGATGGGTTGTTAGCCCTTCGCCCAACCCCAAGCTGGAGGACCACCCCTCATCGGCTGTCCGCGACTGCTTATTCAATATATTCACAGCTACCCTCCATATCTGGAGGCCGTCTTCTCGAACCGCAACCTGAGGACGCGCCATGCCGTGGTGATAGGGAGCCACAATACTATTATATTATTATTAGGCCTACTATTACTTTTTATTATTATTATTATTATTATTATTATTTTATTATTATTATTATTATTATTAGGCTACTACTACTATTATTATTTATTATTATTATTATTATTATTATTATTATTATGAGATCACATTTTAGATTTTAGGCTTAAATCTATGAAAGTCATCAATCACATTTATAGATTACCTACTTTTTCTTGTTTCAGAATCTGGAAGTAATGGTTTTGTTATTTTATTATTATTATTATTATTATTAACAACATATTATTTATTATCATTATTATTGTTAACAATATTATATTATTAACATATTATTTATTATTATTGTTAACAATATTATTATTATTATTATTATTATTATTATTATTATTATTATTATTATTTATTTTGTTGTTATAATAATAATAATAATAATTAATTATTATTATTATTATTATTATTATTATTATTAAATTTTCTCATGCACAGAGCAGTTATCGATCGTTAAATGATTAATTTCAGAAACTTAAAGCTTACCAATCAAACCACCGTTAAATTTTTCTTTTGTGAAATGAATTTCTCCCCTACTTACACTTCACGATATTATCGTTACAAACTGTCTATCGCGAGCAGTTTTACCCTACTGCAATTTGCACTATATTTCTCAAGTTGTCAAACACTTGACTTAAGCAAACAAATCCCCTTTACTCAACGCAAGAGATGGATCGCACGTGTACGGTCTTTCATTTATTGTTTCTTTTTTTTTTTTTTTTTTTTTAATTTCGTATCAGCTTTCACCTGGACCCGACAGGTCTTGCGGCAAATACAGCAAAAAAAAAAAAGCACTCTACGAGGTGGAAATAGGTTTCAAGGAACAGGTAACACTCCACAGATTGCAAACCTTACCTGATTGTGTGTAGTGGCAGTAAGAAGCGGTCCTTGCAGGATCACAGACCTTGTACTGCGGTCATCCGATGCTCACATCTGATCAGTAACACACTTCCAGTTCCACACATATGCATTGGCGACCCACTGTTTCTTTTTATTTTCTCGGATATATTTACCCTCCCTTAACTATAGGCAACCATCCTGCACAGCACACGCACCCGAACGTCATTACGCACACGCATCTTGTTACAAAGTGCTTCTTTACACCCCTATTGGATGTCAGACCTCCTCGCTTAGGAGGAATGCAATATGGCGGACAGGTACGAGAACGCACTCTGGTGCCAGCCAGCGGTCGATGGAAACTAGTGATTACGTCACCGGTAGTGGGGGAGGTGAAACAATACGATGGTGGGGGGGACAGCAACTCACGGGAAGAACGTGGGTGGAAAATATTTTACAAACACTAAAACAACATCGACGTATTTTAGCCCTTTGTAAGAGATGTATGACTCATCTGTTCCAAAATGAGATTTGTTCTCTTTTTTTTTTATTTCTCACTGAGGACAAAACAGAATCAATTTTGTCATATTTAAACAGTTCGTAATTTCATTTTATTAGACACAAGTTGCTATAGAGATTCAAACAAAAACAAAAGAGGTCAGTTTTGTTGTTTAAGAAGCCCACTGAAATGTAAAGACTAATACAATTAATACCTTCCTTGGCTGTCGTAATCGATTCACGCGGCCAGGTAGGACACAGAATCGAGCACTTTCAATACCGGCCTAACATGTCCGATCTTGCCGTTCTGTCTACTGACGTTCGACTGGAGAGACATGGACGAAGAGGGCGTCCGGGAGTCGATCGATACGGAACGCACAACGACGGCGCCAAGAACTGCATAGCCGCCGTCACAACTGCTCTATGATATCGCGCGAGTACACTCCCTGGCAGGCCCGGAGAGATATCTGGTCCGAAGGGAAAGTTATGTAACGATGAGCTTCGCAGTTCCGGTAATCTCAGCCAGACATTGTTACGTCTCTCCAAACAAAATGCTGGCGACTGCATTCAAAATCCGGATGTCAAATTATTAGGACGTCGATGGACTGAACGTACAGCACGCATTTGACACTTTAGAAATGGTTTGCAACACATCATGAAACGCATGGTTCCATTTGTTGCTACAGGTCTAGAGGACCCCAGTTCGATTCCTAGGGAAATTAAGACTTATCTTCCTTCCGCAGGGACTGGTTATGTCTTTTGTGTTTATCATGTTTTGTCTGCAGCAGTTGTCTTGCGCCATGTTGACAACAGAACCAGACACTCCATTGCTAGAAGTCTGGTGTTGGTTTAAAGTTTTAACAGTAGTAAAAATAGATCACACAATCCTGCTCATATCTTGAAATAAATTACAGCAATAATAATAATAATAATAATAATAATAATAATAATAATAATAATAATAATAATAATAATAATAATAATAATAATAATAATAATAATAATTTATTGCTACAACTAGGTTAATTGCAATTTATTCTATTGGTATCTCCATACCCCTTCATTTTCTTTCTTCTTATTAGCTACGAGTTGCTTGAATAGGCTCTGTGAATTGTCACGGATACAGACATACATACATACATACATACATACATACATACATACATACATACATACATAGCCTACACCTGTGGAGTAACGGTTAGCGCGTTTGGCCGCGAAACCAGGTGGTCTCGGTTCGATTCCCGGTCGGGGCAAGTTACCTGGTTGAGGTTTCTCCGGGGTTTTCCCTCAACTCAATATGAGCAAATGCTGGGTAACTTTCGGTGCTGGACCCAGGACTCATTTCACCGGCATTCAGACGCTAAATAACCTAAGATGTTGATAAAGAGTCGTAAAATAATCTAAGTAAAGTAAAGTAAGTAAATCCGTGGCGCTACAGCTCATGAAGGGCCAAGAACGACCAGCCGGCTGCTGGCCTCACGTCCACGTGCCGAAACAGAGGTGAACGATCATCCAACCAGAATGGAGGTATCGTGTGGTTAGCACGATGATCCCCCCAGCCGTTAGAGCTGGTTTGCGAAACCGGATTTTCGCTACCCATCGTAACACCCCAAGTGCATCACGATGCTGGGTGGGCACCGGCCCCTTACACTGGCCGAAATTTCATGAGAAAATTTCTTCCCCCAAAATAACCTACTAAATTAAAAAAAAAAACATGCATACATACAATTTTTATTTTGTTTCCAAATTTGAACGTTTAATGGAGAAATTAAAATGTAAAAATTAAAGCAGAAATGCATCACACTCTTTCATGAAATGGTGATAGTGTTATTTGATGTTGGTGATCATGATGATAGGAGTGTAATGATCGCCGCCTGAGCTACATGGACTGGATCATTATGTTTTCGATGTCATACAGAGATATAATCTGGTATTACTTCATACATTGTTCCAGGGATTTCAGGATTAGGTGTATTACCTATATCACAAACGGTAATTTCGTAACTAACTTTAAAATATGTCAGGAAAACTCAGTCTTAAATATCGCCTTCAGAGCTCGAAAGTGTTTTTATCAAAATTTTTGTTGATGACACAGATCCAACTTCATTACTATAATCGCAAAAGTCGTCGAGATAACACAATGTGAGACAGCAACAAACATTTTTGTACATTTAGATATTGAATTATCAGATTCCGTAGCATTCGCTTATCGCAAGAGGTCCGTACTGGTGGGATATCGTGATAAAATAATATCAAGGCCATCTGTTCATTAACTACGAATATAAAAAATAACTACCTTCAGTTATTAACAAAAGACAGAAGCCATGTTTTCTTCTAGTTTGAAGCAATTCCATAGATCAATAACGTCAATTGTTTGCCTTCCCGTGTGTTAATAAAATTGAGTATTGGAATTTGAACTAGTTATATTATACCGTGTGTTAAGGGGAGATTCACTGAAAATTACGAAAATTTCCCAAACAAATTTTATTGGCTATTTCACTTCTTTAGAATGTACAGCGTGATTTATACAGAACTGACATATTTCTTTCTTTATTTATTTCAAAACGAATGATGCTAGCCACAGTTTGTTATGCCTCAAATGTAGAGTATCTTTGGGAGATTACTAACCTCTATAGCAAATGTTGAAAATGCTTTATTTATTCGGCTGCAAATTCACTTAATGACCAGTTTTTAACGTCAAATTAAGCAGGAGTTTTGATTCCCTGTCAGGAGATGCGCAGATGTTTATTCTTTATTCCTTATTGTTGGAAGCTTGTTTTCGACATTTTGTTTTAGTCACTGAAAATGCAGTACACATTAAATTAAATGCTCTTCCTTGTGAAGCAATACTGGATTAGGAATCCAATTACAGCTACTCAAAGGGAATACCAGAGAGAATTTGGTGTTCGTAATCCCCCCCAAAGAAACACAATACTGGGACTGGTAAACAAATTGGAAACAACTGGATCTCTAAAAGAATATGACAAATATACAGAATAAAAAATAAACATCTGCGCATCTCATGACAGGGAATGAAAAACTCCTGTTTAATTTGACGTTAAAAACTGGTCATTAAGTGAATTCCCAGCCGAATAAATAAAGAATTTTCAACATTTGCAATAGAGGTTAGTAATCTCCAAAGGATACTCTACATTTGAGGTATAACAAATTGTGGCTAGCATCATTCGTTTTGAAATAAAGAAAGAAAGAAATGTGTCAGTTCTATATAAATCACTCTGATATTTTCATACCCCAAATGGATTTAATTCAATTCTGGTTACAAACATATTTAATTTTTTTAAGGTTGTAAGTGGGCGTGGCATTTAAGCTGTCAAAATTATTTTTTCATCAAAGTATTTTTTTTTTACAAATTTCTAATACGTTTTGTTCTAAAGTTGGCTCCCTGAAGTTAATAGATGAATGTAACGGACGAGAATTTTAATAGGTGTGTCTTACATAAATATTCACTTTACTTTCATATCAATTTTTCCGCAAGTTTATTTTTCTTGATTCAACACCAACATTTTATACCAAATACTTTATTAATCAATATGGAGGTTCATTGCCGTTCTCACATAAGCCCGCCATCGCTCCTATCCTGAGGAAGATTAATCCTGTCCCTACCATCATATCCCACCTCCCTCAAATCAATTTTAATATTATCCTCCCATCTATGTCTCGGCCTCATCAAAGGCCTTTTTCCCTCAGGTCTCCCAACTAACACTCTGTATGCATTTCAAGATTCACTCATACGTGCTACATGCCCTGCCCATCTCAAACGTCTGGATTTAATGTCCCTAATTATGTTAGGTGAAGAATATAATGCGTGCAGTTTTGCGTTGTGTAACTTTCTCCATTCCCCTGTAACTTCATCCTTCTTAGCCCCAAATATTTTCCTAAGCACCTTATTCTCAAACACCCTTAACCTATGTTCCTCTCTCAAAGTGAGAGTCCAAGTTTCACAACCATAAAGAACAACCGGTAATATAACTGTTTTATAAATTCTAACTTCAGCTTTTTCGAGGACAGACTGGATGACAAAAGCTTCTCAACCGAATTCATTCATTCATAGTGCTCTCCATAAGGGCAGGCCTTTCACTGCAAACTCAACATTCATCAATCTTTCCTATTTTCTGTTTTCCTCTTTGTCTCCGCATATGATCCATATATCTTAATGTCGTCTATCATCTGATATCTTCTTCTGCCACGAACTCTTCTCCCGTTCACCATTCCTTCCAGTGCATCCTTCAGTAGGCAGTTTCTTCTCAACCACTGACCCAGCCAATTCCTTTTCCTTTTTCTGATCAGTTCCAGCATCATTCTTTCTTCATCCACTCTTTTTAACACAGCTTCATTTCTTATTCTGTCTGTCCACTTCACACGCTCCATTCTTCTCAGACCCACATTTCAAATGCTTTCTATTCGCTTATCTTCACTTCGTCGTAATGTTCATGTTTCTGCCCCATACAATACTACAGTCCACACAAAGCACTTCACTAGTCTCTTTCTTAGTTCTTTTTCCAGAGGTCCGCAGAAGATGGCCCTTTTTCAATAAAAATTACTTTATTTTTCTAGTTGCATTGGCCCGCTGCAGCTAAGGAATAATGGGAGTCATGAGTTGCGGGTTGCGTCGGCACTGATCCGCTAAGGCGCAAAATGCGAGTAGAGAGAGATCCAAAACGAGATAACTGCCCATTCTGGGGTACCCAAAATATTCAGCCTGCAAGGACCATTTAACAATCAACAGGTTAAAAAAAATACATATTTAAAAAGTTTATAATTGAAGGTTTTTTTTAAAAAAAGAACCAAAGTCGAAAAAATTGAAATTTGAGATAAAGTCAGCGGCCAAAAATTAGTTGTAAAGGTAAATAAAGGTATGTAACATGCCATGAAGGCATTAGAGCCCCATGCTTTCCATGACCTCGGCACTAGAATGAGCACCACGCTCTTGCCTTTTACCCCGGGAAAGACCCGGTACTCAATTTTATCTGAGTGAACCTTGGGGCCGTTCTGAAAGTTTGGCAACGAGAAAAAATCCTGTCACCACCTGGGATCGACCCCGGACCTTTCAGTCCGCAGCCAGCTGCTCTACCAAAGCTACCCGGCCGCCCAAAAAGAATTAGTTGTTAGTGGAAAAAAACACTATATTCCTATGTTATAGGAAATTTTAATTGGTTTTCATAAAACAACCATAGTCCAAAGATATGGTAGTCCATCTTGAATCTTTCGTACACTACTTTTAACACTTGAATATAAATAATTGATTAAATGGCGATCTTACTCGTGTTGTGTAAGCATGTGCGGCTTACAGCTGTTTGTGCTTCTTCACACCATCCTCAGAGGCTCTGAGGATGGTGTGAAGAAGCACCGAAACAGCTGTAAGCCGCACATGCTTACACAACACGAGTAAGATCGCCATTTAATCAATTATTTATATGTAGTATTTACAAATATCCCATTCATATAATCTTGAAACATTTATTCATAAAAGTTTGAACTGTAGTAAATTGGTAGTACCGCTTCTTATATAAGCGGCAAAAGCCACCTCAGAGAAAAATACTTTGGTACATGAATTGTTGTATTAGTTATGGAGTCATCTTTAGACGCAGAAGTAAAACCTTGGAAGAAACGTAAGCAACGAAAGGAGAAGAAACAGGATACAGTCAATTCTGGTTACAGTGAACCTCTGCGGACCAGCATATTTCGTTCACTATATCCGAGGTTCACTAAAACCAAAGTGTCTGTTTTTATACTACTGACGTTGCTATACATACAGTATTAATGCCCGTTTGGGACAGACCACGTTCACTATCAGTACTAATGTTCGCTGTATCTTCTAACTTCCAATACTTTACACAATGACATCCTGATGTTCACAGCTCGAAACTTGAATCTAATCTGGCCATGTAGGTAGTAGGCACTGACCGATTTCGCATCTCTTCCCACTAGAGGTACTGTATGCTACTGTGTACTTGGCCTTGGAATTTCCCAGGGTTCACTTTTAAAAAGTTGCGGAAGGAAGGGTTGAGGACCATTATACTGTAATCCTTCTTGTATTTACCCTTTGGTCATCACTCTACTCCCTTTTACAAAAGAAAACACTTCCTCTTCCTATTCTTCGAATAACCTCTTTTAAAGGAGTCAGAACTAGTCCTTCCTTTCTCCCTCACTGCATACACTATTCTCTTTAACATGTTTGAAGCTGTCCAGGAAGCTGAACAAATCCTTTGTCTTTCAATTGCACGTAAGGAGTAGAAGGTTTGAGATTTTGTTCTGAACATATTCTGGGAAGTTGATAGGAGAAAGGGTTTCCTCAATTACCATTTTGGCCAGTTTAAAATTACATTTTCTTGGGGAAGATATAGTTTTAGGTTGTCTATAACCGAAGTGAGGGTTCACTATAAACGAAAATATTAACAAATCCATAAATTGTCTAGACATCACAATAAGAAAGTAGACAACAAACACACATTCAAAGTATACAGAAAACCCACAACAACAACAACACACATACACAACACATCCAACCACCCCACACAACACAAACAAGCTGCATTCCGAACAATGGTACACAGACTACTCAACATACCAATGAACCGACAGGATTACAACGAAGAGCTAAACGCAATCAAATACATAGCACAAGAAAAAGGATACAACCCTAACATAATAGACAACATAATACGTAAGACAAAACAAAACCACAAAAAAACAGAAGAATACAACACAAACACAAGAACACAAAAAATACATCACACTAACATACGAAAACAAAAACACACATAAAATTGCAACCTCATTCAAGAAATTAAATTACAGCATCGCATACGAAACAAATAACACTCTACAAAAACATCTCAACACACAAACAACACAAACAAATAAATACGACCACACAGGCGTATACAAACTCAAATGTAACACCTGCAACAACTTCTACATAGGACGGACAGGCAGATCATTTCAAACACGTTACAAAGAACACATCACAGCCATAACAAAATTACAAAACACCTCCACATATGCAGAACACATCACAAATGCCAACCACACCTACAGACATGGAAATACTGCACATCCAACCAAAAAACCAGAAACTCAACACACTAGAACAATATGAAATATACAGTCACACGAAAACAGACCCCAACGATATTCTCAACACACAACTCAATTTCAAAACACATACACTCTTTGACTCTACATTATGAACGTACCCTCACAGGAAACAAGAGACGCCAAGACCAACAACGACCAGTTCTGAAGATGACCCAAAATAGGCCGAAACATGTTAACAAGGTACGTTAAAATTTAACACAAGAAAGTTCTTATCATACATATTCCGAAAATATTAATGTACTTTTTAATGTATGCAGGTTGGAACCAACGATTTAGGTTCACTATAGCCGAATGTTCACTATAACCGAGTTCACAATATCAAGAGCTGACTATATAATAAAGAAAAAGAAGATTAAAGGAGAGGCAAACCTCAGCCATGACACAGAATTTTTTCTTAAAACAACCATTGTCTACAGTTACCTACATTTCGAATTCTGGATCTCCTGAATGCGAGTCCAGTGCGTTACCACTGAGCCATATCGCTTGATCCTGCTAATTTTTTTAACATGACCCACTGGTTAAGTTATTTCTTAATTGTTTTTATACAAAGATTTATTATTAAATCTCTATGTTCTACTACAGGTGGGAATACTTGTGGAGGGAGCGTGACGACAAGGGTCTGACTTTCCATTGTCAAAATTCCGCGAAGGTGCTGTGTACCTCGTTGCAAATGTAATTACACATTAAAAGGTGTTGTTAGCGAATATGTGACGTATTTTACTATTTCCAAAGGCAAAACATTATGTAAAAAGTGGATGGGAACTATGCAAGAAAAGACTGGACTCGTTCAGATACAAGTGTCGTGTATATTAAACAATTTGAATCAGACTGCATTGAACAGGAAGTTTCGTACATGGATTCGAAAGGAGTGTAAAGAGTGTTTGTGCGACATCGTGGGTATTTGCTTGTTTTCCGCACAGAACCAATAGGCGGTAAGCGTTAAATACCACATTCAGTATTCCCAACGTAACACACATAACAATTTCCCTCTTCTTACCGCTTAAGCGCGACATTCATTTTACTGCTTTAGGCTTTTAACATATTATTTTTAGAGACGTTTAACATAGTAATAATTATAAATTGGAAACTTACCACTGCAATTTCACCTAAATTGCAATCTTAATTATTGTTTTTAAATATTTGCAAAAATTAAGTAAAGTCAACTACTCCACGAAACTTATTGCATTCCTGATACAAGTAACATTAAGGAAGCCGTGAAAATATCAACAAGATTCCAGATGCCGATGTTATTACTGCAATATGTTATATAAATAATATTGTTAAAATATTAAAATGAAAAATAAATCATTACATAACCTTACCGTTTGTTTTAAGTTCGCATTTATAGAATGGGGAAAAATAAGACAGACGTATATCACGGCCTGCTGGAGTATAGCAAACACAGAAAACATTTTATAGCGACGATGTTGAAGAAAGATATTTTGGTGTTCCGAAGTTGCCGTCATTAAACAGAAACCAACATGGAGATTTCATTGCAACTAATTAGAAATTCGTCTTTCAGGTATGTAATAAACGATCTTCGCACAAAATAATGTACGATACACGAGCAGTATGTTTGTTTTCATGTTCTCGAAATTAAAAAATCTCAACTACGTTTCGCTTTTTCAATCTTTTCCTCGACCATGAAAACGTCAACATACTGCTCTTGTAACGTATATTACTATTATGTACGACAGGCCAAGTTTGAAAATTGGCTCCAGTTCTACAATTTTTGACGGCTACCGACGCAAAAAAGAGAAAATAAATTGCTGAATATAAGTCAGGTAAAAATGCTGCTGAAGAGGACAAAATAACTTACTCTCTTCTTTCCTTTACTCCTCTTCTCCTTTCTATCATTCATCATTAATTAATTTACTTACTTACTTACTTACTTACTTACTTACTTACTGGCTTTTAAGGAACCCGGAGGTTCATTGCCGCCCGCACATAAGCCCGCCATTGCTCCCTATCCTGAACAAGATTAATCCAGTCTCTATCATCATATCCCATCTCCCTCAAATCCATTTTAATATTATCTTCCCATCTACGTCTCGGCCTCCCCAAAGGTCTTTTTCCCTCCGGCCTCCCAACTAACACTCTTTATTCATTTCTGGATTCGCCAATACGTGCTACATGCCCTGCCCATCTCAAACGTCTGGATTTAATATTCCTAATTATGTCAGGTGAAGAATACAATGCATGCAGTTCTGTGTTGTGTAACTTTCTCCATTCTCCTGCAACTTCATCCCTCTTAGCCCCAAATATTTTCCTAAGCACCTTATTCTGAAACACCTCTCCTCTCTCTCAAAGTGAGAGTCCAAGTTTCACAACCATAAAGAACAACCGGTAATATTACTGTTTTATAAATTCTAACTTTCAGATTTTTTGACAGCAGACTAGATGATAAAAGCTTCTCAACCGAATAATAACACGCAATTACCGTATTTATTCTGTGTTTGATTTCCTCCCGAGTGTCATTTATATTTGTTACTGTTGCTCCCAGATATTTGAATTTTTCCACCTCTTCAGAAGATAAATCTCCAATTTTTATATTTCCATTTCGTACAATATTCTCGTCACGAGACGTAATCATATAGTTTGTCTTTTCGGGATTTACTTTACTTGGTCATAATTTCCTCAGACTCTCAAGGTAGGATCGCAGCAGTAATAAACTGACACCAGATCAGAGGATTCACACTTCATCAACTCAAAACAAGAGACATACTACATCCAGACCGTTTGGGAGAGAGATACCGGTATTAATGTATCGGCTCTGTATTGGTAGCCGCGACAGCAACTGTTGAACCACGACGTGCAAAAACACTTCACCTGCTTGTAGCACTATTTTCACTGCCTTGTAGTATATGCCTCGATAAAGCTTTCTGATAAGTCAATCAAGTAGGAACATTGGATTGCAATTGACAGTCCTACATGATCTTGTGATAATATGGAACACCTGCTACTCTTTTATCACAATTTATTTTATATGGCTGTGGCCGAACACAGAGCCTTTCCTTTCATCGTCTCAGGAGAAAGGCAAGCAGGTCGTTATAATGGAATTATGCAAATTTAAAATATGTGACATTTCCTGTGTTACGTATAAACGGTCAATAGTCCTATTACGATAATATAATATAATATAATATAATATAATATAATATAATATAATATAATATAATATAATATTAGTATTATTATTACTATTAGGCCTGTTATTATTATTTTGTTATTATTATTATTATTATTATTATTATTATTATTATTATTATTATTATTATTATTATTATTATTATTATTATAGGCGGCCGGGTAGCTCAGTTGGTAGAGCAGCTGGCTACGGACTGGAAGGTCCGGGGTTCGATCCCAGGTGGTAACAGGATTTTTTCTCGTTGCCAAACTTTCAGAACGGCCCCAAGGTTCACTCAGCCTTCTATAAAATTGAGTACCGGGTCTTTCCCGGGGGTAAAAGGCGGTCAGAGCGTGGTGCCGACCACACCACCTCATTCTAGTGCCGAGGTCATGGAAAGCATGGGGCTCTACCTCCATGCCCCCAAGTGCCTTCATGGCATGTTACGGCGATACCTTTACCTTTTTACCTTTTTTATTATTATTATTATTATTGTTATTATCATTATTATTATTACTATTCTTATTTATTATTATTATTATTATTATGATTAATAATTGTCTTATTTTTTATACTTTGTATGCCTCATTTAGCCTATTTTTGACTTGCTGTTCACATTTTATTATGCTTTTTCTTTCCTTCTCTATGTTATATATTACGTCTGATTTCTTCTTACTTGTTGTTTACATTTTATTATTATTATCTTATTCAGTTTTTGTGTAAAATTGTAGTGTACTTTGTAAATTTATAGTGTTTTTGTAACGCAGTTTTTACTCCTGGTTGAGTGTTAGGGAAGGCCGTACGGCCTTAACTCTGCCAGGTTAAATAAATTATTATTATTATTATTATTATTATTATTATTATTATTATTATTATTAATCCGTGGCGCTACAGCCCGTGAAGGGCCTAGACCGACCAGCCGGCTGCTGGCCTCATACCCACATGCCGAAGCAGAGGTGGACGATCATCCAACCAGAATGGAGGTATCGTGTGGTTAGCACGATGATCCCACCAGCCGTTATAGCTGGCATTCGCAACCGGATTTCGCTACCTATCGTAGCTCCCCAAAGTGCATCACGATGCTGGATGGGCACCGGTCCCATACACTGGCCGAAATTTCATGAGAAAATTTCTTCTCCCATGAGGATCGAACCAGCGCGCATTCCGTAGCGCGAGTCCTAGGCAGGATTATTATTATTATTATTATTATTATTATTATTATTATTATTATTATTATTATTATTATTATTATTATATAATAGACCTACAATACAATACAATAACGTAACATAACATACTATAATACAGGGTCTTCACAAAAAGTTATTTTACTAACAACTTCAAATTAGTGTAACTCTGTAAATATCAGTGACGTAGCATGAAATTTTGAGCAGGGGAAGCTAACTCAAGTTGCCTTTCATGCAATATGAGAAAACGTATTACAAAAATACAGTCTTAAAATAAATAGTAGTCAATTTCAAGTCAGCAGTCGAAGATTGGCTGGAACATCGTAAGTAACACCAATAAGGCATGACATCAAATGATACGTAATAAAATATGATTTCACGGTTTACACATATCTCTTAACAAATAGACACGTATACGTATAACATTAGCTCACTCCCTGTCATACTTAGAGAAATCACAATATTAGTATCATTACGTAAGTACGCGTCTGTCTTTTGGTTGTGTCCTTCATTGACAGCAAGGGAGTCGGTCATTTGTTTTTTAAATCACACTTTTCTTCGTAAGTCAGCTTTGATTATACAATTGTCCTAAAAAAATTCAAGTAAATTAGTGTCAGGAACTGTTATTTCGCTCATTATTTATTATATCAGCCACAATGCACACTAACACTTCAACTGAAAACAACTGACGAAAAAGGATAACACGGAAACTACTTACATTAAATGTTAAAGCTAGCTTCTTTGCGAGCCTTGCGAATAGGCTAGCTTAGTTAGAACGGAATGGAAAATCTGCGGGGTGGATTACACAGAAGAAACCGGTCTGCTTGGAAGCTGGTGTGTGCAGGCTTCTTGTTTACTGCTGCATCACAAATCATCCTGAGCTGCAGCATCGCAATATTTAACGCGTAAATATACATTCTATTAAAATTAATAAATAATTTTGTCCATAAACTGCAGGTTTATTATGAAATTATTATTAACTGGGGAAGCTAAGCTTTTTAGCTTACATTGACGCTACGCCACTGGTAAATATTTCGATTAGGACACAAGTTTATATGGCATTTTTTGCTCAGAATGTCTTAGGTAATAAGCTCCGTAAGTGACAGTAAATCCTCGTGAATCACCGACCACTATATAAAAGCCGTATTGATCACTGTCATTATTTTGATAGGCCTACAAGTTACAAAGTAAAATCCAGCAGTGCTGGAATTCCCGAACAGGTGACAATATTATAAACACAGCCAGACTGGCTCAGAATACTTAACTGCCTGCGAAATTCCGTGCCTCAACTACAACATCTTGTTTTAGTCACGCAAGTTTTCCAGCGCCGCATGAAAGCAGACTTGGAGCAATGAATTAGTAATTGAAGGGATTCCCGCCAATTGGTTCTAGAAACCCGGTTTTCGATCAAGTCTCTCTCTCTCAACTTTCTCCGGCAGAACCTACATCAAGTTACGCTCTTCCTGTTGCTGTCTGATAACCTGGAACACTTCGCGTTCAGAGTTATCTCGCCTCTTTTCTGTGTCGTTCCGCAACATGTGTGACAATGCCGTCCGTCCGTCCATCAGAAGTCGGCTCAAAGCTTCCGTTAAATACATAGATAGACAAGCTGAAGCATTCTGACTAAAGAAACAAGTTAAAATACTGTTAAAAATAAGAATAATACTATCTACATTTCTTCAATTACTTTAAAAAATATATATAAAGGGTGCGTCAGAAAGAACGGATGGATTTCACAGGGCAAGAAAATTGTAAGGTTTCATCAAATCAAAAATGTATTGTTATCAACAGATTCACCAATATATGCAGTTTATTTATGGTATACAACATCATCCATATGATGTCCTTGGCTTTCGATACAGGCATCGAGGCGTTTTCTGAAATTCGCCGTAACTTTCACATTCGTAGTTGGTGGGATTGCCGCAATTTCTTCACGAATCGCCGTCTTCAGTTCGTCCAGTGTGTGTGGTTACTTACGTTTTCAAAGAAAGAACTCTCAGGGCGCGAGATCTTACCTTAACCTCGAACAATCTCAGTGCAATAGCATGTTTGCGGGCTGATGGTTGAGGTGGCCGGACAACCTACTGTCTGTCTCCACATTTGCAGGTGTACACGCGCTCCGTGTTCGTCCAGGTGATTTCTTCTTTAATGTTGAACCTGTGGTACGAAATGAAGCCACCCACCGCAAAATTGTATTCCGAGTTGGAATCCTAGCGTGACGTCCGATGTCGAAATGAGTCCTGAGTGACGATCACAGACTCTTCATTTTTCAAAAATGTCTCTGTGATGAAAGCACGTTGTACACCAGACCAACACCATGTTCTCAACTGAAACTGCATTCTATGGCTGACCCAACAGTCGTGGTCCCCCTCACTCTATCGCTTCCCTCGCTGCGTATCGATAGTTTGAAATCCATCCGTTCTTTCTGACGCACCCTATACATATTAGATCTTAATAATAATAATAATAATAATAATAATAATAATAATAATAATAATAATAATAATAATAATAATAATTAGTGTTCCGGGATTTAATCGATTAATTTTGATCGATTAATCGATCAATTTGTCCACACCTGTGGAGTAACGGTCAGCACGTCTGGCCGCGAAACCAGGTGGCCCGGGTTCGAATCCCGGTCGGGGCAAGTTATCTAGTTGAGGTTTTTTCCGGGGTTTTCCTCAACCCAATACGAGCAAATGCTGGGTAACTTTCGGTGTTGGACCCCGGACTCATTTCACCGGCATTATCGCCTTCATATCATTCAAACGCTAAATAACCTAGATGTTGATACAGCGTCGTAAAATGACCCAATAAAATAAAAAAATAAATAATAATAATAATAATAATAATAATAATAATAATAATAATTAGTATTCCGGGATTTAATCGATTAATTTTGATCGATTAATCGATCAATTTTCTTGTAAGTTTTTTTTCATTACAAGATTTTTATTGCAAGCAAAAATTACATACAATAACAAAAGATTTTACAATACTATTGTAATACTAATATATGAATATTCTTCAAAATTCGAAATTGATTACAAATCTCATAGTCAAATATTCTAAATATTACAAATTATTGTATAAATACAATGTAACTGGGTCACAACCGAAAAAGCAAGATGCTTGAGGTCGGGTGTGACCAATAATGAAAACTGGATAGAAGAAAAAATAATAATAATAAAATAATAATAAATAAAATAATAATAGTAATAATAATAATAATTATAATAATAATAATAATAATAATAATAATAATAATAATAATAATAATAATAATAATCTGATTAAAACTGTTAAATGTAATTACACATAAAGTTTAAAAAGAATAAGAAAAAAACAAAAACAAACAAACAAAACGGTACCATATCCTATACATAAAGATACTAAGTTAAGAATACAACATTGTTAAAGTGACAGAAAAAAAAAGAATAAGAAAGATTAATCGATCAAAAATATTTAATCCAATAATAGATTAAATTAACAATTAATCGGTTGTACTTGATGTTAATTATTATTTTGTTAATGCAAACTCAGACTAAAAATTCCGACAATATTCAGCTTTCAGAAATTGCTTAGCCTACTTCAAAGCACAATCGTCGTCGTCAGTTTCCTTTTTTCCTCCTCATCGTCGTCCTCAGATTGCTCTTCGCCTCTTCCTTTAATTGCAATTATGAATTAAATTTTAAACACCCTGTATGTACTTTACATTTCACCACTCAAATTATTTTCATTACTGCCATTATGAGTATTTTTTTTCCAATTGTATTGTCGTGGCTTTTCGTTAATTTACTTTCATGAAAATAATTTATTACTCAGAGTAGAAAATAGTGTAAAAATTAGTTTTTCTACGCGTCGTAAATTCTATCATCGGTAACCTATTGTAAATCCTGAGGTTGATCCACCTTAAAAATGTTCAACCAAGGGTTAAGTGATAATTTTAACCGGTGGTTTCATTACCTAACATTGCTGCACATTCATATATTTGAACTTGGATCAAGCTCTAAAACAGTATCTCAGTGGTGAATATCGGCGGATGCTAGTATCACGTCAGAGAGGTGGAGGTTGACTTTCTTCACTCAAAAGGTATATCTTATCAGCAGACAGAGCATCTTATTTATCTGGTCACCGCGGCCAAACCGGATTTCCGAACGGATCCAGGAAAGCTCATCTCGCGACACAAACAACTCAGAACCACATGAAGTGAAATGTCACTGTCTTTCACTTCCTTCCGTATGTGAAATCCTATTCAGGCTTCGTTTCTACACAGTAAAGGGTGCGGAAAAACATCCTCCCTAATTTAAAGTATAAATAAAAAAACAGATGGATCAAAATAAGGAAACTGTATTAATATGAATGGTATCTAAACAGTGGGAAATTTAGGTTTACATGCGTTGCCATAGCGATATCAAATGACATGCACAAAACAACAAGAATTGAATAGGAAACTTTATTAATATGAATGGTATATTTTTTGAATAACGTGTCTCTCAAGTGGTGTCCTTCACTATCAATGCATTGTTGAATGCGACTTTGGAAATTCTGAATCACTCTAACTAGCATTTATTCAGGAATAAGACCAATTTCTTCCTGTATTGCATTTCTTAGGTCTGGCAAAGACCTCGGCCGATGTTTGAACACCTCAGCCTTAAATTGTCCCCATAGAAAAAAAATCGCAGGGTGCAAAGTCTGGTGGTCGTGCTGGCCAGGGGGCGTCGCCACGTGAAGAAATTAAGCGTCCGGGAAACATCTGTCTCAGGACTTGGAGAGAAATGTGAGCTGTGTCAGAGGTGGCTCCGTCCTGCTGAAACCATACCTGGTCAATCTGCAGCGCATTGAGTCTTGGTGCCAAAAAATTAGTACCGCTGAGAGTTCACTGTTACAGTAGCACCATCCTCTTCAAAAAAAGTAAGGATCAAGTATCCCGACTCTTGCAACCGCGCACCATACAGTAACACGGTCGTTATGTAGAGGTTTTTCATGAAGTTCACGAGGTTTCTGTCCACTCCAATATCGGACATTTTGATGATTCACGCATGTAAACCTAAATTTCCCACTGTTTAGATAGCATTCATATTAATACAGTTTCCTTATTTTGATCCATATGTTTTTTATTTAAATTTTAAATTAGGGAAGATGTTTTGCGGCACTCTTTATGTAGGCCTACTAGCAGTAGCAAGAGCTGTAGCAGTAGTAGAAGTAGTAGTAGTCATAGTGGTAGTCATACTAGTTGTATACAGTCGACGGCAATTCGGAAGGCGGTAGTCTGATAGCATTTGCGTCGAGAGAGACAGATAGAGAGGGCAAGGCAGCGTACAACATTGCCACATCGTACTTCACGAGCACGTGCAATACAAATAGCACAGGAGAGAATTTAAATTATCAAAAGACAATAATGACCTTAGCCGTTGATTACTGTAAGCATGACACCAAACAAACCCTCTTTCCTTCACTAACAATATTCTTTGCACGGTTCTCAATCCCACACCACATGCTTCTACAGTCGTTTCTTGCATGTTGGCAACGTTGCTGCCAGCATCAAGATGGCCGGCAGCATTCTGCTCGTCAACGTTTTTAAAATAATTATACACCTTAAACACTATTTTCCGCGCCTGCCTGTGCAATACTTGTCGTTTTACAGTCTTTTCTTCCATTTATTTATCTTACATACACACAGTAAATGTTAGTTTTACTTATTCAATGTATTGAAACACTCACACGTGAACGAACGAACTCTGGAAGTACGTGTTATAGACTGATTCTGATTGGTTCTACTGTACAAGTTTGTGACGTCACGAAATGCCGTCCGAATAGTAGTAGCAGTAGCAAGAAATGCTACGGCGCATGTAGCAGCTGTCCGCCATCCGAAATGCCGTCCGAATAGTAGTAGCAGTAGCAATAGCAATAGCAGCAACAGTAGCAGTAGTAGTAGCGGCAGTCGTAATAGCAGTAGCAGCAGTAGTAGTAACAGTAGTAGTAGCAGTAGCAATAGCAATAGCAGCAACAGTAGCAGTAGTAGTAGCGGCAGTCGTAATAGCAGTAGCAGCAGTAGTAGTAACAGTAGTAGTAGCAGTAGCAATAGTAGCAGTAGCAGTAGCAGTAGCAACAGCAATAGCAGCAACAGTAGCAGTAGCAGTAGCGGCAGTCGTAATAGCAGTAGCAGCAGTAGTAGTAACAGTAGTAGTAGCAGTAGCAATAGTAGCAGTAGTAGTAGCAGCAGTCGTAATAGCAGTAGCAGCAGTAGTAGTAACAGTAGTAGTAGCAGTAGCAATAGTAGCAGTAGTAGTAGCAGTAGCAACAGCAATAGCAGCAACAGTAGCAGTAGTAGTAGCGGCAGTCGTAATAGCAGTAGCAGCAGTAGTAGTAACAGTAGTAGTAGCAGTAGCAATAGTAGCAGTAGTAGTAGCAGTAGCAATAGCAATAGCAGCAACAGTAGCAGTAGCAGTAGCGGCAGTCGTAATAGCAGTAGCAGCAGCAGTAGTAGTAACAGTAGTAGTAGCAGTAGCAATAGCAGCAGTAGTAGCAGCAGTCGTAATAGCAGTAGCAGCTGTAGTAGTAACAGTAGTAGTAGCAGTAAGCAGTGGCAATAGTAGCAGTAGTAGTAGCAGCAGTCTAATAATAGCAGTAGCAGCAGTAGTAGCAGTAAATAGTAGTAGTAAGCAGCAATAGCAATAGTAACAGTAGCAGTAGTAGTAGCAGCAGTCGTAATAGCAGTAGCAGCAGTAGTAGTAACAGTAGTAGTAGCAGTAGCAATAGTAGCAGTAGTAGTAGCAGCAGTCGTAATAGCAGTAGCAGCAGTAGTAGTAACAGTAGTAGTAGCAGTAGCAACAGTAGCAGTAGTAGTAGCAGTAGCAATAGTAGCAGTAGTAGTAGCAGCAGTCGTAATAGCAGTAGCAGCAGTAGTAGTAACAGTAGTAGTAGCAGTAGCAATAGTAGCAGTAGTAGTAGCAGTAGCAATAGTAACAGTACTAGTGACACTAATAGTAGCAGTAGTAGTAACACTAGTAGTAGCAGTAGCAGTAACGGTAGTAGTAGCAGTATTAGTATCAGCAGTAGTAGTAGAAGACAGCTTCCTTTGTGCAGCGGTCAGCATGCCTGACTATGAACTACGAAGTCCTAGACTTATACACTATTTCACATAAACGTACTTCGTGTAATCCGAAAAAAGGCAATTATATTTAGTATTGTTTGTAACAAACAATAAACATGGGTAATGCAGTAGCTGCAAAACTCTTTCGAAATCGTTGTATCCGCATTACAGAAACCCGTGTAGTAGCGGTTTGTTAGTGGTGCTGAGTTATATAAAAAAATTACCACTTTCTGTATCTGTTATAACGTTTCATTTCCGTGTATATACCTTTGTAATATTTAGTACCTTCTTTGATCTCAATGTGTCTGGATAAAAGCTATCTTAGCTCCTAATTAAATGATAATCAGTTACTTTGTTTTACCAATATCATATCCGTGGTAAACCAACATTTTGACTACTAGTGCATTAAAATCACCTACTATCATAATATAAAATTATCGTTTATTTCGTGTACAAACTTTAAGTTCTGTTCGACACCGCAGCTGATCGTTTGAGTCGCGTTAATTCTCGGTTTCTTCGATTCTCGTGTTGAAAGGAGGCCATGGTCCATAACAACCGCCGTCTACACCGTGCTGCAATTATAAGTTACTGAAAAACAAAACAGAGCTGGCGGAGAGTAACGGGTAGAATGCGTCAGCAGCCCGGGGGAACAGTCCGCCAAGGCCACAGTTCGTATTCCGCGCGGCGCACGTACCGGGATTTCGTCATCGTATCCTAGCAACCATTCACTCTCGTCTTCATTGTATAACGGTGGTTCCGAAACTTATGCAACAGCCTATTTCCCAGCATGACCAAGTTTACTGTCAAGTTTTCCTACTTTATTCTGTCAAATCCGACTTAATCCTTTACTTACTTACAAATGGATTTTAAGGAACCCGAAGGTTCATTGCCGCCCTCACATCGGTCCCTATCCTGTGCAAGATTAATCCAGTCTCTATCATCATATCCCACCTCCCTCAAATCAATTTTAATATTATCCTCCCATCTACGTCTCGGCCTCCCTAAAGGTCTTTTTCCCTCCGGTCTCCCAACTAACACTCTATATGCATTTCTGGATTCGCCCATACGTGCTACATGCCCTGCCCATCTCAAACGTCTGGATTTAATGTTCCTAATTATGTCAGGTGAAGAATACAATGCGTGCAGTTCTGCGTTGTGTAACTTTCTCCATTCTCCTGTAACTTCATCCCGCTTAGCCCCAAATATTTTCCTAAGCACCTTATTCTCAAACACCCTTATCCCTATGTTCCTCTCTCAGAGTGAGAGTCCAAGTTTCACAACCATACAGAACAACCGGTAATATAACTGTTTTATAAATTCTAACTTTCAGATTTTTGGACAGCAGACTGGATGATAAGAGCTTCTCATCCGAATAATAACACGCATTTCCCATATTTATTCTGCGTTTAATTTCCTCCCGAGTGTCATTTATATTTGTTACTGTTGCTCCAAGATATTTGAATTTTTCCACCTCTTCGAAGGATAGACTAAATCTCCAATTTTTATATTTCCATTTCATACAATATTCTGGTCACGAGACATAATCATATACTTTGTCTTTTCGGGATTTACTTCCAAACCGATCGCTTTACTTGCTTCAAGTAAAATTTCCGTGTTTTCCCTAATCGTTTGTGGATTTTCTCCTAGCATATTCACGTCATCCGCATAGACAAGAAGCTGATGTAACCCGTTCAATTCCAAACCCTGCCTGTTATCCTGAACTTTCCTAATGGCATATTCTAAAGCGACTTAATCCTTTAGTTCGGTAAATTCATTATAAGGGGGCACGTGTTGATGAAATGCCATTATTTTTTTCCATTACCATAATAATAATAATAATAATAATAATAATAATGATTTATTTTAGCTAGCAGAGTTATGGCCGCAAGGCCTTCTCTTCCACTCAACCAGCAAAAAGTATATTTATACATATGCATGAACTTACAAAAAGTTCAACAATTTGATTTTGATGAGAGTTACATGTATACAAGAGTTATTTACGAATTAAACAACAAAATACTATGAACTATTAATTAAATACTGAAATAAACTGTGTAGCAGAATTAAGCTAAAATACATAGAATGTTAATATATTTCAAATAATATTAGATAATAGAAAGAGATTATTATGAGACAGTTTTGAAAATACAGCACTATCAGGATGATGTCTAAAGAAAGAAGTAACAATGTAGTCAGTGATAGTTTAAATCAGTATGATTGGAGTGAAATGCTAATAAGGTTATCTTTTAGGCTGTTTTTAAAGGTGTTTATTGTCTTGCAGCCCCTAATACTTTGTGACAAGGAATTCCATTGACGCGAGGTGGATACTGTAAAAGATGGTGAATAACAAGATGTTCTATGAAGAGGTATACCATGTGGGTTATGAAAAAATTTTTGGTGGACAAAGCGGGAGCAGGGGTTTTTCTCTGGATTTTCTCATTTATCGTCACCATTATCAACATTCCACCAGTAGGCCTACTCCACAATCATTCTCAATCAAATAGTTGAAAGTTGTACATATTTTGACTATTAAAGACTATTATTATACATAGCCATATTGGAATCCTTCAAATAATAATCCGTGGTGCCACTGCCCTTGAACGACATAGACTGACCAGCCATCTGCTGGTATCACGCTCACATGCCGAAACAGAGGTGGACGATCATCCAACTAGAATGGAAGTATCGTGTAATTAGCACGATGATCCCCCCCAGCCGTTATAGCTGGCTTTCGCAACCGGATTTCGCTACCTATCGTAGCTCCCCAAGTTCAACACGATGCTGGGTGGGCACCGATCCCATACACTGGCCGAAATTTCATGAGAAACTTTCTTCCCCCATGAGAACCCGAACCAGTGCGCATTCTTTAACGCGAGTCCCAGGCAGGATGCCTTAGACCACAACGCCACGGCGTGGAGCCATTTAAATAATATTTTGTGAATATATTGACTGTTTATTAATATTCAAATTCAAATTCAAATTTCAAATTTATTTACAATTTACATTTGAATTGAATACATATAAATAGTTACCCGAAATGAGCATATGCTCGTGCTCGGGTACAGTCCAGTAGTCTACATAAATTTTACAGGGTTCAAATAATAATGCTGATGATATAAAATAATAGTAATAATAATAATAATAATAATAATAATAATAATAATAATAATAATAAGAATAATAGAATAATCGTGACAAATGATACAAAGATTGTAATACAAAATAATTCATTAATAATAATAATAATAATAATAATAATAATAATAATAATAATAATAATAGTGAAAAAACAAAAATATTTACAATAATAAAATAAATACTAAGACGGATAAAATAAAATATAAAACCACTAGCGAGAGTTAACACAACTTAAATAAACATATAATAACCGGAAAAAATGACGAACTCGAAAATCAACAGAAAAGTTCGTTGTATCGCAGACGACAGCAACCGCCGTATTGACATTGTGTTGTGCATTAATGGTAGTAGGGGGAGCTGAAAGTCTACGTAACTGCCGTTATGATTTATTAGCAAATGGTAGCAATGATCAAGGAAGCTTTTAATAGAAAAAGGAGCATATTCTGCGGACTTCCGGAAAACAACTAAGGAAGAGACTATTGAATGCTTTGTGTGGAGTGTGGCATTGTATGGGGCAGAAACATGGAAATTACGACGAAGTGAAGAGAAACGAATAGAAGCATTTGAAATGTGGATATGGAGAAGAATGGAACGTGTGAAATGGACAGATAGAATAAGAAATGAAACTGTGTTGGAAAGAGTGGGTGAAGAAAGAATGATGCTGAAACTGAACAGAAAGAGAAAAAGGAATTGGTTGAGTCACTGGTTGAGAAGAAACTGCCTACTGAAGGATGCACTGGAAGGAATGGTGAACGGGAGAAAAGTTCCGGGCAGAAGAAAATATCAAATAATAGACGACATTAAGATATATAGATCATATGCGTCATATACATATTTCAGATCATATACTCTCAAACATAGAACCAAAGGCATAGATACAATACGTGTTTAAACTCAAGGGCAGTATTCATAGACATTCTTAGCGCGGGCTTCCTTTAGATGTTTAGCGAACTAACATGTTTCGTATTCATAAACCAGTGTTAGCGATATGATATGATATGATATGATATGATATGATATGATATGATATGATATGATATGATATGATATGATATGATATGATATGATATGATATGATATGATATATGAATTCCGTACAATTAACCAGTTGATAGCGGGGATAGTTAGCACAGTCGTAGCGCGGGCTAGCGAAATGTCTATGGATAGCTCCCCTAGTGTTTAACGAGCACTACTACTTTCAATCATAGTAATAAATTATGGTTTATTTAACGACGCTCGCAACTGCAGAGGTTATATCAGCGTCGCCTGTGTGTCGGAATTTTGTCCCGCAGGAGTTCTTTTACATGCCAGTAAATCTACTGATATGAGTCTGTCACATTTAAACACACTTAAATGCCATCGACCTGGTCCGGGATCGAACTCGCAATCTCGAGCTAGAACGCCAGCACTAAACCGACTACGCTACCCCGGTCAACTCAATCATATTAGGCTACTAATATCGGCCGTTGAATTTACAACAAATTAATAAAATTTATCCTCCTCTATTTACAATGTCAACTTTTTATTTTCCACCTTAATGTTAAGATAAGCAAAGGTGGAAAATAAAAAATTGACATTGTAAAACATTAAGCTTATCGGCATCTCCAAAATGAAACTCCTCTATTTAACTCCAACAGATTCAGATTTGAAAATATAGTCTATGTAAGCAATTTTTATGAGTCATTATTAATTTTTAGATGTTTTATGTCTCAGTGAAACGTACAGCACAGTCCGTATAGGCCAGTTTCTGTCAGATGCTTTTCCAATTCACTGTGGGCTAAAGCAAGGAGATGCACTATCACCTTTACTTTTCAACTTCGCTCTAAAGTATGCCATTAGGAAAGTTCAGGATAATAGACAGGGTTTGGAGTTGAATGGGTTACATCAGCTTCTTGTCTATGCGGATGACGTGAATATGCTAGGAGAAAATCCACAAACGATTAGGGAAAACGCGGAAATTCTAGCTGAAGCAAGTAAAGCCATAGAGTTGGAAGTAAATCCCGAAAAGACAAAGTACATGATTATGTCTCGTGACCAGAATATTGTACGAAATGGAACTATAAAAATTGGAGATTTATCTTTCGAAGAGGTGGAAAAATTCAAATATCTTGGAGTAAGAGGAACAAATAAATGACACTCGATAGGAAATTAAACGCAGAATAAATATGGGAAATGCCTGTTATTATTCGGTTGAGAAATTTTGTCATCCAGTCTTCTCTCAAAAAAGCTGAAAGTTAGAATTTATAAAACAGTTAAATTACCAGCTGTTCTGTAACTTATGATTGCGAAACTTGGACTCTCACTTTGAGAGATGAACAGAGATTTAAGGATGTTTGAGAATAAGGTTCTTAGGAAAATGTTTGCGGCTACAAATGTCTCAAAATACTCTCAATTTAAGCCTAGCTGCCGAAGTGTAGAATAAAGATTTTTTTTGTAAGTGAACCAAATAATTTGTCTATTTTATATGTGAAATTTTGTCGATTACTAAAGAAACAAACAAAAACAGTAGAACTAATTTTGCCCATTATATGGATATAAAAGATAAGCATTGAAATGCATAAACAAATGTAAATGCAAATCTATAACTCCTGTAAAATTTGAAAATTTCGAGGAAAAATTGTTCCGGGGCCGGGGATAATATGTTAAACAAAGGCGGGTTCGATGAACAATTTTTCCCTTGAAATTATTCAAATGTAATATGAGCTGCAATAAGCCACTGTACAACGTTTTCAGTAGAAATTGTTGTAGAAAAGTATTCATTAATTCTATTCACCACATCAATAGAAAATTGTAAGTGTCAATATTCTTGCATTGTCTGTATTATTTAAAAAGTTAACCCTAAAGTAATATAAAATGTGCCTCTGTGCTATGCTATAAAAGGGTGTGTGTTTAAATTTCAATTTATTTGTGCATGAAATATTTGTTTGTAAGATTACTTATGTCTGTATATTCCATATTGCTCTAATATGTTTAATAATATTTGTTGACTTATGGAGCTATATGTAATATTTCATGTCAAATGCTATGTTATTGTTATTCTAAGTTATATTATTGTAATTATGGTCAGTATTTTTAATGTATTCTGTATAATTACTCGCTTTATTTTATGATTGATGTATTACTCTGAGTTTGTAGCTTGTTGTTAACTGTCGTAAAATTAAATTTATATTTATCTTATTCACAACATTGACAGACAACCGTTGTAGGCATTGCCACAACGAGGTTGAAACTCTTGCACACATCCTGGGATCCTGTCCGCACGGCGAAGGTCTGCGAAACGCTAGACACCACCAAGTACGATCAATTATAGCCACTGCCCTTAAAGATGCCGATTACAACACCTTTGAAGAAGTACATGGTCTCTCCATCACTGGCAGTACACGGCGCATAGATATAATAGCTTTCAAGGAATCTACAAGATCTGGATTCATAATTGATCCCACTGTGCGTTTCGAAACGAATGAGGAACAGCCAGCAGAAGTGGATAAGGAAAAAAAGAATATCTACAATCCTACCATTCCATATTACCTCCAAAATACCAGCTAGAAGAGCTTGAAGTAATCGGACTTCTGGTTGGAGCAAGAGGTACCGCTACTCTCTTCATGAAAGATGTGTTTAAGAGGCTTGGAATACCTACATCTATTATTCAGATTGTAACCTTAGCTGCATTGAAAGAATCAATTGCTCTCCTGAAGCATCACCTATATTCGAAATGAAACCACGTTCATTAGCATTATTTACTTTTTTGTAACATTTGCCTCTCTAAAGCTAGGTATATTTCCACCAATCACAAAATGTATTTGCAGGAGTTTCATTGTCAAAACAAAATTAATGGTTCACTGAAGTTGTAAACATTTATATGGTTAAGTACTCTTTGTTCCTTGTGGCAGCTCACGAATAGTGAGAAGATTTCTAAATTAAATGTAAAAAAAATGCATTTATATTGTATTATATTATCTCTACTTGGTTAAAAACTTCAACCCTAATATACTCATGTAAAATAGGGTTTGTATGTGGGGAAACCTAACTACGCATAATGCTATATCAACACGTACTGCAGGAGTTGTGAGCAAGATATTTTTTCTTCCAATATTACAAACAACGTTAAAAGAAAATAAAACTTAGTTTCTTTCTTCGCTGTCCTTGAAATCTTCTCCTGCACTTGTTACGACACGAAGGTGGGTCCACTTCCTTCGCACCTGCAAGGAAGGGGTCCTTTTGCTTCGCTTCAGTGCTTGCACAAAGGGTCCTTCCCCCCAAGCCCTGAGACACCTGTTACTAAACAGAACTGACTACAAAGAACATCTCGAGGGGGAGAGAAGGCTCGTCAGATGGAACTGGAAGCAATAAGCCAGTGGTTCTCGGCCTGTGGTCCGCGCAACCTTAGCAAATGCATCGTGACCTACTTTCCATATTTCAGCGTCATTGAATTATATTCTAGAGTCCTCCGCTGTAATTCAGGTGGTAGCATATCCGGTTATAAAAATCAATTGGAATCAGGTTCAAGTGCTGTTAAATAGTGACGATTTATCTTTCTTCCAAAAGGAATAGCCTAAGTGTGGAATTTCTGATGGACAAAGCATGTATTAAGGGATTTTTCTCGTGGCCCTCCTGTTTCTACTCATCATTTTCAATACCATTCTGCCGGTTTCGAGACAGGCTTCCAGAACAATGAAAAATAGTTATACATTATGTTTCGTGACGAGAATATTGTACGAAATGGAAATATAAGAATTGGAAATTTATTCTTTGAAGAGGTGGAAGGATTCAAATACCTGGGAGCAACAGTAACAAATATAAATGATACTCGGGAGGAAATTAAACACAGAATAAATATGGGAAATGACTGTTATTATTCGCTTGAGAAGCTGTTGTCAAAAAATCTGAAAGTTAGAATTTATAAAACAGTTATATTACCGGTTGTTCTTTATGGTCGTGAAACTAGGACTCTCACTTTGAGAGAGGTACATAGGTTAAGGGTGTTTGAGAATAAGGTTCTTAGGAAAATATTTGGGGCTAAGAGGAATGAAGTTACAAGAGAATGGAGAAAGTTACACAACACAGAACTGCACGCATTGTATTCTTCACCTGACATAATTAGAAACATTAAATCCAGACATTTGAGATGGGCAGGGCATGTAGCACGTATGGGCGAATCCAGAAATGCATATAGAATGTTAGTTGGGAGGCCGGAGGAAAAAAGATCTTCGGGGAGGCCGAGAAGTAGATGGAAAGATAATATTAAAATAAATTTGAGGGAGGTGGGATATGATGATGGAGACTGGATTGATCTTGCTCAAGATAGGGACCAATGACCAATACAGTATGGTACACATAATATTTAACAAAGATTATCTTCGACATGAAACTTTAGGTCTTAGATTCTCTTCGAATCCTCGAGTTTCTTCTCCCTATCTTTTCCATTGGCATACTTTTCTTCGTCGTTTTGTAGCACTGGTTTAGCTATCCTGAAATCTGGCATTCGTTGCAAGTGTCCAATCCAATTATTCCTATATTGTGCAATTAACTAATTGCACATGTAATACTCCGGGCGCTGTGTCTGTGGCTATAGTACTAGTGCGCTGACCTTCTATTCAGGTAGCCCGGGTTCGACCTTTCGTCAGTCTGGCTGGAATTTTTTGTGCGAAAAACAGATGTTACAGAGGTTTTTCCCCCAGATACTCCAGTTTATCTCTTTCATTCCACAAACACTTTCCACTTTCCTCTCATTTCATCTATAATCTGTAATAGTAAAGTGCTATAAGCGAAAAGGACATGGGCAAGGGTATATCCTTTCCTTTTCCCTTCCCCTTTATGCCCGGAGCTGTTCCATATGTTTTTAATATTATTTACTAAGCTCAACTGTAATGTATATTTTATACAATAAAGCTTTCTTCTTCTTCTTCTTCTTCTTCTTCTTCTTCTTCTTCTTCTTCTTCTTCTTCTTCTTCTTATTCTTCTTCTTCTTCTTCCTCCTCCTCCTCCTCCTCCTCTCCTCTTCTTCTTTGTCAACTCCCTTAGCCTATGCATTTTAAGTGTCGGAGATAAAGTTTGTGGAACATAATCATGAAAGGCTAATTAGTAAGTATGGTGTGGTAAAGTAGCCTACTACTGTAGGAAAGTCTTTTGTGTATTTGTACTACTTACTAGAGAATTTTCTTGTAATGTTCAACACCATACCTTTGTGAAATAGGCCCCAGGTAGTAAATTTGCTGTTGTGGTACAATATAATTGAGCGGGCTAGCGGCGTGGTAGAGGGCTGGCCTTGCATTAGGGAGGTCCGGGGTTCGATCCCAGAGGCCGGAAATCCTAACTGAGGTTTTTCATGGTTTCCTCAGTTATTTCCAGGCAAATGCCGGGATTGTACCTCTTAAAAGTCCGTCCATGGACGGCGATTCCTTCCCTTAATCCTTTCATATGTGTGAGTGAATGATGTGTAATGTCTTAAATGTTTGTGTTGTATCGGAGGTGGCCCTGGCATTGAGCTGATCCCTCATCCGGGGAGGCCCTCCATGTCCTTGTGTGGTCTAAAAAGTATGTATGTGATCCATAGATTAATTCCTCTCCCGACAGGTCGCGGCCCTGTAAGGCCCGGGTGGCGTGGGTCGTGTAATAAGAACCTAAAAGGGGGAGGTTAAACAAGAAGAAGAAGAAGAAGAAGAAGAAGAAGAAGAAGAAGGTACAACATAATTAATAGATATGATGATACAAAAGGCAGCTAGCTTTATTTATTTATTTATTTATTTTTGATGTGTTAACTGATACTAACAGACATGATGAAGTGAAATATAGTTAATATAGTGTACTATCTGCTAAGGTAACTACGTGCCAAAGCTCATGAAGCAAAACACAGCAAGTTCCAACACTAGTTTCAATGTTAACAGGCTCGTAACAGAGGTGACTGGAACAAAATACAAGTCACAAATCCGAGTGAATTGCTTCTGCTAAGTTGACAAATGAAGTAAGAATACATAACACTGCAACTGTTTACAGAAGAGATAAACAGTGATGACGTTATGCGCTAGCGAGGATGGTCGCACTTTACTTCCGGTCTAGGAATGACAGCACTACCGTGACGTAACAAGTTTACAGTGGGAACAAAATTAGTGTGAACTGATGTGTTAGGAAGCAACGGTATAATTAATTTAGGGGAGAGACAACTGTGAGAACTCTAATAAATGAGGCACTGCAATGCACACTGATAATATTGATATTCTTTTGAATTAAGCAGCATGTAAGTTACTAATAAAAGGTTCGAATCCTCTGAGTATGATAATAATAATAATAATAATAAGTAATACAGCTTTCGTCATCATCATTATCATATCATCATCATCATCATCATCATCATCATCATCATCCTCACCCTCATCATCATCATCATCATCATCATCATCATCATCATCATCATCATCATCATCATCAGGTTTTTGAATCGAAGTCCGTATTTAGTTCCAAGCAGACTAAGTTTTGGACATTCGTTCTGTTTGCTATGTATTGTATATTTTTGTATAGCTCAAGTGATGAATGCTTGTAAATTGAATTAATCTGCTTGCTATGTATTGCATATTTGTATAGCTCAACTGATAAATTGTTTATGTTTGTAAATTGAATTCTGTTTGCTATGTATTGTATATTTTTATATAGTTCAATTGATGAATTGTTTATTCTTGTAAATTGAATTAATCCGTTTGCAATGTATTGTATATTTTTGTGTAGCTCAACTGATGAATTGTTAAGCCTGTAAATTGAATTAATCTGTTTGCTATGTATTGTATATTTTTGTATACCGTACATCAACTGATGAATTGTTTATGCTTGTAAATTGAATGAATCTGTTTGTTATGTATTTTAAATTTTTGTATACATGAACTGGTGAATTGTTTATGCTTGTAAATTGAATGAATCTGTTTGTTATGTATTTTAAATTTTTGTATACATCAACTGGTGAATTGTTTATGCTTTTAAATTGAATGAATCTGTTTGTCATGTATTTTAAATTTTTGTATACATCAACTGGTGAATTGTTTATGCTTGTAAATTGAATTAATCCGCTTGCTATATATTGCATATTTTTGTATAGCTCAACTGATGAATTGTATATGCTTGTTAATTGAATGAATGTTTGTTATGTATTGTATATTTTTGTATAGATTAACTGGTGAATTGTTTATGCTTGCAAATTGAATGAATATTTGTTATGTATTGTTTATTTTTGTATAGATTAACTAGTGAATTGTTTTTGCTTGTAAATTGAATTAATCTGCTTGCTATATATTGCATATTTTTGTATAGATTAACTGGTGAATTGTTTATGCTTGCAAATTGAATTAATATTTGTTATGTATTGTTTATTTTTGTATAGATTAACTAGTGAATTGTTTTTGCTTGTAAATTGAATTAATCTGCTTGCTATATATTGCATATTTTTGTATAGATTAACTGGTGAATTGTTTATGCTTGCAAATTGAATGAATATTTGTTATGTATTGTTTATTTTTGTATAGATTAACTAGTGAATTGTTTTTGCTTGTAAATTGAATTAATCTGCTTGCTATATATTGCATATTTTTGTATAGATTAACTAGTGAATTGTTTTTGCTTGTAAATTGAATTAATCTGCTTGCTATATATTGCATATTTTTGTATAATTAACTGGTGAATTGTTTATGCTTGCAAATTGAATGAATATTTGTTATGTATTGTTTATTTTTGTATAGATTAACTAGTGAATTGTTTTTTGTAAATTGAATTAATCTGCTTGCTATATATTGCATATTTTTGTATGATTAATTGGTATTGTTTATGCTTGTAAATTGAATTAATCTGCTTGCTATATAATTATTTTTGTATAGCTCAAATGATGAATTGTATATGCTTGCAAATTGAATGAATGTTTGTTATGTATTGTATATTTTTGTATAGATTAACTGGTGAATTGTTTATGCTTGTAAATTGAATTAATCTGTTTGTTATATATTGCATATTTTTGTATAGCTCAACTGATGAATTGCATATGCTTGTAAATTGAATGAATGTTTGTTATGTATTGTATATTTTTGTATAGATTAGCTGGTGAATTGTTTATACTTGTAAATTGAATTAATCTGCTTGCTATATATATTGCATATTTTTGTATAGATTAACTGGTGAATTGTTTATGCTTGCAAATTGAATGAATGTTTGTTATGTATTGTTTATTTTTGTATAGATTAACTAGTGAATTGTTTATGCTTGTAAATTGAATTAATCTGCTTGCTATATATTGCATATTTTTGTATAGATTAACTGGTGAATTGTTTATGCTTGTAAATTGAATTAATCTGCTTGCTATATATTGCATATTTTTGTATAGATTAACTGGTGAATTGTTTATGCTTGCAAATTGAATGAATGTTTGTTATGTATTATTTATTTTTGTATAGATTAACTGGTGAATTGTATATGCTTGTAAATTGAATTAATCTGCTTGCTATATAATTATTTTTGTATAGATTAACTGGTGAATTGTTTATGCTTATAAATTGAATTAATCTGCTTGCTATATATTGCATATTTTTGTATTGATCAACTGATGAATTGTTTACGTTTGTAAATTGAATTACCATGCTTGCTAAGCATTGCATATTTTTGTAGAGCCACCAGCGTAGCTCAGTCGGCAGACTCGTTTGCCTACTGATCCGGAACTGCGCATGGGCTTGGGTTCGATTCAAGCTTGTGTTCATAACCTGGTTTGGTTTTTTCGAGGCTTTTCCCAACCGTATGGCAAATGTCAGGTAATCTATGGCGAATCCTCGGCTTCACCTTATCTCGCCAAAGAAATTTACTACTCTTGACTTGTTTCACATCTTAATGCTTCAATGCTAATGTAAGATCTATGGAATACAATAAATTAAATTAAATTCTTTCTGTGTACAGCGATTTCTCTCGGACAATTGGACGGAGTTTGTTATAAAAAGTTGGAAGCATTTCAGATGTCGCTTTATCGTAGGACGTAGAATGTTAAGGGTGTCATCCATAGACCGAATGATATTTTCCGGAGAATGTAAGAAAACAAGGAGGTGATTGTTGATGACTATAAATCAGGAGTCGTCATCTCAGTGCACTATGGTGCAGGCACAGTTTGCTCGCTGCTCAGTTCTATCCCTTAGACATCAACTGTGCAGCAGGGGGGGGGGAAGGAATCGGGTGATGGCAGTGGCGTCCGTTTACTTGTTCAACCCTTTTAATCAGTCTCTAATAATTATAATTAACACGGAAGAACCATGTACTTAATTCATTTTAAGAGGAACTGTGTAATAAGTAAACCACTTTTCAGTTTAAGACAAGAAAGAATATGTATTTTTCCGTTATGTATTGTATCGATTTTGAAAGTAAATAGTTTTTTTTTTTTAGTAAAGTAATTGAGAACTTACAGATCTATAGGCCTAATGCATTTTCACTATTACGAAATATTAAACAAATCGAATACATTAGTAGGTAATATTTATATCATGTAATCCTATTCCTTTGTTCAAGTGTCGTCAATAAAATAAAATAAATTATCCATTTTTTATCTGACACTATATATCACAAAGCCAATTATTTGTTACTACGTATAACATATGAAACATATAATCGTTTCTGTTACAAGGCTAAAGTAGGCTTAAATTATTTTATTACAATGTAAATAACAAATTATAAAATTTATTTTCGCTGTTCGTTAGCATTGTTTTTCCTGGATATTTAAATCACTTTTTAGTTTAAGTTATACTTTTGTACTTTTTCGTTATGTATTGCAGCGGTTTTGAAAACAATTTTTTTTTTCATATTAAAGTAATTCAGAACTTACAGACCTATAACGCATTTTCACTGTTAAACAAATCGAATCCATTACTAATATTTAAATCCTGTCATCCTATTCCTTTGTTTAAGTGTCGTCAATGAAGTAAAATTAATTATCCATATTTTATCTGACACCATATATCATAAAACCAATTATTTCTTATTTTGTATAACATATGAAACATATTATCGTTTCTGTTGCAAGACTGAAGGAGGCCTAAATTATTTTATTACAATGTAAATAACAAATGATAAAAATTATTTTCGCTGATCATTAGCATTGGTTTTCCTGGATTTTTTAATTCGTTTTTCCCTCACTAACTGGTTTATGTTAGGTGTCAATGCTCGTGTAGAACACAATCGAAGAAGACATTGTAAATTATGGTCAGAAAGTTGGCTTCTGTGATGGGATGCGTTGGCTTGGCTCGACACACTGCACACTACTACCTCCTCAGCCAGCGTCTCGGCGCTCCGAACTAGTATGCAGGCCAGTGGACGATGGCTGCTGTAAATGGTGTATAAAGAAGCTTCCTACCACGACCACATCATGAACAATGAAGTAGTTTCCATGTACTGCAGTCTATATTACAAGGCAAATGCTGGGGAAAAGGAGTCGTAGAAAGGCGAATACCATCGTGGTTGAAATATCTCATAACTTGGTTTTCTATTACTATCTTACAAGGGCGCATTTCAGTTTTTTCTTGGTGAGGAGGAGCAAGTTATTTTCAGGGAAGACCTTATGGGGTACGTCGCATGACGTACTCCCTCCCTATTTCCTCTGAAATGTAGTATTTTTCATATAGTAAACTGGGGTAAACTTGACCGTAAACATATTTAAATCATGATATCAGTTACACTGAACATATTTTTAAAGTTCACAAACAATGAAATATTGATATAACATAGGCCCTACGTGTACCCGAAGAGCCAAATAAAATTGTAGTATAATTCGCACTCTTGCCAACCACGACTGGCTGTTTTCTGATTAAACAGATTCTGTTCAGTTGGAAATAGAGAATGTATTTCATTGTTTTAATAAATAATGGACCTGAACGTCTGAAATTGCTTCCTGTAACACGAAAAACGTATTAATCGTAACCTATCGTGAACTATATTATGTTGAATATTGGTAGTGCTGTAACTATCGATACGTTGCGATATCTAGTCTCGGTCCTTAACCAGAGTACACAGCATGCACGTGCTAATCCGCGCGCTGTGACAGTAGAGCGAATTACGTTCACTTAGGGTTTCCATATCTTCAGACGTAAAAATGTGAATCCGTTTCTGAGAAGTTGCTAGATTTATGACGGAGTTTTTATCTTTAGTATTTTGACAATAATTTCGTTTTGTTGGATTAACCCTTTCTCTTGTCTTTATGCCAGGATACTACAGCAGCTTATTGTTCCTTGGTTAATAACAATGATGCTGAGTGTCACTGTTATTTTGTGTCTGTATTTGCTGCTTTTCTTTTTTGCATATTTTAATAAGTTAGACTAATTTTTATTATTTTCAATTTCTACTTGTATGTTCAGTTATTTTTTTATGTCATATTCATATGTTATTACAGTATATTAATTTCGGTGATGTATAATTTTTCTTATTAATTGTACTGCATTTCTGGTGTTGTGGAAGAGAAGACCTGATGGCATTAACTCCACTAGAATAAATAAATAAATAAATAAATAAATAAATAAATAAATAAATAAGTACGTAAGTAGCTAAGTAGATAGATAGATAGATAGATAGATAGATAGATAGATAGATAGATAGATAGATAGATAGATAGATAGATAGATAGATAGATAGATAGATAGATAGATAGATAGATAGATAGATATAGATAGATAGATAGATAGATAGATAGATAGATAGATAGATAGATAGATAGGTAGGTAGTTAGGTAGATAGATAGATAGATAGATAGATAGATAGATAGATAGATAGATAGATAGATAGATAGATAGATAGATAGATAGATAGATAGATGGATGGATGGATGGATGGATGGATGGATGGATGGATGGATGGATGGATGGATGGATGGATGGATGGATGGATGGATGGATGGATAGATAGATAGATAGATAGATAGATAGATAGATAGATAGATAGATAGATAGATAGATAGATAGATAGATAGATAGATAGATAGATAGATAGATAGATAGATAGATAGATAGATAGAGCAAATAAATAAGTTAATAAATAAGTTAATAAATATGTAATTAAGTAAATAACTAATCAAGTAAGTAAATATGTAAGGAAATAAATAAATAAATAAATAAATAAGCAAATAAATAAGTAAATAAGTAATTAAGTAAATAACTAATCAAGTAATTAAGTATGTAAGTATGTATGTAAGTAAGTATGTAAGTAAACAAATAAATAAATAAATAAATAAGGAAATAAATAAGTAAATAAGTAATTCATGAAATAACTAATCAAGTAATTAAGTATGTAAGTATGTATGTAATAAGTATGTAAGTAAACAAATAAATAAATAAACAAGCAAGCAAATAAATAAGTTAATAAATAAGTAATTAAGTAAATAATTAATCAAGTAGTTAAGTAATTAAGTATGTAAGTAAGTATGTATGTAAATAAATATGTAAGTAAACAAACAAATAAATAAGCAAGCAAATAAATAAGTTAATAAATGAGTAAATAAGTAAGTAAATAAGTAATTAAGTAAATAACTAATCAAGTAATTAAGTTTGTAAGTAAGTAAGTAAGTATTTATGTAAGTATGTAAGTAAACAAATAAATAAATGAATAAATAAATAAATAAATAATATTTACTGAGTAGAACATGATTATGGGCCAGAATTATCCAAAACATTCTAGGAAGTATAGTATGAACTTCAAAGGGTCTGTGACACTCGAAAGATTGCGAATCATTGGCGAAGAAAACGTGGAATAATGAACAGCTTTCAATCGGACTTCTACCACCCAAATAACGGTGGGCTGTGGACATAATCTTCTGCTATAGAAAATCTTTCTAGTTGTAGGGCAATAAATCTTCAGGCTTGCCGCAATGTCGCCGTCCAGACAATCACAGCACCTCGTGTGGCGAAGATGGTCTTTTGTTTGGCAGAAGTGAGGTCAGGTGCAAGAGGATTCATACTGCGGCGGCCCGAGGTGGTGGCTGCATGAGTCACCTCTACTACGGGGGTTCGAGGGGAGTCACGTGACGGCCAGGACCGGTTCATACAGCATCGGCAAGTCTCGTGAATTATTCACATGAAATTTGCAACGTATAGAAAGTGGGTTAAACATGTAGGCAAATTAAAAAAACTAACAACAAGTCTCTTATGTTTGGGTGTGTACAGCTTTGCATTCCGCGGACACTACAATCAACATTAATAATCTGTCTGTACACCGAGTAGTTTGCTTTACAACCGCTCGGTGCGTCTGTGAATTGTAATTCAGTCATGTACTTAAGTGTGTGCGGTACTGTACTGAGGGAAAAATTGTCAACACGCTCAGACGATGATCCTCTGTTATTTTCGAATATTTATTTTTATTTTATTTTTTAAATAACATTTATTCTAATAAATTATGACAAAAATATCTATAACAAAACATACATCTTTGGATAAATTCTCACATAATCCTAACAAACATTTTAGCTTTTGGTAATTTGTCAACAAATAAACAAATATCTTGAAATAAACTACCAAAGTTATGTACAAATAACGTTATAAACGATTTTGAGCAAATAAGTTTCTTATTAAAGTTACCATTGAAATTATAAACTGACCAAATTCTTTATACAGTGATAAGTTTAAACAGGCAATTCCTGTTACATAACGTTCCTTGTAAAACAAAACATTATCTTATTAAGGGATTAGGTACAGCTTACAGAAGTAAAATTTTGGAAATATTCAACATTTCTTTCCTCCATTACTATATCTTGTACAATAATGAAAATTAGTATGTGTAAAACACTGTCCTCCTGCTATATGAAAAAAAAATGTTTACGATTTAAAATTATATATATATATATATATAATATATATATATATATATATATATATATATATATATATATATATATATATATTATTTTAAATTCAGTTCACTTTGCAGTGATGAAGCGTTTGCAAAACTCAAAAACTATCCAACATTCTATGATGAAATTTCTTGTATGTATTTATGCATGTCATATCTACAATATGATACAAGATCACTTCTCTATCTTTGATAGATTGTCTGATAAAAAATAAACTCATTTTACAAAATGGTCAAACATCAGTATTTTCTTCTAACACAAAATAAAAAAATATATATTATTTATTAAGGAATGTAGTTGAAAGAGCATGATATTGTAAATGTGAGTTTCAGCAATAAAATAAAAGAGAAAGAACATGAAAAAGTTAACAAGTTTATGAGTTATGTGGGAAAAGCTTCATCACTGCACAGTGAACTGCACATTTTGAATTTTGGAAAAAAAGTATAGGTATATAAATATTTTTTTAAGTCGTAAAAATATATATATTTTTTTTTTCATATAGCAGGAGGACAGTGTTTTACACATACCAATTTTCATTATTGTACAAGATACAGTAATGGAGGAAAAAATGTTGAATATTTCCAAAATTTTTACTGCAGTAGGCCTTAAGCTCTACCTAATCCCTTAATCACTCAATACAAGATCTTAACGTAACTTATCATTAGACTCCAGGTTTTAGGTTAAATACCTAGTTTTTTCCAAATCTAGTTAAATATCTTTGGCCCAATTGTATAAAACTCCCTGACTAAGGATCAATTTTGATCGAAGATCGAAAAGTAAACCTAGTTCAGACACTTCTTCTATTGTATAAAACATTTCTGCGATCAAATTACCTTGGTTCAAATGCAATCTAAGTTCACGTGAAAAGGATTTGGCAACATCGCATAAACAGGTGAAATACGTGATGCGCGGACCATGTTATACAGGTTTGTTCAGTGTTGCCAATCTAGCGATTTTAACTCTTTTTCAACAACAATTTCTTTTAACTTTTATATTGCTTAAATAGGGCTTTAGTGACCTTTTTAGCACCCCATAGTGACCAAATTTAATCTTTCTTTGTTGATAATGAGAAATCTAGCGACTTTACAACTACTTTTTGGCGACTTTCCGTATTACACTCTGTTGGAGACACTGTTTTTTTTTCAATGTAAATAATGGCGGACAATAAGAAGAAGGTTGACTATTCTCCAAGTTGTTATCATGTTATGGTGTTTGATACTGCTAAACATAATAAAGCTTTATAAAACGACAATTTTCGTTTAGTAATACAGTTAATTGAACATTTATGAATGTACCTATCATATCCATTAATAATTAATGGTTGTTAAAAACATAATATAATTATAGGTTATGTTATTTGATACTGCTGAACACGATAGAGCCTTATAAAATATAAGAATGTTTGTGTATTAAGGCAAGAAATTGAAAGAAATATATATAAATGTACCTATCATATCTATTAATATTAATAATAATGGATATTTTATTTGCACAATCTGTCACTAGTATATTTCAAACAGAAAAGAAATAACTGAACTTGGATCATCTAACTTAATCGGAGAAATTTCTTCAGTCAAAGTTGACTTTAGTTTGAGACAAATTAATCTCAGATTAGACTTTATACAACACAAAATTCCAAGTTCAGCTGAAACAAGGATCAATTTAACCTCTTATCTAAGATTAAATGGTTTATACAATCGGGCCTTTATGTTTTACATAAAATATGAACGTTTGGAAGGAATTTATGGTGCCTAAAATGCCTATTTTGCCCACTATGACCTATTTTAAGGTTTGAAAGTAAGGCTGCCAACTGTGGTAAATAAATTCTAAATCGGGCAGTTCTTTGCAAAAAAAAAGAAATTACTTGCAAATTACATCCCCAGCAATGTACCGAATGTAGGAAAGAAGTTGTGCTTGACCGCTAATATCGGTGGACTCGTCGATCTGAAGTGAGAACTTCTGACTGTTATTTATTCCCTCCTTCACTAGCCATGTCACTAACTAGGCGGTTGATTGTGCCAGCAGAGGAGGAATTTAATTGTAATTAATTTTCATTAGTTTTATTAATTTCTTACAATAATAGGTAAAAGTTCACGTCGCACTTTTCACCTTGTGGAGGCACACCAGTGTGCCGCGACACACCGGTTGCGGAACACTACTTATACAGTATAAATTAATGGAAGAGCGCGGGTTTGATTCCCAATAGGTGCGCTCGTTTCACGGTCAAACATTACTCCACAGCAGTGGATAATGGTAACCATTACTCGTTCGAATATGTACATGTATAATGAGAAAGCAAAATCTGGAGGTGTGTTTAATTCTGCAAAAGCCGTATTTCCCTTTTCACGGTCCCTTGATATTTAATAGGTCGACAGCGTTGCCCTCATTAACCTTTATACCCGGGCGCGCAAGTCTGAGTTCACATGTTACGGTGACATTTCCACGATGAGTCCTTGCGCAAAAGCAGAAAATATATCGTGAATGGATTAAAGCTTACGAGCTACGTCAAACAGAGAAAATGAACTGTAGTAACGAAATGGAGAGGAGTTGTAACGAACGCCATTACAATAATAAATTCTCAACCACTGCATTCTCTGTTGCCAAGCAACGGACATCAATAAACTAGGGAATCTCTTCATTAATGTAATATTAGTGTATTTTGTAATTAATTTGACGTTCCTAAAAGTTTAAACATAATAATATTAATAGTAATAATAATACTTACTTACTTACTTACTTACTTACTTACTTACTTACTTACTTACTTACTTACTACTTACTTACTTACTTACTTACTGGCTTTTAAGGAACCCAGAGGTTCATTGCCGCCCTCACATAAGCCCGCAAGAGCAAGATTAATCCAGTCTCTACTATCATATCCTACCTCCCTCAAATCCATTGTCTCGGCCTCCCCAAAGGTCTTTTTCCCTCCGGCCTCCCAACTAACACTCTATATGCATTTCTGGATTCGCCCATACTTGCTACATGTCCTGCCCATCTCAAACGTCTGGATTTTATGTTCCTAATTATGTCAGGTGAAGTAGCCTATACAATGCGTGCAGCTCCTGTAACTTTATCCCTCTTAGTCCCAAATATTTTCCTAAGAACCTTATTCTCAAACACCCTTAATCTCTGTTCCTCTCTCAAAGTGAGAGTCCAAGTTTCACAACCATACAGAACAACCGGTAATATAACTGTTTTATAAATTCTAACTTCCAGATTTTTTGACAGAAGACTAGATGACAAAAGCTTCTCAACCGAATAATAATAGGCATTTCCCATATTTATTCTGCGTTTAATTTCCTCCCGAGTGTCATTTATATTTGTTACTGTTGCTCCAAGATATATGAATTTTTCCACCTCTTCGAAGGATAAATCTCCAATTTTTATAGTTCCATTTCGTACAATATTCTGGTCACGAGACATAATCATATACTTTGTCTTTTCGGGATTTACTTCCAACCCTATCGCCTTACTTGCTTCAACTAGAATTTCCGCGTTTTCCCTAATCGTTTGTGGATTTTCTCCTAACATATTCACGTCATCCGCATAGACAAGAAGCTGATGTAACCCGTTCAATTCCAAACCCTCTGTGTTATCCTGAACTTTCCTAATGGCATATTCTAGAGCGAAGTTAAAAAGTAAAGGTGACAGTGCATCTCCTTACTTTAGCCTGTAGTGAATTGGAAAAGCGTCAGATAGAAATTGGCCTATACGGACTCTGCTGTAAGTTTCACTAAGACACATTTTAATTAATCGAACTAGTTTCTTGGGAATACCAAATTCAATAAGAATATTATATAAAACTTCTCTCTTAACCGAGTCATACGCCTTTTGAAATAATAATAATAATAATAATAATAATAATAATAATAATAATAATAATAATAATAATAATAATAATAATAATAATACCTTTGGGGAGGCCGAAACGTAGATTGGAGGATAATATTAAAATGGATTTGAGGGATGTGGAATATGATGCTAGGGACTGGATTTTTTTAATTTTAGTATGTTATTTTACGACGCTTTATCAACAACTTAGGTTATTTAGGGTCTGAATCAGGTCAAGGTGATAATGCCGGTAAAATGAATCCGGGGTCCAGCACCGAAAGTTACCCAGCATTTGCTCGTATTGGGTTGAAGGAAAACCCCGGAAAAACCTCAACCAGGTAACTTGCCCCGACCGGGGATCGAAACCAGGCCATCTGGTTTCGCGGCCAGACGCGCTAACCATTACTCCACAGGTGTGGACCGGGACTGGATTAATCTTGCTCAGGATAAGGACCAACGGCGAGCTTATGTGAGGGCAGCAATGAACCTCCAGGTTCCCTAAACAATACACAACACTGTACATAAGATTTTGACCTGCGATCTGTTACGGCCTATTGCGCTAACTCTCAAGCTAGCGCATTCTAAACTCACATCGGCTGACTACACTAAGGTTCACTGCGTATCCAGTGTCAAGCAGGCAACTCCCCTCGTCCCTAGGCCAGCCGGCGATAGGGGAATGCTATGGAATGATGACGTAATGCAGAAATGGTGACAGAATGATGTAAATGGCTGTTAGGGAAAAAAACGGGAGAACCCCGAGAAAAACCCCCCAACTGCGACTTTGTCCACCCCAAGTGTCACTGTGGATTTTTAATGAAAAATCCCAGACCTGACCGGGACTCGAACCCGGGCCGCCTACGTGACAGGTGAGAGGTCTGGTCACTCAATCACTGCAGGGGTGTACATAAGCTTAATACTTACTTACTGGCTTTCATCCATAAAGAACAATCGGTAATGTAAGTGTTTTATAAATTCTAACTTTCAGATTTTTTGACAACAGACTGGATGATAAAAGCTTCTTAACCGAATAATAACATATGGAGTTAATCTTCTTAAAAGAATATTGGACAAAATTTTGTACGACGTCAACAAAAGTGATATTACTCGAAAGTTACTACAGTTAGTCTTGTCCCCATTCTTAAAGATAGGTACGATTATGGACTCCTTCCATTGTTCTGGTACAATTTCCTTTTCCCAAACAGCAAGTAAGAGCTTATAAATTTCTTTAGATAATGCGCTTCCACCCTCTTGTATTAATTCTGCTGGAATTTGATCGATACCTGGAGACATAATTTTTCAGATTTTCTATCGTAATTTCGACTTCAGAAAGTGTGGGTTCGGGTATAAATGGCTCAGCAGTTTCTATTTCAATTTCGTCCCGATCATTTCTATTTGGCCTATGTATATTTAGTAGTTGCCCAAAATAGTTTTGTGCGAGATCGTGCGTATTTGCTTGTTTTCCGCACAGAACCAATACGCGGTAAGTGTGAAATACCACATTCAGTATTCCCAACGTAACACACATAACAATTTCCCTCTTCTTACCGCTTAAGCGCGACATTCATTTTACTGCTTTAGGCTTTTAACATATTATTTTTAGAGACGTTTAACATAGTAATAATTATAAATTGGAAACTTACCACTGCAATTTCACCTAAATTGCAATGTTAATTATTGTTTTTAAATATTTGCAAAAATTAAGTAAAGTCCACGAAACTTATTGCATTCCTGATACAAGTAACATTAAGGAAGCCGTGAAAAAATCAACAAGATTCCAGATGCGGATGTTATTACTGCAATATTTTATATAAATAATATTGTTAAAATATTAAAATGAAAAATAAATCATTACATAACCTTACCGTTTGTTTTAAGTTCGCATTTATAGGCTGGGGGGGGGGGAAGAAGACGTATATCACGGCCTGCTGGATTATAGTAAAGACAGAAAACATTTTATAGCAACAATGTTGAAGAAAGATATTTTGGTTTTCCGAAGTTGCCGTCATTAAACAGAAACCAACATGGAGATTTCATTGCAACTAATTAGAAATTCGTCTTTCAGGTATGTAATAAACGATCTTCGCACAAAATAATGTACGATACACGAGCGGTATGTTTGTTTTCATGTTCTCGGAAATTAAAAAAGCTCAACTACGTTTCGCTTTTTCAATCTTTTCCTCGACCATGAAAACGTCAACATACCGCTCTTGTAACGTATATTACTATTTCCATCTGTTCAGAATTGAATGAGAGTCTGCAAACATAAGCTTAACAATGTAAATAATGTTTGATCAATATATGTCTACATTCATTATTTTAGTGTAAATAGTAAAAATAGCATATTCTAGTGAACATAGTGTAAATAATTCAAATTGTAAATATGAATGTTTTGGTTAGTGGTTGTTCTGTCCAACTTGACCTAACAACAGTCGCGTGAGCCGTCAGTCAAGTAATTCACTAGCTATAAGCACGTACTTCGTCCAGTTAAAAACTCCAATAATACTTAATCTGGTAGCGTCCTGGGACAAAGTACGATCCCTACTGATAACAATCTATTGAGAATGCTATGTGATTGCAGTTTATTTAGGACTACCGGTACCGGATTTATAATCTGCTTTCAACCTTGCTTTATACTAGATCGGGTTTTATTACGTTACAAAAATCTTCGATATTTCTTTGACCTTCTGTACCACATTACTTGTATTTAATGAGAGATTGTGTGTCCATTTTATTACAAAAAACAGATCTTTATACAAACATGTACTGTATACATGCCCATATTTATGCTTGAGCTACATGGGCCCCGGTCCAAGGCGGCAAATTCGTAGGGGCGGCAAATTTTAAAGAAAAAATTCTAGCTGAAAATAAATTTTCCATACTTTCCTACTTTGCAGATACCATACGTTAAATTGTTGTTACATGCCACTTCTTTTACAGTTCGACTACTAAATGTCTAAGTTTTGTATAAGTTAGTTGGTGGGGGGGGGGGGGGACGGAAAATGTATTCTGGCTTATGGGAGTAGCAATACCTAAATACGGGGCTGACTTTATATGACTTTTCGTTCATATTAAAATATCCTTTGTGTAACAATAAAAAAACGTTATTAAATGAAGCAAACCGAAATACAGTAAAACTTTCGATTTTTTAGTAGATTATTTTACGACGCTTTATCAACATCTTAGGTTATTTAGCATCTGAATGAGATGAAGGTGATAATGCAGGTGAAATGAGACCGCGGTCCAGCACCGAAATTTAACCAGCATTTGCTCACATTGGGTTGGGAGAAAACCCCGGAAAAACCTCAACCAGGTAACTTGCACCGACCGGGAATCGAACCCGGACCACCTGGTTTCGCGGTCAGACGCACTAACCTTTACTCCACAGGTGTGGACGTAAAACCTTCGATTACGAGCATCATTCCTTTCGAAAACGTGCTTTTAATCCAAAACACTCGCATATCAAAGCGACTTTCTCTATAAAAATAACAACGCAAACTCAAATTAATTCGTTTCAAAACCTTTTATTCATATAAAATACAGTATAATTTAGGTAAAATTCAGTACAATAATGCAACACAAATTACTTTACTTTATTTTGTTTTTGACTGTCACCTGTTTTATTGCTTAGTGAACTTCTTGAACATTTTAAAGAAGATATTATAACCGTCACTAACGGAATCACTTCTGACTGCTTGACTGACTGGAATCTTTTGCTTTGACTATACTTGGTAAGGTTTATCTTGTCTCAGTAGCAATAAAATCAAGTCCCTTCAAATGAGGGTGGAGATTATAGGAGGGTTGTAAATTTTCAGGATTCCTTTCAAAACCTTGTTATTGTACAGTCTACCGGAACTCAATTTCTTGAAAGTCAAGCTCAGTGACGAAACTACATAGTACGAAGAGGGATATTTTGTAATTTTATTTTGCGCTATAGAATGTATCAACTGGTCCCTTCCGCCACTGGATGGATGGACGGCATCACTCCACTCCCCCATCGCCATAACAATACAGACGAAGTAAGACATATCTCCTTTCTCTCTCTTTTCACAGTGAGACCAGATACATCACACAGACTTTAAGAACCTATCCAATGACACCTGTTTTTTCCTCGTTTTGAGGATTTTGTGGAAATGAGACATTGCGTTGTCGTTAAACAGTTTTATCGCAAGCCCTGCTACAACCTTATCAAGGTGGTGAATTTGAACAAAAATTTGTACTGATTCCCACTTTTTACACACTTCTTTAACCTCATTTGAAGCGAGAAATTTGTCCGCTCTTTTCTCCTCTTTCTCAGACGAGATCCCCTCCATTGCCTCTTGCTGTTGCTCGCAAGCGAAGCAAGTTACGTACAAATCGTGCTGCTCGTATTGCAAGACATCGCTCGTTTATCAAACCAAAATGTTT
>JAJSOF020000031.1:92229930-92532430 GCA_025594305.2 Periplaneta americana
CTGTTTAAACCTTACAGAGATTCAATGTGTGAACCACGCAACGAGCACAGAATACAAGTAAGAAATAAAAAAATGAAAATGTTCACTCTTTTTCGAGGTCCTGCTATAAATGTGTAATACTAATAACGTTTTTAGATGTTCGTGCAATGATAGACGATAAATTGGGGTTAGATGGACACTTTTATTTTGCATTCTGTGCTCGTTGAAACCACGAGTGACTCGGCAGATGTCCAAACGATAATCAAACTCTTCTCATACTCTTTTCAACATATCCTCTGTGACCGTGGCGGCAGCTTCTCGAATTCTGGTTTTTAGTTTCTCTAAATCACGTGGCAAAGGCAGTACAAACACACGGTCCTTTAGTTACCCCCATAGAAAAAAGTCACATGCAGTCATATCGGGTGACCTTGGTGGCCATCTCATGAAACATCTGTCCCTTACTCCAGCACGTCCTATCCAACTATCAGACATCTCCGTATTCAGGTAAGCACGAACTGCATTGTGGAAATGTGGCGGAGCCCATCTTGCTGAAAGATGAAATCGTCATCGAGGTCTTGTCTAAGTTGAGGCACCAACCATTGCTCCAACATGTCCAGATATGAATGTCAGTCACAGTAGCCTCAATGAAGAAGAAAGGTCCGTACAGTTTTCGTTGCGACAACGCTTAGAAAACATTCACCTTTGGTGAATCACTCTCATGTTCAATGATTCTGTGAGGTTTCTGTGTACCCCAAACACGACAGTTGTGCTTGTTAATTTTCCCACTCGTATGCAATGTCGCTTCGTCGCTGAAAATTAAGTGGCTGAATAAATCATCGTCGTCTACTACGAGTTTTCTTGCCAGCTACAACAGGCAGCAAAGGTGAATGTTGGATAGGACGTGCTGGAGTAAGGAACAGATGTTTCATGACATGGCCACCAAGGTCACCCGATATGACTGCATGTGACTTATTTCTATGGGGGTAACTAAAGGACCGTGTGTTTGTACCGCCTTTGCCACGTGATTTAGAGGAACTAAAAAACAGAATTCGAGAAGCTGCAGCCACGGTCACAGAGGATATGTTGAAAAGGGTATGGGAAGAGTTTGATTATCGTTTGGATATATGCCGAGTCACTCACACATTGAATCTCTGTAAGGTGTAAAACGAACTTTGAGAGTTTGACTTTAAACTGACGTGTGTTTGAAAGTGCTATCATTAGTAGTTTTTGTGTAATAAAATATTGAAAGTGTTACCGGACTTTTGATATGCCCTGTATAATATGTTGGGAGAAAATGTGTTAGAAGAAAATCCACGAACGATTAGGGAAAACACGGAAATTTTACTTGAAGCAAGTAAAGAGATAGGTTTGGAAGCAAACTCCGAAAAGACGAAGTATATGATTATGCCTCGTGACCAGAATATTGTACGACAGGCGTCGTCAACCGATCGCACAGTCGTGCTGGCTGGAGCTGCACAATGCACAAGTCTACACGTGAATCAGTCGCTGTGCAGGAGAGGGGAGGGATGACAGTTGAAACCGGCTCAGTGGCGGTCTACCAATACAGTCATTCAAGCGTTGTCCGTATCCCTTATACTCTTATAGCCTATTGGTTATGTACCATTCCATGTGTTTCTATTCGAAATATACGTAATAAAATTTATCCTATAACTTAAAGAATTTGAAACATGCAATCATTAATTTCTTCTGGCAAATTAGTAAACAAACGGAGGACATTAAATATGCTGAAATCAGCCAAATAATACACAGAGTTTAACGACCCATTTTGTTACTAAAGCTAGAAGCAGTTTCTTCAATTTTATGTTTAATATAAATTATTCCTTCTTTCAACAACCATCAATTAAATTATTATATGAAAATGAAGGCCACAAATATGTACAACTAATAAAAATTAGTAAACTATATTCAATACTTATTCTCCATTAAACTACAGCCTATATAAGAGAATTGTTTTCTTTCTAGAAACATAGTAAACGCCAAATAAGCTTATTAAACGTACTTTAAGATAACGAATTGAAATAGTCGCGACGCTGTTATTCCCGGCGTGACTCCTTCTCTTTGCTTACGTCTTAGGAAGTGAAGGCTCTATAAAGTCTAGGTAAGTAGTATCGTTCGCCATTTTTGTTCTTTCGTTGCCGAGCTACCATACGAGGAATCTATTTGCCGCACCGTTAAACATTATCATGTCGTAGCTTCTATGATAATAAATCAAACGCACTGTAATTCAGCAAATAATTGAGCGGCAAATAACGTCTTCGTGTGCTTTCTGCGAACGCCAACGAAAGAGCCAAAATGGCGGGCGATTATATTAAGTATTTATCGAGCCTTAAGAAATGAATAACGTCTTCATAAGCGAATCACAAGACGCACACGTTTAAATGTAGCCGACCTGCAACGCGATTGGCTGCCGGAAATTAGAGCGACGGGAGTTTTGTACCCAACAATGCTTTGAAAATAAGCATTTATTGTTTTTATTGGTTTCATTTACTTAAAGGGACATACTAAAATGTTTAGTCAATTGGATTTTTGTAATAGATATTTGGGTCCCCACTTAACGTAAAGGAACGATTGTGTCGCCGCCTTTTCGCTGAATATGGAAAAGACAAGTGGAAGAAATGTGTTGAGCACATTAAAAATAACAGAGAACGATATTTTGGTAGTGTTAATGTAATAGACAGTGAAACTGACAGAATAATTTCGTTAGGAGAATGTTTAACTGATAGCAGGGCCATTCCATGCAAAAAAGTATGTTTTTGAACCATGATGTCTCAAAAGTTAAACATATTGTAGTAGGTTATTCTATATGTTCTAAATATGAATTTCACGCAATATTATGTTTATATTCTCCATTGTTTGGCACCAATTAGCATTTAAAATATTGGTTTTCTTACTATGTAAAAGAAGATGGAAAAGTGATTTCAATGCATTCAGAAAAGGAGAGGCTAGTTTATAAATGCTCTCAAAATGAAAAAAAAATTAAATAGTTATCCGTAAAATAATAATATATATATAAAATAATTAAATATATAATATATAAATGCAATTCATGTTTACAAACGAAAAAACATGTGTTTAATTCTTCAGGGTATATTGATTCCACTGTAAAAATTTTATAATGTAGACTTAAATACCATGCTAGTTTTTAATAAAAAATAACTCACCGGCACAAAGGAGCTCAGCAGGTAGGTATCCCGTCATTGCCGCGTGATGTAGCTTACACTGCTTCCCCTCTCGCGCCGCGACTTCGTGCACTTACAGTAACTTCTTTGGGTACTTCACACGACGAAGAAAATGTTTTTAACACTTATTTTGTTCTCGAAAACTGGAACTACACAGAGAATGCTACGTGTTCCCGGCACTGTCTTCAGCCTGAGAAACCGATCGTTATTTAATATGTCAGCCTCATTTTCATGTTGTTCTTTCCCCGTAAACGAAATATCAACACCAGGAATATTAGTTTTCGCCCTATCATACAGTTCTTTCGGGTTCGTAATTTGAGTTCCCCGTGGACTAGCGTGTGCAGCAAGCCTCTTTACTGTTCCACAGACACCGTCCCAGGGGCTCTTGCCGTGACTTGTTACAATGCCACTCAGCTGCGACCTGAAAGTCCGTCATGTGATAGGATATATTGACAAAATTCTTCCTGTTCTTATACTGCCCTGCTGCACCATCGCTGAAATAATAATTTTTTTTTCACATCCTGAAATTTTTGTCTTAGTTTTAGCATAAGTTCTTTTTGAAATAAATGAACCCGTGCAGTATCATGTAGGCCTACTAAATAATCGGGTATAAATGCGAAGCACAGATGTTCCACTGAATTATCCTTAATTTTTCTGAAATAAACAACAAATGGGTGTATTGTGGCTTGGCTTGTACTCCAGTGGTATCCTTGTAATCGCATCCTGTATTGCGAAACTGTAATTCTAAGAATAATCACAAATAACGATAAATTCTCTATGTTGGATTGTATTCTTGAGATGTTTTAGATATGAGAATTGAGCTTTTGCAATGAAATTGTGGGCTTTGAATTTTTTTTAGACAAATTATGAAATTGTGTATGAAGTTTCCTGTGAACCTCGTTTTAACCGTGACAACGTTTTTTAGTTCTTTAAGCATTCTGATTATTGTATTATGTCTCTGTTCTGTAAAGAATTTTAGATAAGGGCGCAAATAGCCATAGTTGCTGACGCGCCCTTTTTAAACCCCACTAACTAACTAACTATGAAGTTTTCTGCAGTTGCTTTAATTGTTTTTATGTCGCTCTGTCAATTGTTGTCCATTTTTGTGTATATAATTTCTTCTATTAGATTTTCCTTCATGAAATTATTTATTAATTGGGAAATATTTTGAGTTCCAGGACATTTATCACATTTATTAAGGAAGCAGTTTTCGGAAGAATTTTCACAAACCATTTTTTGTACAAAAAAATAATTTTATTCATTTCGGGATTTACAACTTGATTAATAGCTTGCATACTCGTTAACATAAACTTCGTATTTTCACACGTAGTACATACGCAAACATTATGCGTGCCTGGGGCACCCGGTAGAACACACTGTTTCGGTGTAAGGGTCGCAAAGCTAGAAAACCCTATACCCTATCTTTGAGCCTGGATTCCTGTTCTTAAATTCTTTATAGAGCTCTTTTAGGTTAGCCAAAAGGAGCCGTTTTTGTTTTTCCACTCTTCTGTTGCCCTCTTTCACAGACTTTGTATCTTTCATTCCTGCTAATATCGTTCTCTAAGTAGAAGTTGTAGACAAGTGTGACAGTTTCTTCAGGGATATGGCGTTGATATTTTCTGTCAGGTACAGACGTTATTCCTTTATGGTTATGTGTCAGCTTAGAGATCTAGCTACATAAAGCGAAACGCCGAATTCTGACATTATTTTGTTTACGCTCCAGCTTTTGTGTAAACAGGTTAAGACCATATATTTTTCGTTCGTTGAGTGCAAATTAGAAAATTTCTCCTTAAATTGTGCGATCATTTCTTCGTCATCGTTACTTTTATTTCCTACATTAAATATTTCACTGTTTCGTTCACAACACTGACTTTCCTTGCACGTTTAGAAATAGGAGACTGTCCGAGGGGCGTTAATAATTGATTTAAATTGCTTATTGTGGCCTCCTCTTTAATTTCTGGTGGAACATACTGTTCTTCACTAGATTTCGACTCAATATCAGTCCCCGGCACACATTCTTCTTCGCTCGATTTCCTCACATCACTTTGTTCACTACAGTCCGCGGATGCCATTTTTGATAATTTGATACAACACGAACTGCATATTGCATCACCTATAATTAAATTCGGTATTTTTTCTCGCATCCATTCGATAATTTTCCTATTACCTGCCTTTCTCATATGTCCTTGGAGTCCGAAAGGGTTAAAACACCACAAATACCGAAAAAGACTTTCAGATTTTGACATTTTCAATCTAATCAGACACCACTGCACTGTTCAAAATTCACAGCTTTAAACAAATGCTTCCAGACGTATACTGTCAACTCCAGCTGCCCGATCAAGGTCAGGGAGAGACACACGGGTTTGAGATTACTTATCCGAGTTACGTCTCGCGAACGCTACTTCCGCCACACACATAGGAAGCGATTTTCAACCGTCAGAACAAAAATTAATAATTTTATTAATTTAATTACTCATAGGTTTTTTGAGATTAGGTCATAAAACTTAAGAGATGGATTAAGAATAAGATTTTCTTCAATACGAATGAAATTCGCACGAATTAAAAATGTTGCATTCTAATACAGTATAAAACTATTTTTTTTCAACGAAGCGTTTTTATGAGCATCTCTTAATATTATTCGAATTAGTCTTTAAGGGCCATATTCATAGACATTCTTAGCGCGGGCTTCCGGTGGATGATCAGCGAACTAACGTTTTTCGTATTCATAAACCAGTGTTAGCGACATGATATGAATCCTGTACAAGTAATCAGTCGATAGCCGGGGCTAGTTTAGCACGCTCTTGGCGCGGGCTAGCGAAATGTCTATGAATAGCACCCTAAGATATTAAAATATGGTTGTTCAGATCAGAGGCGTATACTGGTTAAAGGGTTTGGGCTACCACTGACCCTATTATTACACAAAATATATCTAACAATTACTTTAATTTTAATTACTATGGTAAAACTAATAATACAAAATTATTACATTATGTTATATTATAAACTTTTTCTTTTGTAATTTCCTTGGGCTACCGCCGGTAGCCCCGGTAGGCCGCAAAATACGCCCCTGGTTCAGATTTACAATGGCGTCTCTTTAGTTTCGATAACACGTCATATAGGGTGTCTAGAATATTTCAACTTATGGATAACATGCAACTGTCACCCATTTCTCAGTCATCCATATGACTAAAATATTAATGATATGGTGGTCATAGTTGGCAGTTTAATTTATTTTTATAATAACATTATATTAGAAACACAAAAAAATTCATGACATCACTGGCATATTCTTAAAATTTTCTATGGAATGATCCCGCTCTAGGAGGAATTCTTTTTCTTGGATACATAGTACCATTTTAGGTTTCTTTCAAAGCCTTCTTTATCAACAACTGAAATAACAACAATGCCGTCAATTGAATAATTTCGAGGGAAAAATTGTTGTATCGAACCCGGGACCTTTGGTTTTACCAACGCTCTACCACTGAGCTACTTGGGAACTCTAACCGACACCGATCCAATTTTTCCCTCTATATCCACAGACCTCAAAGTGGGCTGACAACCGTCAAGCAACCAACTTCGAGTGCACACTAACTCCGTGTGAATTAAATAGTTTTCTGTTGACGAACAGTGACGTGTATTATGCAAATCAAGATTTTCAGGTATAACTCCCAAAGTTGATTTGAATAATTTCGAGGGAAAAATTGTTCCGGAGCCGGGTAAACCGGGAATTTTACCAACGCTCTACCATTGAGCTACTGGAACTCTAACCGACACCGACACAATTTTATTATTCAAATCAATTTATAAAGTTATACCTGAAATCTTGATTTGCATAATATACGTCACTGTTCGTGAACAGAAATACAATTTAAGTCACCATTGTATTCATCATGGCTGAGTTTCAGCCCAGTCTTAGGTCTGTTAGAGGGAAAATTGCTGTCGGTGTCGGTTAGAGTTCGGGGGACCTTCAATGGTAGAGCGTTGGTACGTTAAACTAAAGGTCCCGGGTTCGATACCCGGCCTCAGAACAATTTTTCCCTCGAAATTATTCAAATCAACTTTACAGGAAGTTTTGAAATCTTGATTTGCATAATATACGTCACTGTTCGTGAACAGAAAACACAATTTAAGTCACACAGAGTTAGTGTTAGTTGGTTTTGACGGTTGTCAGCCCACTTTGAGGTCTGTGGATAAGAGGGAAAAATTTTCGGTGTCTGTTAGAGTTCCCGAGTAGCTCAATGGTAGAGCGTTGGTACGTTAAACCAAATGGTTTACCCGGCTCGGAACAATTTTTTGAAATTATTCAAATCAACTAGAAGTTATTAATTTGATTTGCAATGCCGTCAATTTTTTCTCACTGAGCTGCGAGTACAACATAAACTTCGATATATTTTATTCTGGGGTTATATTGTAGTTTATTATCGTTAGCTATTACTCGAAGGACATACTTACTGAGCACGTAAACAAGAAACCTAATTTTGGATAGTTGTGTTGGACAAAATGAGCGTTTGATTTAATTTATAAATTGTACAGTCACAGGCATAAGGATGTAGAAAGAAATAGGAAACCATTGTATTCATCATGGCTGAGTTTCAGTCTTAATACAGTTAAGGGAAGATGGCTGTTGTGTGGGGGAGTGGGGGGACCTTGAATGAGACTGTCGTACATTTGGTTCCAATGATCGCAGCTTTTGTTAATTTTGTGTGCTGAATAAAGAAACTTTCGTCTGTTGAATTAACCTAGAATGGTTTCCATCTATTGAATTGTAAGCTAGAAATTAATTTATTTTTAAATTTTATATGTATATATATATTTATTACATCACTGAACATCGGTGCACTTCATTTTCTATATCTGATGGTAATGAAATTTCAATCACCCGTTGTCAGAGTACACTAAAGTAAAACCATGCAATATCATTTCAATACGTCCATTATGTTTTTTACTAGGGTTCAAATGAATATTCGTTGTTAAAAATTACTTTTTTTTTTTCGTCTAGAAAAATGAACACAAATGCGGGGGTCAGAAGCAAAGGGGTATCAGTGCACTTAATTATTTGTGAGAAAATGTGGTTGAAAGTACTTTAAGATTTCGTAAATTCCGTGAAATTTATTTCAATTTTAGTGTGTGATGTGGTTAAAAGATTATCTCTTTGCCACTAAAATTTTAATTGTTTAAGCTTGCCCTGGATGTTTTTAGAAATGTCACATGTATCCCTTTGGTTCTGATACCCTCAAATCAGATATTTTTCGAGATATTTCAACAAAACTGCATCATTAAGATTATCGTACATGTATTAACATGCCATGAAAATTTCATAACTCTAAGTAAGTTAAATAGTTTCTGAAAAAAATGTACCAATAGAATGAATCTAAAAAATATTTGTAAAATTAAAAAAAAAAAAATGATAATTTCCAGCTTTCAATGCACTAGATAACCATTCTAGGTTCATTCAATAGCCAACATTCCATTATTCAGCACAAAACAATCTGATTTTAGTTTTTTTTTTTCTAATTTTCCACTATAGCAAACATCTTCCTTTAAATGTAGCAAACTTCAGTATCTTGGCCAATAATGAGAAATGCAAAATATTCTTCAGGGTAACGAGGCATTGGCAGAAGACAAATATCATGGTTGAAGAACCTATCATGGTTCAAGAAATCCTCTGTAGAACTCTTCTGAGTAGCAATTAATAAAATCACAACTGCCAACATCCAGAACGGATAGGCACCTCAAGAATAACAGTTATAAGGATTTGCCATAACTTTGCACAAATTTTCTGACCAAAGAGAACGGACTCTTAACTATACAAAATTTGCACTGAAAAGTAGAAATAATTCTATATTATCATAATTTCGTAGATACTGAACCTTCTCATTTGTCAGTTTATTGCACTTATGGATCATTTCCAAATAAATTGGCTAGAAGATACTGAATATGAACAAAATCTATGAACTACCAGTAGTTAGGAGAAATCACTGTACACAGAATAGATAGTACACCTTCGTCTTTTCGGCATTTACTTCCAAATCTATCTCTTTACTTGCTTCAAGTAAAATTCCCGTGTTTTCCCTAATAGTTTGTGGACTTTCTCCTAACATATTCACGTCATCCACATAGACAAGTAGCTGATGTAACCCATTCAGTTTCAAACCCTCTCTGTTATCCTGGACTTTCCTAATAGCATATTCTAGAGCAAAGTAAAGGTGATAATGCATCTCCTTGCTTTAGCCCGCAGTAAATTGGAAAAGCATCAGATAAAAACTGGTCTATACAGACTCTGCTGTATGTTTCACAGAGACACATTTTAATTAATCGAACTAGTTTCTTGGGAATACCGAATTCAATAAGGATATTATACAGAACTTCTCTCTTAACCAAGTTATATGCTATTCAGTTTTATAAATCAACAGAAGTGTCATTTCAGTTTACATATGAATGTGATGAGTCAAATATGGACTGGACTAAATTTAATATTCAGTTTTATAAATCAACAGAAGTGTCATTTCAGTTTACATATGAATATGATGAGTCAAGTGAAGAAAATATGGACTGGACTAAATTTAATATTCAGTTTTATAAATCAACATAAGTGTTATTTCAGTTTACATATGTACATATGTAGAGGGGCAGAGAAGGCCTGACGGCCTTATCTCTACCAGGTTAAATACAGTGTGAGTATAAATGACTTCCCTGATTATGAAAATTATTTGTGAACAAACGATTGAACGTAGAAAAATTTTATATATAGCAGTATATGGAGAAACTCTCCAAGTTTTTAAACATATAAGGTGCTCGATATGGGCTTCCCTTGTGACCCTACAGACATCAAGCCGATAGTTCAATTCGTCCCACACGTGGCTAAGTGTTTCCATATCGATTGCAAGGATGGCATTGATGATGCGAGCACGTAGCTCTGGCAGACTTTCCGGTAATGAAGGTACAAAAACAGAGTCTTTAACATACCTCCACAGGTAGAAGTCACACGGTGTTAAGTCAGGGGAACGTGGAGGCCAGGACAAGAGCTGCATGTTGTCTCTCCTCGCGCGACCAATCCATCTGTTTGGCAATCAATCATTCAGGAATGTCCGGAATTCGTTGTGGAAGTGAGGTGGAGCGCCATTTTGTTGATATATGAAATCAGCTGTGGCATCAGCCACTCTTCTCTCATGTCCTGACACGGTAGGTTCGAGAAAAAAGAAAGGGCCATACACCTTGGACTTGGAAAGTGCATCGACAAAGACGACATCCATCTCTTATTCTGGCCTCTACGTTCTCCTGACTTGACACCGTGTGACTTCTATCTGTGGGGGCATGTTAAAGACTGTTTTGTACCTCCATTACCGGAAAATCTGCCAGAGCTACGTGCCCGCATCATCAACTCCATCGCTGCAATCGATATGGATACACTTGGCCGCGTGTGGGATGAATTGGACTACTGGCTTGATGTCTGCAGGGTCACAAGGGAAGTCCATATCGAGCACCTATAAGGCATGTTTAAAAACTTGGAGAGTTTCTCCATACACTCGTATATTTAACAATTCTTTACGTTCAGTCGTTTGTCCACAAATAATTTTCGTAATCAGGGAAGTCATTTATACTCACATTGTAAATAAATACTAATACTACTAATACTAATGTGATGAGTCAACTGAAGAAAATATGGACTTGACTAAATTTAATCAATCTGTAGCAATGGTGCAATTGCAATTAACAGGAAAGAACAGGACTTAGCAGTAAAATTGAAAGACCTTATGATCACAATGTTTCTTTCACAGAGTTACGAATGCCACAAAAATTATGCCAATCTAAAAAATAAGTTATAAGAGTTAATTTTTATTAGAAATCGACCACAGGAGTAGGTTGTGCAATAAAATGGGCCCAAAAAACAAAACACTCCTCCTTAACACTGAGCACAGGAGAATGTTATGTTTTATTTAACGACACTCGCAACTGCAGAGGTTATATCAGTGTTGCCGGAATTTTGTCCCGCAGGAGTTCTTTTACATGCCAGTAAATCCACTGACATGAGCCTGTCGCATTTAAGCACACTTAAATGCCATCGACCTGGCCCGGGATCGAACTTGCAACTTTGGGCATAGAAGGCCAGCAGCACAGAGATTATCACAGGGGTATTAATTAGGGTTTTTGCATTGAAAGATTGTATTTCCTCTTGATCAATGAACTTACTTCTTTACAATTTTTTTTACAAGATGAGTTGGTTTATTTAGTTGGTATATTTTCGCATTTCGAATTTACAAGGACATGACAAAAATATTGTTAGTGTAAATGTAAAAAGCTTGGTATTTGGATTATCCAGCTTGAAAAAAGGAATTTTAACATTCACTTATGGTTATAGAGTTCCCATATTTAGGAAATCAAAATCCATAACATTTTATTGTAGTCTTTAAAATAGATGCGCGAAATGGAAAAGGTTTTTGTCATTGTTGCATACAAGGAAAAAAAAAAATCGATCAAAACTGTTTACTAGTATAAACATTTATTTGTAGGAAAATACATTTCCACCTCGTAATTTTTTGTTTTATGAATATTTTAAACATTTTCCATTGTTGCCTATTCGGCATAATTGGTAATCTCATAACAGGGCTTGCCAAAAAGAAATGAACAATTTTAAAATTACCAAGGAATTTATTCGAAGGCAGTACATATTACGATCTTCAAATATAAAACTCTGAAGGAAAAAAGACTGAAACAAACAGAAATAGACAATAATCATACCCAGACTTGGACAAAATGATTTGTCTCTGATAGAATAAAATAGTGTGAGAAGGAAATATATATATTTTCTTTTCTTTCTTGTTCGTTGAAAATCCAATAACTATTTTCAGGATGCAGACCTCGATTCTGGTACTTTCCTGGAAAATCCAAAACATATCAACCCTATTATATTGAGAAAAATGTGAACCATGAAGCTACTGTTGACCACACATTGGGGAGCTCATGAAGACTTGTTTATACAGGATGGAAGTAAAATATCCTTTCAGATTGAAAGGGACAATAGGGTACATGTAAATGAATATAAAACCTACTATGCCCCCAAGTTAAGGAGAGAGGATGGTATTTAAAAAAAAACTCTTTTCCTATTTGGTGTAAAATATTAATTTTTTGTATGTAGAGGGCTCATAGCTGTGGCAACTCAACCAAATAAAAATATTTTGAAAAAAAAAAAAAAATTATTTGGGGGCCCAAATTTGAAAAAAATATACCCAATGCAGAATTGTACTAAAACTGATATATCTAAACCGATTTTAAAGATAGATTCAAACAGTTCTTTGCAATGTATTTGCAAAAGCATGTTCTACAAACTGTCTGTAACAGAATTTTGATATTAGTCCCTACATTTGTAAAATAAACAATTAAAATTTAATAACAATTTTCTGATTTCCTTTCTTGCAAACAGACGTATTTTTAAAATGAAATCAATTAACAAAATTCTGTTACAGAGAAAAGTTTCCTAATAGTCTAAAGAATGTGTGTTCTAAATTTCATGCATGTATCTTTAATAGTTCAGAAATTATATCCATTTTTGCCTGGCAAAAAAAAAAAAAAAAAAGTTTCTGGAAACCGAGAAAAGCGGGCGTGTGATTTAAAAATTCATAATGCAAGAAGTTTAAAAATGCCGTCTCAACATCCGATAAGGGCACAAATACCCACAAAATGTTATGCAATACATTCCACACATATCAAAGGGTATTTTAAAGAAAAAGAAAAAAATTTTGAAAATTTAATTTACTGGAAACAACAATAAAAGTGGGCGAATGATTTGACGATGTGAAATTGGATAAAATAGCCTATAAAATTATCGATTACTGCACTTTACACGGGTACAACACTTTCAGCACCTCCTATACATGTGTGTTCAACACTATTTCATAAAACTTGCCGGCATGAACAGTTATTGAATGATATTGTTAAACATTTGGGAAAATCTATAACTTTCCATCAATGTGACGATATAGTTTTTTGTTATAACATGAGCTATTTGCTCTGGAAATCTGCAAGGCTATTTCACTTCCACCCTGAATAAGCGAAAAATTCAGTTCTTGAATTATTTCGCAGATGACAATTTCTCCAAGAGATCGGTACTCAATCCATTTCATACAAGTTGGCACCCATAACCAATTTACTGAACTATCTGCTGATAAAACATTAAAATAATAATTTACTTTGTAGTTCTAGTTTGCTGTTGAAGTAAATATGGAATTTTAGTCACAAAGCCTTGAAAATATTAATCCCTTTCCCTATGTCCTACCTATGTGAAAAGGGCTTTTCGTTTCTGAAAACTGAATACAGGAATCACGTGTTATTGCTTGAAAAAATGTTTCATGTGTTTCTGATGTGGATCCACATATGGTCAAGAGCACAAATCATACAGAACCAATAATTCTACTTTCTATCTTAAACAGTCGTTATATTATTCTGAACAATAATTGATTTGGTTCCATTTCATGCTGCCATTATTAAAGACATTAAATTAAAAATGGTAGTAAAACCTTTGGTCATTATGATAAACTATTACACACTTTGTTTTTCAACACATTCACAATATATTTTTTATCGTGAATGTAGAAACCAATTTAACCGTCAATCTAAATTTGATGATCTCCAAATTCGAACTTATGTTATGTCACATATGCTTAATGCATTGGTATACAATAAAGACAGCATCTACAATAAACTGATTAATTTATAGACAACCTAATTGTCAAATTTAGCTTGTCATTGTTTAGTCAATTGTTCGAAGACAGGTTTGAACCTCATGAGTAACGCCAATAGCTTATAGCAACGAATTACTACATAACCACGACAAAAGCAAGTCACTGAATAACAAGAGATGCTAGATATTTGTTCCCAACTGTACGAATATGGTAAAAATGACCATTTTTGCAGTATTTACACCTACATAACATCTCTTTCATCCTAAGTAAGCTTCTTCCAATGTGGTTATGTAGTAATCACAATATCTAGAAGCAATAAGCCAATATTTCTTAATATTGTGGATAATCAGTAAAAAAGAGAAACAATCTTGTTGAGTATTCGTACTATGCTGTTCCATATAGCAGACTTCAGTTTAGCATACTTTTCAGTTTTGCAAACATATTTTTAAATCCCTTATCTTACTTGTGATCATTTCATTACTATGTACGAAAATTTTTGAAGTCTGTATTTTTTAAAATCTTTATATCCTTATTTTACCTATTCTTGGGTTGCAGATTTTATGTATTGTGTGTATCCTTTTTATTCTGAACATGAGTACTGAAAACGTAGTACAGTATTGCACATAAAGTGTAGCATCATGCGTGCATGTAATCTTTGTTCAATGTTGTTTCTAGCAAGAATTATTGATTCTCGTGTCACTGAGTGAACCTCAATAGCTTGTAGGAGATAAACTGATAAAAACCAAATTAAAGTTACGAACTACTTCAAATTTTGCTGCCTACTGAGGTACCATGTGTACATTATTTGTTGTATACAGTCACTTTGTTTTAACATTAATAATATCTTTGGATTATAATTTTAATATTGAGTGGTCTGTATATTAATCCTAGTTTTGTATATGCATAGTGGGTTTCTTGAATCTTACATGAACTGTAAACACATCTGCAGTAAATGAAAGCTAACAAGCAAATGTTCTCATGGAAGCAGTTAAAGTTTTTTTTTTCTTCTGTCATGTGTCCACACCGGTGGAGTAACGGCCAGCACGTATGGCTGTGAAACCAGGTGGCCCGGGTTCGAATCCCGGTTGGGGCAAGTTACCTGGTTGAGGTTTCTTCCGAGGTTTTCCCTCAACCCAATACGAGCAAATGCTGGGTAACTTTCGGTGCTGGACCCCAGACTCATTTCACCGGCATTATCACCTTCGTATCATTCAGATGCTAAATAACCTAGATGTTAATGCAGCATTGCAAAATAACACAATAAAAAAAATTTCTTCTGTCATGTTAATAATGTCAAAACAGGTGCTTATAACAATTTTGGCCACTTGAACACAATTACGAGGGCAGTAAAAAATAAGTTTCCTGGGACTACTTCCATAAAGAAAACTCAATTCCATGGAAATATTTGAAGACCACAGGAAGAAAAGGGGGAATGTCACTTTTTTGTGAAAATTGAGATGATGGTAAAAATTGAAAGTTTATAGTTAGACGACAATAAAACATATTGATTACTAGATTAACCACCTTTTAAAATGCCTGGTGGTATTTATCATTTGTAACACACTTCTTGAATAAATTAGTTTTGAACTTTAAATTAGCTCTCCTGAAAATCTTGACATTCCCCCTTTTCTTTTTGTAGTCTTCATTTATTGGAACAGATATAGGAAATGTTGAGCTATTTTTTACCATATTCCCCACCGAAACAGCCACATTTGTCATACCATGGGATCAACTTTTGTATCCCTGTGTTGAAGTCTGCCACTTGGAATAGGAACCAGTGTGACAACAGTCTGCACCTCTCTGCCAATTCTTTGGTGTGAAAAATGTCTCAATTCCAGTGGGGAATATCTTGAAAAACACTGCAACAGTTGTAACTGTTCCAATAAATTTTTCCAATGAAATTGTTTTCTTTCTGTAAATGGCCCCAGGGAAACTTATTTTTTTTACGGCCCTTGTAATTGCAGCCAAATAGCCAAAATTTGTACAAGAACTTGTTTTGACATCATTAACATGGTGGAAGAAAAAAAAAACTTTTTTACCTGTTCCCATGATAATGTTTGCTTGTAAGATATGTTGTGGAATAACTCTGCATTACTTATTTACAAATGGCTTCAAGGGAAGACTCCACTGAAAATCATGAAAATTTTTCCAAATTTTTTAACTATTTCACTTATTCAGAATTTATATTTTCATACCCTAAATGGATTCAGCTCAATTCTGATTACAAATACTCGTATGTTTACACTTTTTAAATTAAGACTGGAAGGGGGCGTAGAATTTAAAGAGCTGTCAAAATTGTTTTTCATCGAAGAATTTTTTTTTAAATTTCTGATTACAAATCTAGTAACTTTTTGTTGGCTCCCTGAAGTTACTAGATGAATGTAGCGGAGGAGAATATTAATTTACATAAATATTCATTTTATTTTCAAATCTATTTTTGTGTGTTCATTTTTGTTGATTCAACACCAACTTTCTTATGCCAAATATTAATCAATCTGGATGAAATTTTTACTGCAAGTATTTATGAGGTAGCTGTATGTTTCTATGCATTTATTTTGTGAGAAAAGTTACTAGATTTGTAATCAGAAATTTTTGAAAAAGAATTCTTCTATGAAAAACAATTTTGACAGCTCTTTAAATTCCACGCCCCCTTCCAACCTCAATTTAAAAAGTGTAAACATACGGGTATTTGTAATCAGAATTGAGCTGAATCCATTTGGGGTATGAAAATATAAATTCTGAATAAGTGAAATAGCTAAAAAAAATTTGGAAAAATTTTCATGATTTTCAGTGGAGTCTTCCCTTAAGAAAACCTGGAGGTTCACTGTCACCCTCACATATACCACTGCCACCGGGTGCTTGCCCACTTGCAGTGTAAATAAATACATAAATAAGCCAGCCATCGGTCCCTATCCTGAGCATTATCTAATGTAAAATCAAAACTACTTTGTTTGGATAAAACTTTCCTTTTTTGATTATAACGTACTTTTCAAGATAAAGTATAAATATTATTTTCTGATGTATATTATACTGAGATTTCACTGTACTTGTATGATGGCATAACGTACACTTTTTATAGTTGTGTATTCTGTAATACAAGTACACAATTACTTAATAATTTGGTTCTGTAATGTGTATGGTCCAAATTTAATCGAGGTTAATTCTTTTAACTGAAAGAAGAAATGCATTAGACACGAAGACTATCCACCAACTAGAGTAACTTTAAACATATCAACAGGTTGATCCATTATATTTAACAAATTATGGAACTACAGGGATTACAATTTCATTCACCAAACCTCTGCAAACAAAATACCCAGTGCAATATCAATATTGAATTAAATAAATGTGGAAATACGACGTGGGTTCCTTATTTTAACATAGCCTAATAATTATTTTTTTTCATCTTGACTTGTTAATAAATTTTTCACTTTCAAGTCTTTGACTAGAAGCAATTTATGGTGGCACAAAAGGCCCAAATCTTACAAATCAGTGTACCAAAAAATGCCTCATGATTTACCACTAATGAACTTATCTAATAAATCCTATAATATTACAGCTGATGATCAACAATTGCGAGGACGGTTGCTAGCCAATGGTGGAAAAGAAATCATCATACTCACACTTCTTAAAAGAGTCCTTTCCATCAACTTCCTGCAATTAAATACGAGGCGTGTTCTTAAAGTAAGTTCCACTTTCAATTATAGCTGTCGCATCGCTGCAATTGTTATTTTGTGCATACGTGTTTTCTTCTTCAGTCCTCAGGCAAGCTGTGCATGCAGTTTCAGAGCTTCAGTCCGTGTGTGTGGTTAGTTGTGATCAGTTGAAATGTTTTAAGTGATCGAGCACCCCGCAGACTGTGAGATGCGGTCTGTTATCCGTTTTTTGAATGCGAGAAACATCAAACCAGCTGACATTCATCATCAACTTTGTGAGGTGTATGGTGATGATGCCATTAGTGATGGAATGGTCAGGAGATGGGTTAGAAAGTTCAACGAGGGCCGCATCTCTGTGCATGAAGAGCAGCATACCGGTCGGCCATCTTTGATCAATGACGATTTGGTGCGTGCTGTCGATGAAAAAATTCATGAGGACAGGAGGTTCACAATTTCTTCGCTTTCCTTGAATTTTCCACAAATGTTGCGGAGTGGTTCGCATTGCAGGCGGGCGAATTCTACAATGAGGGGATAGAAAGACTTGTGCCACGACTCGATAAATGCCTCAATAATGGTGGAGATTATGGTGAGAAGTAATTGAAGTGTGGGGAATACAATGCTACAAAAATGGTTTGTAAATATTTTCCCGTTTACTTTCTACACCCTTTTGGAACTTACTTTAAGAACATGCCTCGTAATACAGCCTCTGTTTCTCAGTCTTCCACCAGTTGCACAGGGACTTTCAAAGTCAAAGGAAAGGACGTGAGCACATATGGAAACCACATGCAAAGTTTTTTTTATTTCCAACCAAATTTAACAGAAAAAAAGAACAACCAAAGAGAACATTTCCATTTTCCTTGTAATATTTTCAATTAAGGCCTATTCCTCTGTACAACATTGGCAATATATTAGACACTGACGGGCAACATTATCAGCACCTGACAAAAATTATAAGGGGAGATTTTTTTTTTTCCATTTTTTTTAATGAAGCATGTTTACCATTTTGCTGAACAAAAACACAAGCCTCTCATGCTGCACATACCTCAGGTTATTATGTAAAAATAAGATTAAATATTATAAATAATCCATGTGGTGTGCCTGTCTGTGCCTCACCCCCTGCAGGACGGCGAGACTGTGGCCTTTGCAGGAAGCGTAGGCTGCTTGCTCATTTCCCCCCCTCCCCCTGCGAGGGAAAATTGAGAAACACAATTGAGAGGTTTGAATCAAGTCACAGTTGTAGTATTTTGTTATACATTTTTTTTTTTTTACACATAATTCCATTACTGTCACTCGCACGTAAAAACCAAAACACATTAATTTTGCAGCAAAGGTTTTCACACAGTCAGTATTTAGATCAACTGAATATTAACACTGCGCTGGCTATAGGTTACATGATTTTAAGACCTTTTAACTATAATGTTCACATAATCCGATGGCGTACAATTGTGGAGCACAGGATGGTCGCTTACCTATGCACCCAAATGTGCAACTTGATTGGGTATGAGTAACAAGGTGCGTCGCAGAACTTCACTATGATGACTAATTTTATTTCATTCACATTCCAAAGATGATGGTCGATACTTTCAGAGCTGTAGTCAATGTTGGAAGCTACTACTCTAATGGAAGCACATTTCATTGTAACTAAAACCAATTTCAGATACCAAGGATAATCCCATTTGCCGCATCGACCGATCTGTACAACTCGTATCGAAAAGAGTGCTGCAACCTTCATCACAAATCTTGCCAGCAGTAAAAGACTCCGAGCGTGAAACGGCAAGTCTGTATTCATTTCTATCTGGATGTAATGTAGCTACTAGTAATGGAGATCCAGCCAAAACTCCTTAAATTGATCAGTAATGGACCATGTAACAAAACTTGAACTTGAAAAGGCCTCTTGTTTAAGCTGGGACATGTCGAACTTGCCCACAGTAAGGAAACCAGGGAAAACCGAAAGCAGCCGTCAAATCTATGTAACACTCCCCTTCCGGCCCTTAACACATCCCACCAATCAAGCCCTGGCAAAGAGCCCCTGCAACGAACTCATAAGCAACCCTAATTATCTACAATACGTGCATGAATTAATAAAGTTTAAGTATCACACTTAAAAAAAAAAAACTGTGCTATATTGAAAGTTGTCTGAAAGTTTCTATTCAGTTCAGTACTACAACAACTGACTAAAACCAGACCCAATTTCCTGGATCAATATATACGTATGTATATATAGTCATAGATTCCAAGTGCCATTCTTATTGCTAGCTTTTTAAAATGTTGGTGTATAACCAGGACCGATAGTGTTCAACAACAATGCTTCCAGTTCATGCTCAAAAATTCGGTGCTATTGGCAGTACACGAATATTTCAAAATCCAGTAGCCATTCAACGGCAGGCAGATCAAGAGAGTACGGTGCTAGTAATTTTGACACTCGATAACCAATTCATATCAAAACACGGGCTGTAACTTTGCCAGCATTTCCTAACATACAACCAATGACAGATGACAAGCCTCTCATGTCAGAACAGCTGATCAAAGTAGAAAATATATCGATGGTACATTAGGAACTCTTATCAGCTGCGTGGCAACTCAGGCTCGGAGCAAAAATCAGCAAGACCTACACAGACACAAAAAAAATATATCAAACCCTGTGTGTCATCGCTCAAATACAGGAAATAAAAAAAAATTTCAGGTAACTTCCAATATATCACAAAACCACACAAGAAATTGAAATAGCTTGCACACATTAATGCTTTTGTTAACAGAATTAGAACCCAATTGTACTAGTTGACAAGTGCATGCTGAGCGTGGTATGGGCTTTGTGTTCTTCCATGTGTAGACACTTGCAAGGAAGCTATGCGATGTGGCTCACTATTACAAGTTACCCAGATACAAAGCACTACACTGCATGTTGCCCACATCCCAACACCGTCGAAGGCATCCCAGTGCCGTCTATCTTCACTCTGCAGTACAATTTGTTCCACTCTCTTTAATCCCAACAAGGGTATAGGGCAATACATTATATGCTTAGGTAGCTATCTAACCTGTAATCTATACATATTTGTCAAAAATAAATTTGTTAGTTAATTCTGTACAATGAAGGGGGGGAATCTTGTTGCCAAAACACACACACAATATATGATCACAACTCTCGCTCCGTCACTCACACATTAACAACTGTCAACTTGTAACCACGTGTTACCCCGCTGCATCAACTCTACAAGCACCACACCTCGTTATGTTCATCAATCAGTTTCTGCTCCTTTTACCTGGAGAGGAGGGCAGGGCTCCTGGCCCGGCGTTCCTATATCAGTCTTTCAAATCAAGGAGCAACATTATTCCTCATTGCAGGCCATCGACAACAGAGAAACTGAGCCATCTCTATCCGATCTACATCTTAGGGCACTCGTACGGGCTTTTAACAATAGGTTAAGCATAGTGGCACTGCAGTTAGGAGTTTATGCCAGAAAGAAACAACGTTACAAAGAGAAATAATCAACAGAGGGAGCTGGGGCTATGATAAGTGGTTCATGTTGAGGGTTAGTTTAAAATATCGACAATACCTTATTACTTCGCAACAGTAAAAGGGCAAAAAGAATACGTAGGCTAATAATCTTGAAAACTTTCCAACAAGCCTATACATCGTTATGGTGATTAAGAGTACTTAAGAAATTCACATATGCACACTATCCCTGATATATTACACCGATAGTATCATTTTTTTTTTTGAATCCAGAATAAGGGCTATCACAGTTACTGCACACACACAAACACGCACTCTCTCACACAAACAATTTTTTTTTATACAGATGTGTATGATCTCCTCCACCCTTCCCTCCCACCCCCCAAATAGCTTGCAAATGCCAACCCTCAAAGAGGCCGATGCCTCCACACACTGTATCACACTTCATATTAACCATAATTTTTTTTGTAGTAAAATTAATCAACTGAGAAAAAAAAAACTCCAATTGCAATCAGAGATACACGGTTAACAATGCAATAAACCATAAGTGCTTTCTTCAGGTATGGCCAAGATTATATGGATAAAATAAAAAAATCTTCGAATCTGCAATTCAGTTGTGTGTGATACATGATTCAGGCAGCTTAAAAAAGACAATCTTAAGAGAACCATCTATGTCATCACACCATCTGCTATATAGACGTATGTTTAGATAATATGTACTCTAGTTATGCATATATGTTATATAAAAGTCTGTCTTGTGTTCACAGCTGCAACATAAAAGAGCACTGTTAATCAGTTCTGGAGGCACTTGGTGCCAGCTTTGGGCTTTGTCAAGAGTCTGTGTCTCACTAGGTTAGACCTACTGTGCAACGTTATCTGCCGTCTAACACCTACGCACTACGAACTGCTGCTCTCGTCGCTCTCAAATTCAAAAGCGACACAAAATGAAAACAAATGTCGACACACGCTGTCCCTTTCTCTGAAAGATATTTGAAAACTGATGGCTATACACTCTTCATTATCACAATATCAAAGATCTGGATGTGCAACTGACAAGAATGAGCGGATCGACGAAAATCCTCTTCTCCGTGTCCCATCCTCAAGTTGCCATATGACTGATCTATCCATTTCGTTGGTCTGGAGAAAACGTCAAGATCCTGCCAGTGTCATGTTCCGGCGATTGCTGAGAAGCAATCTAGGTTTGGTTAACCCTGTGGATACGTGGGCGACATCTCCGACAAGATCAACTGGTGTCATTGTGAAATTTACCCACAGATGTGGCCGTTGTTGCCGGTTGGGCTACGGATAAATGTTTTGAAGTTCCACTGCTATGTCTGTCCAGCTCCGTTACTTGGGCGAGCGTGGGCGAAGATACTCGCGGAACCGAGGCACTCTGTCAGGACCTTCTCTTCGCCTCAATCCACCCCTCTCTGCACGATCACGATCATACACTGGGCGGGGTCCACCCCGTCCCATGTTGTACCGTACTGGACCCTCTCGGAATTCACGCTGAGGTGGTTCTATTAACAAACAAAACAACTTCTCAATATACTGGGCTTTCATTGAAAAAAATACTTACTTGCTTACAAATGGCTTTTAAGGAACCCGAAGGTTCATTGCCGCCCTCACATAAGCCCGCCATCGGTCCCTATCCTTTGCAAGATTAATCCAGTCTCTATCATCATATCCCACCTCCCTCAAATCCATTTTAATATTATCCTCCCATCTACGTCTCGGCCTCCCCAAAGGTCTTTTTCCCTCCAGTCTCCCATCTAACACACTATATGCATTTCTGGATTCGCCCATACGTGCTACATGCCCTGCCCATCTCAAACGTCTGGATTTAATGTTCCTAATTATGTCAGGTGAAGAATACAATGCGTGTTTTGTAACTTTCTCCATTCTCCTGTAACTTCATCCCTCTTAGCCCCAAATATTTTCCTAAGAACCTTATTCTCAAACACCCTTAACCTATGTTCCTCTCTCAAAGTGAGCGTCCAAGTTTCACAACCATAAAGAACAACCGGTAATATAACTGTTTTATAAATTCTAACTTTCAGATTTTTGGACAGCAGACTAGATGATAAAAGCTTCTCAACCGAATAATAACAGGCATTTCCCATATTTATTCTGTGTTTAATTTCCTCCCGAGTGTCATTTATATTTGTTACTGTTGCTCCAAGATATTTGAATTTTTCCACCCCTTCGAAGGCTAAATCTCCAATTTTTATATTTCCATTTCGTACAATATTCTGGTCATGAGACATAATCATATACTTTGTCTTTTTGGGATTTACTTCCAAACAGATTGCTTTACTTGCTTCAAGTAAAATTTCCGTGTTTTCCCTAATCGTTTGTGGATTTTCTCCTAACATATTCACGTCATCCGCATAGACAAGAAGCTGATGTAACCCGTTCAATTCCAAACCCTGCCAGTTATCCTGAACTGTCCTAATGGCATATTCTAAAGCGAAGTTAAAAAGTAAAGGTGATAATGCATCTCCCTGCTTTAGCCCGCAGTGAATTGGAAAAGCATCAGATAGAAACTGACCTATATGGACTCTGCTGTAGGTTTCACTGAGACACATTTTAATTAATCAAACTAGTTTCTTGGGAATACCAAATTCAATAAGAATATCATATAATACTTCCCTCTTAACCGAGTCATATGCCTTTTTGAAATCTATGAATAACTGATGTACTGTACCCTTATACTCCCATTTTTTCTCCATTACCTGTCGAATTAACTATATTCAACACTAAACGTGTACACATCACTAACCACAACTAAAGAATATTTTTCGCACCTATTAAAAAACCAAGGCTCTGACCACAGGCCAAACTGCCTTCAGATTCAAACAACGTGAAACACATACATTGTTCTCATGGATTTCTTTTCGGGACCTGAAATTTCTTACATTAAATGTAAGTTTATGTTGATTTGAGGTTACACAAAATCAGGTTTTGCTGTACTCTTCAGGATTGGACCAAAAGACATCCCCTTTCCCTAACAATGGAGTCAATAAGCAGCTCCAAAATGCTGGATGTGTTCACACCTATGACACAGTGCAAATACCCAAACCTTACACAAAAAGTACCTCTTTCATAATTTTGTTATTCTTATTACTGAAACACTTAAACTAATCACATTTAACATGAAGTCATAAAATATAAAAAGGGAGTTATTCTTAATATATCAAAAATATATGTACTAGCTCTACAAACCATATGAGTATTGAAACATAATACACAAGGTATGATAGAAGCTAGGTTTTACTGTCTGTCTCATTTGACGCCTTGGCACAGAAGATACAATGTGCCCAGGTAACACTAGAGACAAAATGCTGCACCACAATGTACTGGGTCTGCCAATAAAATATACCAGTTCTTAGTGTTTTATATTTCAAAGTCAGTACAATTTTTTTCTTCTATTTTCAGGCAATTGTTGTGCAAGCTTGGGAGAATATTTCACAATGGTTTTAAATACGTCACAGAGAATTAAAACTGTTTTATTTTATTAAGAAACAAAATCAGTAGCATAGACACAATGCAGTTAACACAATCACTAATTCTCGACCAACACCAATGCATCCAACACCCATCAGGAACTTTGAAACTTCACATTCTTGAACCATTTGCCATCATCATCTTTCTTTTTTTTTTTTTTTTTTCTTTTTTTTTTTTTTAAACTAATGATGGACACTTGACTGTTCGTCATTCACCCATATGAAGCCAATTGTGTAGACCAATTTACCGGCAGATACTACACCCAAGATGAGATGATGGAGATTTGATGGGGTGCCACAGGAAGAAAACCCAAGTCCAGCACACTAGCCCCTAATCCACCATAGCGGTTTCATCATCTTCCAGGACCTGATGGGGGAAGGAGGAGAGAGTGGAATGTGGAAAAACACTTAAGAGCAAAACATACATGGTGTCCACATGAAACCTCTCTGATTTCAAATTCTAATTTTAAGGAAACTATTAATCCTAGAGATTTGCGGTGTCATGTAAAGCAACTCAAAAAGTTTGTATTTTCTATTCTATTCTTCTGTTGCAGGTGTTAAATAATTAGCAAAGATGACAACAGCAGAAGAGAGAGCTCAGTGCGTGGTGTGGTACTCTGAAACGAAATCACTGATTACGGTCAAAAGGAATTTCAGACGAATGTACCCTGAATGGGTAGGCATCAGATGTAAAGACAATTAAGGCGTGGTTTGATAAGTTCCTAGCCACAGGGAGTATTAACCAACAATCTAGCTTGGACAAAAACGCACGTCTGAGAAAACAAAGTCAATTCGTAGGTGCCTGAACGATTTCCACTTTATAGGCATACAAACGAAGTATTTTATGCAGCACCTTACGGACTATTGAGTGTGGAATGTTCAGCTCTTCTGATGCTCTACAAATTGACTTTGTCGGGCTTCTAGCGAAGGCCTCCCTGATCTTCACCGTTTCTTCAGAAGTGAGTTTCTTGCCCGAGTTGGACTGTCAGTTAACACCCTCCACCTATACTAGATGGCTAGGAACTTCTCAAACCACACTTTAATTGTCTTTACGTCTGGTGCCTCCCATTTAGGGTACGTTCATCTGAAATTTCTTTCGATCACAATCGGTGATTTCGTTTCAGAGTACCACACCACGCACTGAGCTCCCTCTTGTGCTGATGTCAGCTTGCTAATTATTCTACACCTGCAACAAAATACAGTAAAACCCCGAAAAGACGCTGTTCAAGGGACCGGGTGTAAAACACGTATTAACCGGGACCACATATTAGGCAGGTATACTAATTTTGACTTATATACAGTATCTATTAGCATTTTTCTTTATTGAAACACATGATTCATGAAAGGTAATACAGTATTACTCCATTATGTAATTACTGTACTGTATGTCAAAGACATTTACAATATGTACTGTACTTAATTCTTTCGAAAAAAAAAAAAAAAAAAAAGTAATTTATAGTTGTTTGCCGTGAGCGTGTTCTCCAAGTCCTCATGTTTACCACACACCAGTTTCCTGCTATTATATTCTCCTGACGTTGCAGCTGTAGTGACTGAGTCGCGATTTTTTATAATCGTTCTTAATGTCGATGATGGGATTCCTAATGAATCAGAAAGTTGTTTCTGAGTAAGAGTACTGTTCTCATCGTACTTTCGTAAGATTTCCAATTTTTCCGACACAGAAAGCGCTTTTTGTTTAACACTCATTGTAATCACACTCAAAGACACTTCAATACACTAATGGACAACAAACTCCCCAGCAAAAATATCCAGAATTTTATTACAGTCGAGTGAGGAATGCTGTTTGAGAGAGAGGGTTAGCAAGAGGGTGAGGTATTGTAACTGTATGTAGGCTTTAAGCGTACAGGTAAAGAGTCGAATAAGAGAGTATAACAAGAGGTGGGGTATACTAAGGTATGAAGTATGAAGGTTTAAATGCGCAGGTAAAGGGTCGAATACCAATACTTTTCAGGTTAATGGCATCAGTGAGTTTAATGACCAAGATGTTTCATTGCTGTTACAGTACATTGCTGAAAATTACATGGAAAATATTCCACAAAAACAGCGTATTATGCGGGACTTAAATGCAACAAACGGGTATTTTATAAAGGCGTTATATATGAAATTTGTAGGGACTGGACAAAAAAAAAAAGCGTATTACATGGGATAGCATAATAAGCGGGTGCATCTCATCGAGGTTTTACTGTAATATAACAGAAAATACAAAACTTTTTCAGTTGTTTTACAGTACATGACACCACAAATTGCAAAAATCTGTAGGATTAATTAACAGTTTCCTTAAAATTAGAATTTGAACTCAGAGAAGTTTCATGTGGACACTCTGTATAACAGACGTTTCACAGTATTTAAGAACTTGCCTCTAACATCACCGTGCTGTTGAACAACCCGCGTTGAGCCAGCTTCCTTCTTGCGTTCTTTCTCCTTTTCTTTCTCTTGCTGGTCTGTTATCTGCTTTTCACGATTCAGTCGTTCCACTTTTTCTTTATGATGCTGTGCAACTTGTGCGTAACTCAGGCGCGTTGAAACACCCGGTGCATCCTGGGAAAATCACAAACAGAAACAAGTCAAGCACAAATACACATGTCCGGTAAGTATGTACTGTACATAGAATATGACAATTAAAATGTGACAGGAAAATCGGATATACCTCATCTTATGCAAAAAAATATCTAATTTGAGGTAGGAAGCTCTTTCTTGTTCTTTAAAAGTAAAACCACGTTTCTATATATACGTGTCAGGTAAGGGCAGATAGTTACATTCTTATTTTTAGCATAGCTCCCTCCACCTATACTAGACGGCATATTCAATAGCTGGTGAAGTGGAGCTATGATAGAGACATTTGCCAATCACTTGCATGTTCCGCCTCCCAGTGTTGCCTAGTTCAAACCTAAGTCACGCCACTACACACTTGCATATTAATAATACAATAAATTGGAAAAATCATATCAAAGAAATAACCCCAAACTTAGCTCAGCATGCTTCGCAATTAGGTCGTTACAACAATTTCTAAACAGCAGTATCTTAAAGACAATAATGCCTATTTTCATTCCATTATGTCCTACGGAATAATATTTTGGGGAAATTCTGCAGATAGTAAAAATATATTCCTATTACGAAAAAGAGCCATTAGAATAATAGTTGGAGCAAAGGCTAGAGAATCATGTAGATTATTTAAAAAAATTAGAGATTCTAACCTTAACAAATCAATACATATACTCTACAATAAATTTCCTCTTATGTAATAATGAATATTTTCCAACTAACTCAGCCATAATTAGTATAAATACCCGCAGAAGGAATGATTTTCATACACCATCATCAAATTTATCATGCTTTCAAAGGGGAGTATGTTACATGGCGATAAAAATGTTCAATAGTCTTCCTGAAGACATTAAGAATCATAGCCAAAACCCTGCATTATTTAAGGTAAAACTAAAAAATTACTTAATATCTCACACTTTCTATTCTGTAGATGACTTCTTGACATTTCACAGTACTGTGTAAATATTATAATACTATTAAATGGTAAACATATTACATTGTATAAAATATTATCGTTATTAAGGTATTAATTCTGTACATATTTCATACTTGCATTTTATATGTATTGCATTTTATTGTTAAACGTAAGAATTGGACATGTTCTTTATTCTATGCTATAAAGTAAATTTAAGAATATTATGGAACGAATAAATCTATCTATCTATCTATCTATCTATCTATCTATCTATCTATCTATCTATCTATCTATCTATCTATCTATCTATCTATCTATCTATCTATCTATCTATCTATCTATCTATCTATCTATCTATCTATCTATCTATCTATCTATCTATCTATCTATCTATCTATCTATCTATCTATATCTATCTATCTATCTATCTATCTATCTATCTATCTATCTATCTATCTATCTATCTATCTATCTATCTATCTATCTACCTACCTATCTACCTACCTATCTATCTAATCCCTTCCGCTTGGAAAGACTATTTAAGATGAGTCTTGGGGGTATGTTCTTTAGAAAGAGCTTATTGTATCCTTTATCAAAATCCCATATTTTTAGGCAGTATAGTTGTTGACAAACAAAATTTGATAACACAATCAAGAGAAAAAATGGAACTCTCTGCATTCATAATCCACAGTTAATTTCCGATTTACCACGAAAATCGTCTGTAGCTGCATTTAGATTGGCAACAGGCCATGATTGTTTGGCCAAACACCTGCATAGAATTGGAATATATCAGTCCCCTAACTGCCCATTGTGCAACTCAAATCAAGAAATGGATTCGGAACACCTCAAAATCTGTGCTTCAGTGGCTGGCCATGATAATATCTTTGAAAAATATTGGAGTGCAAGAGGTCAAATGACTTTATTGTCAAACGCCTGGCATTAGAAAAAACAACAACTTTTCGTTTTGCACTGCTTATTTTGTACACCTATCAGTCCAAACTGAAAATAACTTTTGAAAAATAATAATACAATAAAAATACTCACGTTATGCTAGGAGCTATCAGAGAAATACTTCCTTTCATTTAAGACATCAACATACAGAACTTACTGTATCAAGTCCCATGCATTGCAAAATGAATTCTTCATGTTTCGTTGTTTATTAAATCTCGGGTCACTCAGGTCACTTGTGAGAAGGGAGAACTGTTGAAATAATAAACCTTCACCATTCAAACACAAACAGTGGCTTTGTTTATATGACTCATCTTTATGAGGCCTTACGAAATACAATACTTATTTAGCTGGAGGGGTCTCTCTGCCTTAACTGTTCCAATCTACTTCCTTTCAGTCTTAAATCACTGTGGTTAAGTGAAGGAGCAAATTTCATATTAAATATTAAATAGTAAATCAGTGTGCTGTACATAGTTCAATTAAATTAGTAGACCCTATTGTTAGTGTTACATATTTCACCGTGTTTTATTATAGCTTTAGATGGCTATAAATTGGTTGGATAAAATGCCTGAGTGTACTGTAACACAGCTTACCTGTCTATGACAAGTTAGAGACTTGGCTGCAAAGAAATGAAGCTCAGTAAAAAGATCAAAGACGTTTTAAAATATGTCTAGCATTTTTGTAGTACAGCATGTAGTTAAAATTATTTTTTGTGTCGTTTTTACTCCATGTTCAAAATCCGAACAAATCAATACTCCAAACAGGGCTGAATATCAATTAGTTCAGATTAATGATGCTCTATTGTAGTATCAATCCACATGTTACTGCAGTTATCTTCCTTCAAATTCCACACAGTGAACTATCTATACAATGAACATTTTGACAAATCTTTTAGAGAGAAAAAAAAAAAGCTGTCCTGGTCCATGTCTTCATGAGTGCAACGTTACATAATTTAATTTGTACAAATGTTAGTATTACGAAAATTTCGTTAGAACGAAAATATATATATTTTTTTATATAATGCCACCAGGTTGTCTTTCGACATTTCTGGTCTTCTCTCCTGGCCGTGGCTTAGTTGTAACCCACTTCTGAGGTTGGGGCACCTGGAAGGCGGAGTTACATTACCCCGATGATGTGATAGGATGATTATGATAATGTGGTGCCAGGAGAGGTCTTAAATCTAAACTTAACCTAAATTCCAGACCATGGACGAACACAGGAATAATCCCCTTTAAGGAAAATTCCTGTGCTCTAACCAGGAATCGAACCCGGGACCTCATGAACCATAAACAGAAGCTCTGACCACTAGACCATGAGGCTGGTCAGAGAACGAAAATATAAGAATCTCCTTTCATCAAAATATAACTGAGTGAAGGAATTTATTATATGCATTTCCTTTTGGCTTCGTTTGACTTTTTCGAGGGCTGGACCTGGAATGTGTCTTTTTACTTAGACTTGCTTTGATCCATTGTGAGCAGTGGCGATTTCTCTTAAGGAGCACAGGAGCAGTGCACCACCTCTTCAAATAACAACATTTTAAAATTTATATCAATGAGCTGCAGTAGACTGTGTGAGCGACGTAATTCTTTATTATAATACTATGTAAAAATAACACTGCATGACTGTGTACTGTTCTTTGACGCCTGGGACTTACGTTTACCGCTCGACTTGCAAATATAATACACACTGTTCCATTCGAAGCATGCGCAATAGTACTGTTTCACTGGCAGGCTTTGGAGCATGGTAAGCAATACAATGCGCATAGGAGGGTTTAGGAGCACTTTCAGATGTGTTCAAAATGCTGTTCCATCATAAATGCTACAATAAATAGTGAATAAAATATCTTTTAAATGTGTAATTTTTCTATAAGACCTTTACATGAAAAGATCAAAATAAAGAAGATGGGTAGACCTACACATGAATTAAAATTATAAGTGACGAAGAACAGTAATAGAGAAGTGACAAGAAAATTCAACATTTGGACTTAGAAAATGCAATATGCGGCTGCAATATACGAGTAAAAGAGCTGTATTTTGTTTTCTTGCCTATTGTTCGACGGCGAACATTTATTGGCAAAAATAAGTACGTTTTATGAATTTTATTTATTTTTCTGTTTGAATTTAGGATTGTGCGTAGTAACTATATAATTTTGATTATCGTTCTGCAGATATGATTGATTTGAAGCACATGAATGAAAGAATTAAAAACACGATTCTTCGTTGCACACATCAACAATAATGTTAAATTAGCAGTGTTGGGTCAAACAAACATATAGACACAATTGGATTCAATTGGATTGTTGAACTTCACAATGATAAAGTTACCAAGAATGGATATGTGCGTGCGGTTTTGTGAAGCTTTTAGTTGGCTTTAAGCGGTCACGAAGACGGAAACTCATCTTTAAACGCTAGTATTTTTCTTGGCCTCATCAATTTCAGTTCTGAATTAGACGCACATTTGGAAAGAAGAACAGTGTTTAAGAGCACATTAAACACTATACAGAACGAAGTCCTTCAAGCCATTTTGATGTATGCCATGAATGATTTCAAAGAAATAAAAAAGCTGCTGACTTTTTAGCAGTTAAGGCTGATGAGACGACACACGTATTGAATACTTGTGAACGTGTGAACTGTGTTATAAAACGCAATATAGCGAAAACAATATTATTTACGGTGCTGCAATAGAAATTGAACACTTTACTTTGCTATTACTGGACCTACATAGGAAACTGATTAACTGCAATTTCTTGACTAACAAAATTATGTAAATCTATACCTCTAACATATGTTAATAGTTATGTAGTAGTTAGTACCTATAATAATAATAATAATAATAATAATAATAATAATAATAATAGTAATAGATATAGAAATAATAATAATAATAATAATAATATGATAATCATAATCATAATAAATATTTGTGCACCACCAGGATTATCACCACACGCCACTGATTGTGAGACAACTGTCCAAGTCCACAGACGCTCAAAACATGTATGGAAACGTTTTTTGCATGACTTTCAACTGGCCAGTAAAAATACGCATAAGAATCCTGACCCTAATAATGTTATTTCACATTTAACACAGAATGAAGTCATAGGTGTAAAAGGCATATAGTCTTAATACATCAAGTACAAATTGTACTAGCTCTAGCAAACCCAGAGTATTCAAATATAATACACAAGGTATGATAGAAGCTAGGTTTTACTGTCTGTCTCATTTGACGCCTTGGCACAGAAGATACAATGTGCCCAGGTAACACTTGAGACAAAATGCTGCACCACATTGTACTGGGTGCGCAAATAAAATACGCTAGTTTTTAGTGTTTCATATTTCGCAAAGTTCGTACAATTTTAACCTCTGTTCCTTTCTAAAAGAGAGAGTCCAAGTTTCACAACCATACAGAACCGATAATTAAGTAATTGTTTTATAAATTCTAACTTTCAGTTTTTTTTAAAGACTAGATGATAAAAGCTTCTCAACCGAATATCAGGCATATCTCATATTTATTCTGTCTTTAATTTCCTCCCAAGTGTCATTTATATTTGTTACTGTTGCTCCAACATATTTGAATTTTCTCACCTCTTCAAAGGATAAATTTCAAATTTTTATATACTCCATGTCGTACTATGTTCTGGTCACGAGACAATCATATACTTTGTCTTTTTGGAATTTACTTCCAAACCTATCTCATTACTTGCTTCAAGTACAATTCCCGCGTTTTCCCTAATAGTTTGTGGATTTTCTCCAAACATATTCATATCATCCGCATAAACAAGCAGCTGATGTATGTATGTATCCAATGACTACCCACTTCACTTTATGTGATTCAGGTTCCGAATATTGTGGATAGATGGCAGGACTGTGACCCATTTTCTATTTCCACACCACTTCTTAAAAAGCAGGCCATAGTCCAAATCCATATGTGAACAAAATGTTATGATTCGTGTTTTATGTATCTGTGATGAGTGTTATGTCGTGTAGCACTAATATGAGTATGTGTAAAGCTATGTAACAAGTAGATTGACAAATCGAACTCTGTTAAATTTCCTGAATGATGAAGAGCAAAGTGAGAAAGCAAAAATATGGATTTGCAGCCGGCACAGTTTGTCAAACCTATCAGACAAAAGCATTAAAAGGTTGACTAGTATGTTTCGAGCACCATTTACACAATGCCTTCCTTCTAGTGTAGACACTGTTATGAACTGAAGTGGTTCTTCTCTTGGTCGCGAGCATAAAACCAACATGAATCAGATCATTTACAGTGACTGATGTGAAGCGAGGGAAGAGAATGAAACAAAGATCCAAACCCTCTCTGTTTCATCCTGATGTCAAACTTAGTCCATGTTGTCTTCATTGTGCATCCATTGCAAATTAGAGACATGCGTAAATCATTTCCTCAGGCTTGAAGAAAAGGTAATAATGCATCTCCTTGCTTTAGCCCACAGTGAATTGGAAAAGTATCAGACAGAAACTGGCCTATCAGATCAGCTGTATGTTTCACCGAGACACATTTTCATACTGCATTAATATTCTCAGCAGCTTGGCCCTTGTTGATAGACAAACTATTAGTGATATGTTTCATAAAAAACTGATAGACAATCATGAACACCTCTTCATCTCTGCACAAGAGCGTAAAACCAATTTCGCTACTGAATCTTATCCATTTACAGAACAAAAGGGACAGGACGGCAAATTTATTTTCTGACCAATTAGCAATGCTAACAAATGATAAAATCGAATTTCGATAATTTTCTTGACCTACGTATTTGTTGTTCTGCATTAAAATATTAGTTTAACATGTTGCTGCAACAGTTGTTCTTCTATTGGCAGCAAATATTTACGTGGTGACTGGTGACTGAATGACGAGGAGCGAGGGAGAAAGAAGAGAAGAGATTCTACTCCAGTTGTCAAACTATAGTCCATGTTGTCTCCATTGTGTTTTCTTTACATCCATCTGCAACTTACTTTGGCCTGGACATGCGTAATATCATTTCCTCAGGCTTGAGGAGAAATGGAGGGTAGGCCCTGTTTTCACATCGAAAACTTCTTCACGCATTTATTAACACCAACACTAATAACGTAAGAACTAACAAATTATTAATACTCGATACTACAAATTTAAAAGTGAAAACTGAAAACAACATAATAAAAAACATAAAATACTTCTAAGAGTACTGGTATTTCTTACACTTTACTAATATATTCTGCACCTCATTGATTATATCTTATTTAAGAAGTGGGTTCTGTAAGAAATTCCTAGGTTTAACTTGTTTTTCTGGGGAATATCGGATCTTGTCAAATTTAGTTAAGTTAAGAAGTTCACTCATACATCTTATGCATGACAATCATTTTGAGCAGACAATGGCAATACTAACAAAATCTTTTACAATAAGAATGATTTCCTAGAAACTCTTCTTACGTACTGAAGGATCTCTCAATCCCATGACCCGAGTCTCGTAGGGGTGAGGATTATTTACAAATAAAATATTTTTGAATGCTGAAAAAGCGAACACATTTCTGTAGAACGTGAGGCAGAAATGGATGTACCACATGGTACCATAAATTTTGATGTAGTGGAAGTGAACTCCTTAAGAGCTAAAAAGTATAGTCTTTTTCCCGAAAGTATCAATCACTCTTGATGCTTCCAAGTATTGTGGACTCAACTCTACAATAAATCATGAATAACCTAATAGACAGTTCTGTCTGAAACGAAATCAGCAAAAACATTTGAATATATTTATGAAGAGTTTCCATGCACTTGGTAGTCTAGTAAATAAAATAAGAACCATCTTTATTATAATACTATGATTTTTTTCAAGTCTGTATCACAGACCAAATGGAAAACAAAATCGAAGAAAGATTTAAATGTTTTGTTTGCAAATATAAGACGCTAATTGAAATTGCACATATAAATTTTTTTAAGCCTTCCATAACCACAAATAGACGAACTTCAATATTAAAATGAAGTTGGTCTGCAATATTTTAACATTTATTTATTTTAAAATTTAATTCCATATTTTTTGCGCACTTACATTTCTTCAAAATCCATCTACTGTAACCAGACTCTGTTCCAACACCACAATTGCCACCACCAACACCACCACCACCACTGCCACCATCCCCACAGTTCATGCCACCCCCCACTCCACTACTACTACTATTACCTTAAGTAGCTTGTATCTTGCTCTCCCACATTTAACAAGCTATAGACTACCTTCAATAATTACAGGAACTAACGTGAAATAATGAAAAAGCAAAATTACAATGATCCAGTTTTTTAACATCAATATAAATTTCAAATCTAACATTATGTTTTGCAGAGCAATTTTTTTTAGGAAATTATGATAGGGGAAATGTGAACAGTGATGATGAAATAGTCTTTGATGGTTGAACTGTTTCCATGCTCGTTATTGGACTCGGGGTGCTTGGGTTCAGGCCTGGACATGGGTGATGGTTTTTTAAAAGGGATCAACGACTGTAGCATGGTCCTCTTCAGGAGGAGAGTGAAGCAATGCGTGTATAAAAATGTTATTCTTGAACGAGAAAACTCCCATTAAAATTTAACTCTGCTAGATGTTATTCTCAACTACCATTCCATGTTAAAAAAAAAAGTAATAATAATTATACAGAGTGGGCCATAAGTCACCATAACCCTACGAACTGCATAAATAAATACAGTAGAACCCCGATTATCCGTCACTCTATTAACCGATTGGCGGATTATCCAACTGTCTATTTCTCGCTCTTTTTTTTTCCTTCAGAAATAAACAACTTACATGAAGTAGCCTACTGTTTTGTATATCATATTAGTAGATTCTACATATGTTTTTGCTACAGAGAGTTATTACAAGCGTTTATCGTTACAGAGCATTGTCTACTGTTCGAATTGCCGTTCTATAATATAACTTGTATATAAAATGTCTTCCACGGGTCTTAATAGAAAACATGTTGTGCTAAGAATCGAGAAAGAAATGGAAATAATTGAATGGTTTGAGAAAGAGTATCTGTGGTTCATCTCGCATCAGAATACGAGATTGGAGTTACAATTACGCGATTTAATAAAAAAAAACAAGGATAAAGTGTAAAAAAGTATGTAAATCTACAACATGAGACCTCCTTTATTCTTATCTTTCCAGAGACAGTCATTAAAAAGGGCTTCCTTGCTCCTTAAAAACCCATAGTTGACAATCAGACTTAAATCAGTGAACTTCTGGTCCACTACCTAGCGAGTTAAATACAAGACCATGGATAAAATTACAAAATCTTTCATGGTACAGATTATCCTATTTTTTTGGTCAACCGTTCAGTCCATCCCCTTCATTACCACGGATAATAGAGGTTCTACTGTATTAGCATCAATGTAACTAATAAATACTTGGAACATCATGTGGTAACATTTAGCATGTTATGACAACAATAAAGTGCTTAGCAGCAAGTGTGTGGATCCACAAAAGACTGCACACTCGGCAGATAATCGGACAAATGACACAGTTCCAACCGAGATTTCGAAAGCCACTTCTAAGAAAAGCAAAAGTAACATGGGAGAAACAAGCATATGATTCTGAAAGTATGAAACAATCCTCAAAGTGGTAGACAAATCAATAGACTAAACTCATGTGGCGGAGTTGCCAAATCTATCAAATGGTCACTATGTCACTGACACGAAAGATAGCATCAGGACTTTGAGTCCACAGCCAACATTGCGTCACCACACGAAAGACTTGCTGGTGAAGCTAATTTGACCGGTTTTCGTCAACGAACTTAGTGATACAGATATGAATGTAGTAAAGTATAGTAGAACCCCGATTTTCCGTCACCTTATTAACCGACTGGTGCATTATCCGACTGTCTTTCTCTCTATTGTTCTTTTTCATATTTGTTGCAAAAAATATGAAGTAGCTACTGTACATCATATTAGTACGATCTTTTTATGGGCTTTTTTTTTACAAACCTTTACCCTTGCACAGTGGTCTACTCTTTGAGTGGTCGTACTATTTACAAGTAACTTTTATGCAGAATGTCTTCCACAGGTGTCAAAAGTATAAACGTGTTATGCTACAGAAAGAAGTGCAAGTAATTGAGTGGTTTGGGAAAAGAGAAACTATGGTTCATCTTGCATCAAAATATGAGATAAGAATTACAACTGTGCGCAATTTAATGAAAACCAATGTAAAGTGTATAAAGTATGTAAATCTACAACATGAGACCTCTACTATTCCTGTCTTTTCACAGACAGCCATTATAAGGAGTTTCATTGGCCATTAAAAACCCATAATTGAAAATCAGACTCAAATTAGTTAACTTCTGATCCATTACCTAGCTTGCTGAAACAAAAAACCACGGAGGAAGTTACGAAACTCTATTATGCACTTAATTTATGAAAACCTTTTATGATACGGATTTATCATCCGATTTTTTCGATTAACTGTTCACTCTACCTCTTTCATTACCACGGATAATAGAGGTTCTACTGTACATGCCTTATTGCTTCAACAGTTTCCTATAATTTATGTTGAGGAAATGTCATCTTTACAGATGAGTATGTAATTTAAGACAGTATGTGCAATTTCGTTTTCTGGGCAAAGGAAAATGCATACCGTACTTAACAATGGAGTTGGAACATAATCAACTATGTGTTATGTTGTGGGCTGGTGTCGCTACAAATTATATGAGTGGACATGTTGTTTTGAAGGGCCTGTTAACTGAACAACCTTATCTGAAAATGGTTCAGACTTGGTTAATACTTTGAAATTGTAGTTACGGATTACAGTGAAACCTCTCCTTACGGACACCCCCAAGATACGGACACTCCTCATATACGGACAGATTGTTATGTCCCAACTGAAATAATATAGAAATAATGATAAATTTAACTCTCGTTTACAGACACTCTCAGACACGGACACGGACAGTTGTTTCACAGTCCTAAAGCTTGGTTTACCTCCTGACTGCGGACAGAACTTGGATTTCAAGACCTAATGTGTTACAAAAATGGAAAATTTAGTACAGAAATTCTTTAACATGAAAGAGGACAGTAAGGGTCTCATAGGCTACCTCTAGCCCAGCAGCTACCCCTTGTTAGCTGGAAGCGGGTGGATAAACAAAGTCATAAAATTTAACCTGCCTGATGGGTCCAAGGTTTCCCCGATCGTGAAATTGTATTCGACACATGATAGGGTTAGTAGGATTATTCTCTTCACTTCAATCAGTTGTTTTGTTTCGAGAAACGTGGCACCTCAACGTAAAGGTTAAGTTTAAAACTGTAAATTACAGTACTACATAACTGTAGAATAAAATTGCATGACACAGTACTGTATTTTCCTTTTCCGGTCTTATCTACCATAGTTCAAAGTTGCAAAGAATTTATTGTAGTACTGTATACTGTATTTAGAATTAAAGTACAGTAATACATTTCATTTATAGCGTGAAGGGATACATAATGCATATTATAAATTTACTGTTAGATTGGAGAGCCTCCCTCCCAATAAAGGACACCTCCCAGATGCGAACAGATTGTTACGTCCCTTCGATGTCCATAAATGAGAGGTTTCACTGTAGTTATGGACTCAACAGCAAGGCATGCCAATCCATTTCACACTAACTGTTGGTAACTTCCTAATCAACAACTTCCCAAGAAGGTGGACTAGACATGATATCCAACATTACCACCATCATTACCATGGCCTCCACGAAGCCCTGATTTGATCACACCAAACAACAGCCTGTGGAGATAAATCAAAGAGATGGTGGCTGCAAATTGCTACGAAAGTAATGCCGAATTATGCGAGCAGCTGTGACAGCAATTTTCACAACCATAACACCAGAGATGTAATGCAAAATGTCGCAAATGACCTGGAGGCATAGTCAACTCTGCAGGAACAATGACAGAGCTCAAAAAGACTTGTTAGATCAATAGTTATGTTGGGGTAACATATGGCCCATCCTGTACATTGAAGGTGTCCCATCTTAGAATTGGATTTTAACTCTGTCAAGCTTAACAGAATTCCAGAAAGGTCTTAGTTGACCATATCTGGAACCATTACATATCAATAAATGAGAAAAACACGAACGATACATAAACTAAGAGCAGGTGGTCTAAATATTTACTTTGGATATTCTATTACTCACTGTTATGCCAAGCTACACTGATGGAATATCTATTAACTGAAATAATTTTATTATTAGCATACAAAAAGTAATTTAGGCCCTCATTCAATGTGAGCAAAATACATAGTGTTTGTAACCCTCAAAGCTGGGGATGGTAGAGCAGAAAATATTATAGCCTCCAGTATCTGTCGGATACAGGGTGGAGAGCCATTAATCCTTCCCATTGAAGGCCTTAAGGAACCAACCTGGACAAATACCCAACGTCCCATCCCTACCTTCCCGTGGTGCAGCTGTTAGTAAGCATAATTTTACAAGCTGAACTAAAGGGAGGAGGGGCTACTCATCAATTAGTACTGGTCAGCTTGATGAGTTAATGACTGAATTTGGTATAATTTTCCTCTATTCAATACCTAATTCCCTCTTTACCCTTTCCTATCCAGTCCTCTGACTGAACTCTTACTTTCTTCGACTCTGACAGCATTAGAGCATTCGAGGCCTAGGGGTTCATTTCCCTTTCCTTCCTCCTCTTTCTACTTTTCTGTTCCTAGTGCTAACCTGCTATGGCACTAAAATCGTCCTCCAGTGGCTTAAGGAGGGAAAGCTGGTGATCAACAAGATCTTCCAGCTAGGTCCAATGGACCCGTCGACCAACAGTAGGTGTGGTCCTCCAGACATTCTGGGGGTTGTGTGTGAATGAAGTAGCCACCAAAACGTTAAAATATGGTGTTCACTTAAATCGGCTACAACTTGCCATTTAACCACTCCATGATAATATCTTTGAAAAATATTGGAGTGCAAGAGGTTAAATGACTTTATTGTCAAACGCCTGGCATTAGAAAACAACAACATTATAGCCTCCAGAACTACGATGAAAATACGTATTTTGTTTAAAGTTCAGTCAAACTTTATCTGCGGTGAAAGTTATAATTTATTCGACAGTCATAGTTAAAGAATATAATAACCACTCCCCTTTGATTAATGAAATAATCTCTAACCCAAGCAACATCTTATACAAAATCAATACTTCGTAACATGATCGACTATAAGCACCAACAAGTTTCTGTCCCACCCACCACTCTATATCTCTGTAAGCTCAGTTGAATATTACATTCTTCCTGTCACATATCTTCATGTACTATTCAACATGACTGTCATGTACAAAACAATATGTAACATATGTAATCTTTGTATAAATATTTTAATACTTGACCACTATGTAAGCATCTCATTGTTTTAATTTGTAAGTAAACATTATTGTAAGAATGTATTCTCATATATACACCTAAGACCTGAAGATGCTTGAATGAGCGAAAATGTTTGTCAAATAAATTATAACTTTCATCACAGATAAGTTTTGACTGAACTTTAAACTAAATAAGTATATACACATAACTTTCAGATCAAACATGTCCTAAAAAATTGCGATGAAAATTTTTTGTGGCACGTTCTGCATCTAGCAGCTGCTTTTCCGTAAATTTATTCTTGAAGAATACTTCTCCTTGTAATGCTCTCTGAATCTTCAGGATCAGAAGTGATTCTAGCTTTGATGTGTTCAATGTAGGCCTAAATTTTTCGCACAACACTGAGGATTCTTTCCATAGGAGAGTCACTGTAACTGCTGCAAACAACTAGTTTTATACTTTATTTGTCTGCTTTCATGCACGAGACCTGAAATTTTGGCCCAATCTGATCTATTCTAGATCAATTTATAATATATTCAGTAAAAGTATTGCACTCATAAGCTGCAAATTCATCTTGAAGTCTGTCACATTCATCTTCATTAAGCGAATTTGGGAATTTTTTAATAAAATATTCAAGAAACAAATATGAAACTATGTTTTTCAATGTGGTGTATCTACAACTTCTGCACCCTTAAGAAATTCAATCTCAATTGCATATTTCTTTACACATTTTCTTCTCTTCTTTTTCAGAAGAAACAAATAATGTACATAATTTGTACTCTCAGTCCTTTCTTGCTTATTATGTGAAAAGCCTCTTTTAAAACAAATCTGAATTTAAGAAAAAAATAATTAGTCCTCTAAATATTCTTTAAAAAGAGATTTTACAGAATAAGCATTATTAATGATTTAAATACAATATTACTTGTTTTAATGTCGACATGTAAAGACCTTTCCATACACAACAGGGATCTCTCTATGCTGCTGCGTAGGGAAAATGGTTAGATTCTTTAAGACAACATGAATGGCTAATACTTTTGAGATGTGGATGTATTAGGTAAAGCTGAAGATATTAGGGATAATGAGAATTACAAATGAAGATGCAAACTATTAATCAAGTGAAACACAGAAAATCTGCATACTTTGGTCACATCTCGCAGCATTAAATACCAGGTCTTTCAGCTTGTTACATACGGCCAGGTAAAAGGGAACATATGACACTGGAAGAAATGAAGCTACACAACGCAAAACTGCACGCATTTTATTCTTCACCTGACATAATTAGAAACATTAAATCCAGACGTTTGAGATGGGCAGGGCATGTAGCACGTATGGGCGAATCCAGAAATGCATATAGAGTGTTAGTTGGGAGACAGGAGGGGAAAAGACCTTTGGGGAGGCCGAGACGTAGATGGGAGGATAATATTAAAATGGATTTGAGGGAGGTGGGATATGATGATAGAGACTGGATTAATCTTGCACAGGATAGGGACCAATAGCAGGCTTATGTGAGGGCGGCAATGAACCTTCGGATTCCTTAAAAGCCATTTGTAAGTATGTAAGTAAGGAAGAAATAAATTCTCCTGACTTGGAACCTGAGACCATTTGGCGTTGTAAATAACACTACAATGAAACATACGACTCAAACTTCTTTGTGGTGATCGCAGACTAAGAAGAATAGCTGTAATGTCTGCTGTGGTTCTTTACTCAATGTGTGAGTTATATGAGGTTACAGCAGTAATGAGTAATAAAATATCCAAATCTTAACATCTATAGACACCCTGTATAAACACACAAATACATACATAAAACTCTTACCGAGGCAGAATTTAGGCTGCTTACAACATTTTCGAACAAAAGTAAGGATATTTAGGTTTTAAAATCAAAATATAACCCATGCAGAAAGAAAAAGAAAATCACGGAACTAGTACGTGTGGATAGAGTTTAATAATGGAGAGAAACATGCGATAGGCTCACCGTTGCAGAGCATACGTCAGTCGGAGGTGGGTTGACAGGAGCTGCAGTCGGAGTGGTGAGGGTGGCCGTGGTGGCAGTGCCAGTGCTGTTTGTAGTGGCCACAACTGTGCGGGTCGGAACCGGTGCCACATCAGTCACCACCACTGCACTGGTCATTGTGGCAGCGTTGGTCGTGGTGGGCACGGGTTTGCTGAGCGAGGCAACTGTGTTCGCTGCAGTCTGCTGCTGTTGCTGCTGCTGCTGCTTGCTGGTGACGGTCTCACCAGTTTTACAGCTGACACTCCCGCTCCCACTGGCTACTTCGCCATTCAGCAGAATGTCATCAGTCTTAGTAGATTTGTCAGCCATACATTTGACAACAGGAACTGTCCTGTAAGTACAGTACACAAAGCCATTAGCTTTCATCAAATTAATACAGTGAAACCTGTTCAAATCAGAACCTGAATAATCCGGAATCCTATTTTGAAACAATTTATTGGTCCCAGCGAAATTCGTATGTTGTTGTTTTCTAATGCCAGGCGTTTGACAATAAAGTCATTTGACCTCATCCACTCCAATATTTTTCAAAGATATTATCATGGTCAGCCACTGAAGCACAGATTTTGAGGTGTTCCGAATCCATTTCTTGGTTTGAGTTGCACAATGGGCAGTTAGGGGACTGATATATTCCAATTCTATGCAGGTGTATGGCCAAACAATCATGGCCTGTTGCCAATCTAAATGCACCTACAGACGATTTTCGTGGTAAATCGGGAATTAACTGTGGGTTATGATGCAGAGAGTTCCATTTTTTCCCTTGTGATTGTGTTATCAAATTTTGTTTGTTGAAGTCTAAGTATGTAAATTTAATAAATCTTTTCACAGAGGAATACGTAGATTTAGTAACAGGACTGTAAGTAGCAGTGCTGCCCTTCTTTGCTAAAGCATCCGCATTCTCGTTTCCCAGGATTCCACAATGGGATGGTATCCATTGGAATACAATTCTTTTATTGAGTGATATTAATTGAGAGAGCATTTTAGTTATTTCTGCTGTTTGAGATGAAGGTGTGTGTTTAGAGACTATTGATAGAATAGCTGCTTTGAAGTCTGATAATATAACTGCATTTTTAAATTTATTGGTGTGACATAGAAGATTCTGAGATATTCACTTATTGCAATGATTTCTCCATCAAAACTTGTTGTTCCATATCCAAGAGATCTATAAAGTGAGAAGAGACAGCACGTAACACCTGCACCGGCACCTTGTTCTCTGGAGACCAAGGATCCGTCGGTGTATAAATGAAGCCAATTTTATGGAGGGTACCTACTATTAATTGTCTCTAAAGACAATTGTTTCATTATTTCAGTGTTTACTTCTGATTTTAGTATTTCTTTTATTAAATTTAGATTATATTCTATATTTAATAGAGTTAAAGGGTTTGGTTTAATTTGTAAGTTTTCTTTTAAATTCGGGATATTGATTTTCTGTTTTAATTCTTGAACCATGGATATGAAACTTTTTTGAGTTTTCAATCTACAGAGAGGACTGTATGAATGCCAATTGTTTCCTGGTAACCTGGTAAGTTTTTCATACTGAATCAGTGCTTTTTCTTCTATTGTCATTTTGATGCTGTTAATATTAGTGAGGAATCTCATAGAATCTATTGGAGTTGTTCTGATTCCACCAGTGATGAGCCTGAGAGCTTGGTTTTCTTATGTATTATGTGTAATTTTTCCTGGATAAAACGGAAACTGTCTGCTAATGTTCAAAACAAGAATAATATTTTGAACACACTACTTTAATGTAAACTATATTTTGAAACAGTGTGTGCTTTCAAGGAATGTACGAAATTGTAGGTCACTAACATAAAAAGTTTCTTTGCAAAATTTTAGAGGATGCGAGGGCATGTTGGCCTGGTGGTCATAAATTTTATTACCCTGTTCACTAGGCAGACGAGTTCCTTCAAAGATTTTCAATGCTTCACACCCATAGGCTTATAATGTCGCAGCTGGGCAGAACGAAAGTGCAGTGATTTCGTGATAAAAAAAAAGTTGTGTAAAATGTGCACTATCATTAAGTGATGTCCAAAAAAAAGCGAAAAATACGCGAGTAAATACAGTGGTGGTGGTGGTGGTGGTGGTGGTGGTGGTGGTAGTGGTAGTATCTTTTGCCTAGGCACTTGGAAGTTCTCCATTCGCCTTCTAGCTACCCAATACGTGATAGTCATTAAGTTCTAATACTGAGCGCATAGTGGCATTGTGGTGCACTATAGCGCATAGGTGGCGCCATGATATGATACCTTGTCAGTTAGTCTCTCGACCCAACAAGAGACAGTTGAGTGCATGCACTGTAAGCAGAACTACGGTCTTTGTTGTGATGGTGATTTGAATGCGCACGTCGGAACCCGAGATGTCACAGTTTGAGCAACGGGCAAACATCAAGTTCTGCCAGAAATTAGGCAAAACTGCTGCCGAAATGTTTCAAATGATGCAGCAAGTTTACGGTGAGGACGCAGTGAGTCGCAGTGTTGTGTTTAGGTGGCACCGACGTTTTTTGCAAGGAAGAGACAGTTTGGAAGATGATGTGAGTACTGGTCGGCCACAGACAATTCGAACTGAATGCAAGATCCACGAAGTTGCAACGTTGGTGCGTGCTAACCGCTCCCAATCGGTAGACAATATCGAGCAACAGTAGGGGTCAGCCATGGTACTTGCTACAAAATTCTGTCTGACGACCTCAACACGTCTCATGTTACCCAGAACAGTGTGCCACGAATCCTGTCGCAAGACCAACGTGATGATTGCATGACGATTTGTGGTGACCTCATCAGTAGTGCTGACGATGATCCGACGTTTCTCAACTGGATAATAACTGGAGACGAAACTTGGTGTTTCCTTTATGATCCGCAACTGAAACGACAATCCGCCACCTGGAAAACGCCGTTATCATCACGACAGAAAAAACCGCGACAAGACAGGTCAAAAGGCAAGATGATGCTTGAACTGTTTTTTGATTCAAATGGAATTGTTCACATGGAATTCATCTCAGAAGGTGCAACTGTCAACAAAACCCACTACAAAGAGATCCTTGGCCGTTTACGAGATTCAATTCGCTGTAAGCGACCTGAGCTATGGCGTACAAAGAATTGGCTGTTGCTACATAACAACGCCCCTGCACATCGCTCTGTCCTTGTCCAAAAGGAACTTGCAAGACAACAGGTGACAGTTCTTCCACACCCTCCGTACTCACCTGATCTCGCACCATGCGATTTTTTTCTCTTTCCTCGCATGAAAGCAACCCTACGTGGGCGTAGATTTCATTCTTCTGAAGAGGTCATGACTGCCACAAGAGAAGCCATACGGGACCTTCCTGCCAACATCTTTCAACGGTGCTTCCAGCAGCTATACCAACGTTGGCAAACGTGCATAACAGCCAAGGGAGACTATTTTGAGGGAGGATGTGGTTCTGTTTAAATGTACACCGTGTTATGTGGCATCTTGTGATACATCCAGATTCTTGTGTGAGCCTACCCTCCAGGCGTCAAGTCTTAGAACTTAATGACTGTACCACGTATAATTTACAGTCCTAATCCAAAAGATTTGATGTCAAAGCTGGACGTTTTCGTAAATTTTTTGATTCATCAAAGAGTCTTCTAGGTTACACAGGATGCATTTTGGTGAACCAAAAATTTCAATTTTAAACAGTAATTATATTGGGCAACCTCCCTACCAATAAAGGCCACCTCCCAGATGTGGACAAATTGTTACATCCTTTTAATGTCCATAAACGAGAGATTTCACTGTATATAGGAAATGATGGATCGAAGTTTCACTGTACTGGAAACAAATATCAGGGCTTTTAATTGTGTGTTTAGTTGAGTAAAGGAGACATGCGTGATGTAAACATATGTGAATGAACTTACTTATCTGGAGAAGAGGGTGGAGTTTGCGAGACGGTGTCACTGCCCATCCCCACATCTTTCACTTCTTTGTCACACGAAGGCGCTGGGGAGTGAGACTGAACAGGGAGCAAAACTTGACTAGTCTGCTGTTGCTGCTGAGGCGGTGGAGGTGGTGGGGGTTGCTGTGCCTTAATCTCAGGAACGGAGGCTGGCTTGGGGACAGGAGATGCTGGCGAAGCTGCACGAGGGGACGTGCACACCGCTCCACCATTGTCCTTCTCTTTTGTGCTTGTGCTCTTGGGTTTGGCAGTGCCTTTTACAACATCTGACAATCTACAAACGTACAAAACATATTTCTTTATGTTACACACAGAGAAAATTAAATCGAAACTAACGTAATTTCAGTCTGGAGTTCCTAACGTGGGAATAAATTAATTTAGACTGCCAGTCAGGTCAAAATATGTCTAAATCATAGATGTTATAATATTTACTAGGGGTTATATTGGTGCTTCTGTCTTTCCCAAAGAGGAATATTCGATTTAAACAATTTGTTCCACTGAAGTTTAACAAAATGGAGTCATACTGTGTTTTTTTATACATCACTAGCTCACATAAAGATTAACATGAGTCCCAAGATTCCTTGCAAGAACGCAATTCTTATCGAGTGTCCTTTTTAAATGCTTCTACTCCCATTTCCCCATTCATTCACTAGTTTTTATACAGGGACATAATTTTATTTTTACTTCAATTTTTATTGTACCGGAGTTTTTGAATGTACTTCACTCCCACCCCTTCTACTAATGAAGTTCAACCGTCCTTCACACACATCCAAGACCGCATACACAGTCATAGTAGCCTTACGGACATAGTAAACAGTACGTTCCAATAATATGTTCGCGTTTTCCAGTGACGAATGAGCTTTCAATATTGAATCATTTTGGCACAGATACTGTCGTCCATTTGCCTACGTCGCATGCCGGTTTCCCCCCACCAGCTTTTATTCGCCAGCTAGTGGCTGGGCTGTCTTAGCTCTTTTCTGAGAACATTAATTTCTGTTAGGAATTGGACGTCTACGTAATATTATACAATTGTTTAAAATAACTTAAATAAAAAGGCCTCGTTAAGTAATTAACTATCACATGATTTACTCCCTTTCTACGACCGTACGACATTACTACTTGGACGGACAGTAGATAGCATGTCTGAGTAATTTTATCTTTTCGGATTGGGCAGAAGTGAAGATTGAATTTACAGTACGTAAGGTACTCTTTTATAGAGTAGGTACAGAATTATTTCAACATGAGTTACTAGAACGAAGGACGAAACTGGTAATTGGGATTAGGTACAATAGTCTATAGTGCGATAATATGCACATTAGAACTGAAGCCTGTATCGAAATGAACGGCCACCATTTTCAAAAAAGTGTTTAAATATCCATATAATGATTATTTTTCAATTTAACTTCATTCTCTATATTGTACGCTAATGTGCTGTAGACAGTATAATATACACTGCATAATCAATACGTCTACATGGACGGCTTGGTTCGTGAGTAAAAACTTATCGTTAATACTGTACTGTATTTTGATTAAACAAAAACCTAATGAAAATAATGAAACTCAAAAGTGCGATATTTCCTAGTTTACGTAAATGGATGAACTACTTTTCTTCCCTCCTATACCTAGTAAAGTGATTTGTTTGTATATTACGCCAGTATCATGAACTCCAGTTGTGGAAGGGGATAGCAAACGGCGTTGATCCAGAGGTATAGGCAAGTTAATATTAAAAATGTTAGTAAAAATAAAATGATGTCCCTGTACAAGAATACTACTTGCAGCTATACACATACCAGCATTCAAATACAATGACAGTTCTAAAAAGCTACTGCCATAAGGGAAATATATGAGGGCGATCCCAGAAGTAATGCACACTGCACATGCAATCCCATATCCATGGAAATACGTGGTTGCTATTTATGAGGTCTGATCAAAAAGTTTCAAGACGTGGTCACTCCTGGAAAAACCGGATGCGCTAGCTACCTGCTACTGCTAGCAGTTGAGGGAGAGGGGTTTCCTAAAGCCGCATTCCCAACTGCAACCCCCTGGGACAAACAGATAAGCTGCAAACCTTTTGTTAGCGTCAGTGAGTCACAAAGCTGTTGTCACATGTGATAAGAACTGAAAAATCTCAACAAAACGAACTGAAACTTTTTGACACATATTATAACTGGTGATGAGACATGGTGTATGGATATGATCCAGAAACAAGGGTTCAATCCTCACAATGGAAGTCGCCAAATTCTCCTCGGCCCAAGAAAGTAAGACAAGTGAAGAAGAATGGATAGAACAGAGAAAAATTCTTCTGGCACCTGGACTCGAACATGGGTTTTATAATCTTTTCGCTGTAAGAAAAATCCTAATATAAACAACAGCATGTGACTGAAGTGAGGCTTCATTGGCCACTGTTTGGTGCCATAGATTCTCAGTACGTGTTCCCGCCTACTGTTGTACATTCTGTTTCATGTTATACATTTCCAGTTACTCGTCAAGTAGACCTAACCTCACTACTAAGTATTCGTTTACTTAGGAAACATTTATTTTATAATTACTGTAATTAAAACTCACTTGACTTATTATATACATTTAAGACTATTTCTCTTTCTCCGTTTTTGAGAGAGTTTCCACTCTTATGTTTAATAACCACACACACCGAGGATACAGAAGCCATATTTCAGTACCACGTGCTTACGTGAACAACTACGAGCTCAAGTGACGCCAGCTTGTTACAAGAACAGACTACCTCGGTATTACTGTTGGTATTCATCCGCGTTCATAGTACATAACAAATATAAAAGTAGCTTTTCTTTTACATATCGCTTCACATATGAGTGAAGTTATATGTTTCATTGTATTTAACAACTAGAATTCAATTTTTTATTTTCAAATAATACAAGATGATAGTTTCCAAATACGGACTATATTTTCCTGCGTCGTGTGAGTGTTTCGACTGTGAGCCAATCACGGGTATGATGCCACGTGCTTGTGTTTACATTAGGATTTTTCTTACAGCGAGAACAGTATAGCTCTACGTGCTGACACTTTATCCACTAAGCCACACCGGATTCCAGTTCCGATGCCACATCGAATCCCCTCAGTTTAAGTTCTATCTCTCAGTTTTCCCTTTGGTAGCATGTAGAGCTGAAAACCCAGGTTCAAGTCCCAGTACAGGAGAGAATTTTTCTCTTCTATCCATCCTTCATCATACGGTAACACAGAATTCCTGCACGAAAATGTCATATGTACTTCGGTAATAATAATAATAATAATAATAATAATAATAATAATAATAATAATAATGACAAGTGAAGTCAAATGTCAAAACAGTGCTGAATATTTTCTTTGACATTAGATGTGTGGTACACTAGGAATTTGTTCCCAGGGGCCAAACAATTAAATAGTACTTCTACAAAGAAGTTTTAATACTTTTGCTTTATTGTGTGCCTTTAACATGGACATATGAAAGAACTGAGTACTTACTTTTGCTTACTTCCATTCATTATAGCAGTATTTCTTTCTTTTACATTATAGCTTATTCAAAGCCAAAAAACCTGGGTTCAAAACATCATAGCGAGAATATAGTTTCTCTATATCCTTCTCCCCTGGTAAAATATGCTAGCCAATGAATCCAAGGGCCACTAGTTCAAACTTGACAGTGATAAAAATCCTAGCATGACTTTCTTCAGACAAGAAGTGAATTTAGATATATAAACAATTCAATCTCTGACCAGAATTTCCATGTACACAATTTATCAACTGATTCTTGGCCATTTCAAAATTCAACTTTGTTAGACCTCAGTCCTTACCTTTCATTGTATCATATTAAGGAATCGTTTCGTAAGTCACAATGAAGTTAATGATGAAACAGAAAATTATTATTCTTTACAAATTTCTCCGACTATTTTGATAAGTATAATTGAATCTATATGAGGGAGGAATATATAAAAACTATCATAGAGACATTTCATTTACCGGTTGTAATTTTAACTGGTGATTCACATACATCTCTGATGTAGTCAAATATCAAAACAAGCTGTTCACAAATTATACCGAATGTGTTTCAGGTTTAAGACACTGAAAGAATTTGCAAAGATAGGACTGATGAAACTTTGTATTTGGAATTGTAAAACTTCATAGACATAGAATTACTAGAAGAAACAGGCCTATTGTAAAATTTGATCAAAAGTAACAAAAAAGATAAAATGGACGCATTTGGGTAGCAAAATACAAAATCCAGGTAATGAACTAATAAATATTTGGGATATATTTTAACCTAGACACGCTGATTTATTGATGCTTTGAGGAACGTTAATGGATGTCACCCTCTCCACAAGTCTCATATATTAATATTAATTATTTAAGCACAATTGGTAGTACCAATGTACAAAAATTGTCAAAAAATAAATAAATAAAAAATAAACCAGACGATATCCAAAAAATGAAAATATTTATTTTATCAAAATCAATGATCACAAATCTTAATGCAATTTCTTAAAAAAATTTTATATAAATATCACTGAAAACCTAAACATTCAAGATCATGCAGAAAGTATGCAATTGGTTATGAGATACATTTAATACTGAATTTCCAGGTCTCAATAATTATTCCCACTACAAAAGCAGAAATTTTGTTATAAATACAAAGAATTTCCTTCAGATATGATGGAATCCCATTAAGTTCTAAAAGCATGCCCTGAAACAATTTTTCCTCTTTTAATCCATTTATGTAATTTTTCAACACACTGTGAATATAGATTAATATTCTGAAGTCACTCATCTGAAGCTAAACATTTTTGTTTTACGGGGGGGGGAAGAACCATAATGACAGGTTTCTATAAAAGGACAGTATGTAAAAAGATTTACCAAAATTTAGAAATCTTGATCTTACCTTGAAAGTGGCCTACATTCTTTCCATATGTTTTATTTTAAAAATCAAGATTTTTAAACAATAATTACAACATTTATAATTTCAATACAAGACAAAAATATCTTCATCTACCCTTTAGTCTCCACTATTAGAAAAAGAGTTCACTATTAATGTATTACAGTGTTCAATGCACTGCCTAATAAAATTATCTCAAAGTTAGGAAGATCCAAAAGGAAAAGTTTAAAACAAAATTAATAAAATTTCTCGATAAGCGAACTTTCTACTCAACTCAACTGTACACATTTGTATTGTGCTGTATTTATTTACAGTCCATGGTATTTGTACATTGCTTCACAGCTAGAATATGGAACATGTCAAAAGAAAAAAAAAATCTTAATAGTACTATGAAGTCTTAATTATAGTCACAGTCTAGTTGAAATATATACAGAAGAGTTTTACAATATAGTCTACTAGTACAACACAAAGTTTTAGTATCAATATTTAATAGAATACAGAAATATTCATGAAGCATTGTTGAATGCCATGAATTCACCTACAGAATAGATGGCATAGGAAATTAGGCACTCCTTAAATTTGGCCCTAAATAATCTTATGTTTTGAGTTTCATTTTTATATACATAGGTAGGCTATTAAAATTTTTACTGCCATGTAACACACTCCTTTTTGATAGCACGATAGACTTGCTGATGATTATGAAAATAATTTTTTTGACGGGTATTTATGCTATGAACTGTTGAATTAGTTACAAATTTTTCACGATTACATACAAGGAAGATTATTGGTGAAAAAATATACTGACACGCCATGGCATTATTTGTAGTTTTTTAAAAATAGTCCTACACGATTCCCTAGATTTGGCACCTACTATTATAATCTGTTTACTTTGTACTAATAATTATGTGTAACTTCTGACTTGTTCCATATCTCAACATACAATGCTGTAAGATCTATAAAATACAATAAATTAAATGAAAACGAAAAAGTGAAGTTGCAGAGGTTAATGAACATAGGTTTTTGTTAATAAACATAAAAGAATGTGCGGAAACGAGTTGGAAGTGAAGACGAAAAGCAAAATCAATTAAAACTTTGTGGTGTGAACAAACTCACGAGTATTTACTTCAGAAATTACATTTTCCCCATCAACAGGCTAACAATTTTCAAGATCGTGAAAGATCCCAACAGACATAAAGTGAACCAATTAACAACAAAGGACTGTAACATACAATGTTAATTTTATACAAGATTTGTGCGTGCAATTATTTCTTAGTTTTACTGTTGACCCCCTAGTTCTCCAATCCTGAGACCTGGAAAAGTCAAGGGTAGTTGTCACTTGAATTCTAGGGGATGTACTAGTCATTAATGATAGCTGGGGATGAGTTCACACTTAGTTACGAAAATACGCGTTCCATAGAGACAATAGTAAGCATGCCGTACATTGTCACAATGATCATATGGTTAATTACATCTCCTGAATATATACACCGTATCCCAGACGGAATGTAAAATAATTCAGTATAATGTATTTCGATGTGGCTGAATACACGTGTCTGAAATCTAATAGTTGGGAGAATTTTACATGGAGAGAGGCATGCCGAATCTTGTGCTGTTCTAATAATAATCCGTGGTGCTACAGCCCGTGAAGGGCCTAGACCGACCAGCCGGCTGCTGGCCTCACGCCCACATGCCAGAGCAGAGGTGGACGATCATCCAACCAGAATGGAAGTATCGTGTGGTTAGCACCATGATCCCCCCAGCTGTTATAGCTGGCATTCACAACCGGATTTCGCTACCTATCGTAGCTCCCCAAGTGCATCACGATGCTGGGTGGGCACCAGTCCCATACACTGGCCGAAATTTCATGAGAAAATTTCTTCCCCCATGAGGACTCGAACCAGTGTGCATTCCATAACGCAAGTCCTAGGCAGAATGCCTTAGACTACGACGCCACAGCGCGGGATCTTGTGCTGTTCTAATATATTTATTTCACATTAAGCATAAATTTAGTACGAAAATAAAAAAAGAATTGCTGAGGTTACCCTTGTTATGGATTCCATGAACTGTACTACAGCTGCAAGATAAGTGTGTTCATGTTTTATGTTCATGTGACCACTGAACTCAAAATAAAACCCAGGAAATCTCTGCAATAAGGATAAGGTTTTTTTTTTCCAGTTGGATAAGCACAAAAAACAAAATACAGTATACATAAAAAATACTTACAAATTCCATCCAGTTACATTTTCCCAGTTTTAGCTACAACAGGGGAACAATAACATACTACAGAGTAGTGGTATTGTAAGTTTCAATTTATACAGGCTATGCTGCGATGCCCAGGTGGTGCTGTGTGCAAAAATCCGATGTAACAGTCAAGGTTAGTACACAGAACAGCAAGATGTTTAAATATTTCTCCCGTCAATTTCTATCTGACCACTAGACAGAGTTAAATCTACGTATTTTAACACAAACTACATTATCCTGAAATATTTTTACATTCCTTCTAGCACATCTGGTATAGCAGTAGTTAGTAAGTGCTGTTTTCAACCAAATACAGCCCTCTCTTAATCGTACTTTAAGAAGGTCACCACACTCCAAGCAGGAAAAGTGTGCCAGTCACCAATGGAGGGTACTTGACTGCATAATTCCCCAAATGTTCCCATTTACAAATGGTGCATTGAAGCTGTAGTTCGTTTTGTAGCTAGTTTAGCATTGCTCACTGTTTTTCTGAATACGAAAAGGAAGCAGTTGAAAAACTAATTACCAAGTCTTTGAAGAAAGAATGTGATTTGTAGGTGGAGCATGGAAATGAGGCATGATAAGATGACATGCAGCTGCATCACCACTCACAACATAACCCAAACACAAGAGATGGGAACATACGAACCATCCTAACACAGGCGATGGGAACATAGGAATAAATCAGCGATTGGGACGCAGAAGAAATTTGCCTCATGTTTACTGATATGCGGAGTCACCTTATAAGGAATGAAGATTACATAGTACTGCATGATTAGCAAGGCAATAGTGGAATGCTGTTAGGGGAAACAGAAGTTCTCCACAGAAACCTACTATAGTCTCACCACTGACATAAAAACCTCCGCCATAAACCAGTGTTCGTTCGTGCGCAGGTTGTCCGAGTGGGGATCAGTTGTGTTGTAGATGCGCTTCCTGATTGACGTCTCACAGTGAGTACGTTTTAAACTATTCGAAACAACAGTCGTGTTTGCGTTCGTTCTTTCACTTTTCAATCAATTAATATTCCATTTCGACTTACAGTATTATATATATATTTTTTATTGAGTTATTTTACGACGCTGTATCAACATCTAAGGTTATTTAGCGTCTGAATGAAATGAAGGTGATAATGCCAGTGAAATGAGTACGGGGTCCAGGACCGAAAGTTACCCAGCATTTGCTCGTATTGGGTTGAGGGAAAACCCCAGAAAAACCTCAACCAGGTAACTTGCCCCGACCGGGATTCGAACCCGGGCCACCTGGTTTCGAGGCCAGACACACTGACCGTTACTCCACAGGTGTGGACGACTTATGATATATAGGCTAGTTAAAACAGATTGTAAGTTATAACAATGGAAGGGAAACTAAGTGTGTGCGGCAGGCCTTTGAAAAGTGAAAGCTCCGCTACAGAATCGGATTCACAACTGGAGTCTGACTAGTGTAACCCGGCCTAGCGAGCTGCTCGCATAGTGATGACGTCTACCCCTCCATGGCCACTTGAGTATTGGAAAAGTTGAAGGTCTTTTTGTAGATGGTAGAGCTATACCAAGCATCTTTTTGTCCTCCACAAATTATTCCACTTGAACCCACTGAGATTCGAACCCAGGTTACCGGCATGGAAAGCCAATGCTCTAGCTTTCAGTTAATGATGTACCAGTCAGTAAACCGTACATATTCAGGTTACTGTGATCTCATTGAGATCCGAGTGTCTTCTCTTTTTATCCACTGAAATGGCACATCAGCACTGTATAGTATATCAAATTTTATTTCTCAGCTAAATAATGGATTAGTGCTAGTGAGTGATGTCCCTGACTTGTGATTCAGAAGTGTCAATTTATGTTGAGAGTATTTTATCTGTTGTGAGTTATGTTCGCATATAAATTCTTATTATTTTGTTTATGGGGGAGAAATTTCCAATTATTTACATGGGGAAGGGGAAAGCACTACTGACAGTGGTAATTCAACTAACATTGATATATCAGTGATTATAGACTTCATACATCAGAATATACCTCTGACTGAGGTTCTGGCTGATACATCTAGAGACAGTACATCTTGCTTGACAATGTGTCTCAGAGAAAAAACAATTGTTTATATACATCTGAAGTCTGATCAGTGAAATAAGTAGCCAGTCAGGAATGTAAACAACAAAGGGGGAAAAGAACTGGCCACCATATCCCATATCTTAGTTGCCTCATGAGTGATGCCTTACTGGCATCCAAATCAGTCTTCTTCGGACAGTTGACTAAACACACATACAAACATCTATCAGAATAATAGTATCAAGTATCATAAAGAAATTTAAAAGGTCAATTTTGAAAAGTTTAAAAGAATGAAGATAACGTAATCTTTTCGTATTGTCTACACATTACATAAAACTTAAATTTACAAAGAAATTAACAGTAAATGTAGCAAAAAATAATATTCAAATTAGCATTATATAAAAAAAGCTCTTTAGAAGTGAGTACAGTATGTTTCGTATACTGTTGGAAAGAGGAAATTTCAGAGAAATATATATTATTATTAAAAAAAAAACACTATTTTTCAAGATGATCTTCAACTCCATCTGCATATGAGGGATTGTTAAAAAAAGTGATTTCTTTAGACGTGAGTAGTGTATACATTTTCATATACCATTGGAAAGAGGAAACTTCAGAAAATATAATGCAGTAAAAAGCCAAAAATGAACATTTTCACGTTTCTTAAGGCCCGGGTTCCCTTCTAATACTGCTATTGCTTTGATTTAAATTCCTGTAGTCCATATCTCTCTTTCTTGATGAAGATGCAAGCTATTTATAATGACAGCTATCTACTCGTATAACATGGCTAGCAAGATATTACAGGTGAATAAAAAAGCACTCCTTCTCCCCCCCCTACCCCACCCCACTATATTCTGTCTGTATCTCGTGTACTAGCCTCGCAATATATCAATGCTACTCTTCCTACTTAGTTCAATTACGGAAATTTGCTGTGATTATGGTCGAAGGATATATTATAACTAGGGAGCAGATTTTTATGTGCTAAAAAATTAAATATATTTATTTTTTATGTGCTAAAAGAGTACGAAAATATTTGCTAAAAATATAAAAAAATATTTTTTTTTTTTTTAAATATGACAAAAATTCCTTACTCAGCTTGGGGAAAAAAAATGTTACTAGGTACTCACCAACCACACTTGAGTGCTATTAGTTGGCCGAGAATTACAGTGAACAACAAAGGTCATCTCCAAATTCCCATCACAAATGCATGCCGATTATCTCTGAACGACGACTTATACTGTGAAAACGATCTTTCCACATCACAGGACGTCAGACGTGCATATTTAAAGAGAGGAATGTCACAAACACCTATACCGTCAATTTCACCTATAGGAACACCCTCCAATACTTGAGCAACTTTACAAATTTTTTTATATCCCCTGTTTTTCCCAAACACATTCTGGAATTTGTCCCTTAGTACTTGTACTTCTGAACCTGGTAGTGAGTCTAGTTTAATTTTCACGGCACGCACCTCCCTGTTTCGGACAACAGGTTTTTGGATGTTTCGAGTTTTTTTTATGGTGTCACACAAAAAGCTTAGATTTGCTAATAGGAAAGCCAAATCGTTTTTTAAAAACAACAATCTTCCAGTATATCTTGAAGGATATCGATTGACGAAGCCCGATAACAGGGAATCACAAGACATATTGCCTTACTTGATGGACATGAGCGAGAGGCGAGAGATTTGTTTAAATTAAATAATGTTCATACCCGAGCTCTTATCTGTTGTGTTTCACAAACAAAGCGTGGAATGAAATCATCTTCAGCAACAATAAACATTCCTAATTATGTGTTGCAAGATCTCTCCTCCTTGTTCACGTTAATTTATTCTCTAATAATAACACTGATATGCTGCCTAGCAGTTCTCAGAACTTGAGGCGAAACTATTACAAAAATGGATCCCGGATACACCACACAGTGCATAGAAACTCGAAACAACCAAGAATTCTTAAAAAGATAACATACTTCTGAGTGACATAATTGATTTAGTTTTAAAATGTTTAAAAGTTCTTGTAAAAAAATTATTTAAGTAAAAAAGCTCCAAGATTTATGTGTTTATATCAGATTTCCTGAAAATATGTATTTACATAATTTTTTCGTGAAATATGTGTTTTTATGTGAAATAAAATTCGGGTTTTAAACTTGAAACTTTATGTTCGGAATTTTTAACTTTGTTAATTGTGTTTTAGTCCCACGCCGTGGCGTCGCGGTCTAAGGCATCCCGCCTAGGACTCGCGTTATGGAATGCGCGCTGGTTCGATTCCTCATGGGGGAAGAAATTTTCTCACGAAATTTCGGCCAGTGTTTGGGACCGGTGCCAACCCAGCATCGTGATGCACTTGGGGAGCTACGATAGGTAGCGAAATCCGGTTGCGAATACCAGCTATAACGGCTGAGGGGATCATTGTGCTAGCCAAATGATACCTCCATTCTGGTTGGATGATCGTCCACCTCTGCTTCGGCATGTGGGCGTGAGGTTGGTCTAGGCCCTTCACGGGCTGTAGCGCCATGGATTATTATTATGATTATTATTATTAATTGTGTTTTATCACACGCAAAAATAATATTTAATTACATAGAAATCCGCTCCTTAATTATAACCCTGTTGACGTAAGCTATAGGATACAAGCCCGTCTTGCACCTGATTTATGTGAAGAATGTCTTAAACTGGCAATTGACAAAGAAAAGGTTAAGAGAATGCAGAGGTGTAAAAAGGAAACTATTCTGTTATCCATCCACCACTTCCAACTAACTTTAATACAGCAACTATTAAAAAATATGATAAACCACTTCCACCAAGTCCCATTGCTGAATACAGACAGCGTGCAGTGCAAAATACCACGGCACTTAAGACAATAGAAGGTAAGAAAAGAAAACAGTATGAAATCATAGTGCAAGGACTTGGTAAGAAAATGACTTTATTGCTTCACAAATATGTTGTTAGTGTTAGAAAATGAGTTAAAATTGGATTAGTATTTAGTGAACTGATTAATCACCACTGCCCAACTGATTAAATTTTTTATCAATTCACAGTCCAAGTTTGAAGATGATCTACAGAAACACATAGTGCCCTCACAGAGAATAAACCAGTGCAGTTCATACACAGAATTCTCGTTAAGTCACAAGCAAATTTTTAAATCAGGTTATAAGTCATTTAAGTAAATTCCTTTCCATTTTACAATAAAGCAAACATGAACATATACACACACCACTGAATGTAGTAATATATTTTAATTTTCATTTGGTGAACAATTTCTGCACAAACGCTGACATTCTTTGTAGTAGATTGCTCAGCAATTTCTGGAAAGTGCTGATCTATGTAAAGATCCAGCTCTCAGCAGTGTTGTATTTAGCCAAATGCCTTCAGTCTTCAACATTAAAACACTAAAATGGTTTTCACACAACTGATACACACACGGATTGTAGTCGTCAGGCATAGTGGATGCCTGACCGATTCAGGCATAGTGGATGCCTGACCAATCAAGCCAAAATGGAGTTCACTTGGATTGTCATTTTCTCTTGAGCTGAAGAACAGCCAAATTCACAATTTTACTCATGGAAACTTTTAACAACGTTTTGTTGGTTTTCCATTTGTGTTCTTGAAGGGTCCAAACTTTAGGAAAACAAGGCATATCTTTAGAGCTTCTAAATTTATTTTGTGTTCAACATCTGCTGTCCCCAGATGAATCTTTCTTTTGATGACTTGTTCAACCTGACGAGAATGTTGGTTCATGAAATTACATAGAGTAGCAAATCTACAGTACTACATTCACAAGCAATTGCTGGTACTGTCAACTCACCTATTTTCCCAATGAGAACTTGAACTGTCCACTTGCACAGTCTCAACTGGAGGATTAGCCTTGGCACTCACACCAACACCGCCTTCCAACCCTGGCAATGGGGGAAAGGCAGTGGCCTCTAGATCAAACTGTACTCCCTTTGAGGAATTTGATCCCGTGCTGTCCCTGTTTAGGGGCTGGGGACTACCTCCTGAGGTAGATTTTCCACTCCCCATCATGGATGACGCTCTTCCAGGACCAACCACCTCATCCTCCTTCCTCCTTCGCCGATGTCTATAAAGTCAATAGCGGAGAAATCAAGCCGAGCTCACCAAGTGGAGACATTATAAAAAGTTACACACATGGTAAGGAATAGATATTCCCTTAAATGTGTGTGTTACAGGCAAGGCACCGGCATCTAGACATGAGTATCACAGTTCAGTCCTGCAGTCATCTGTCGCTGCAATCAGGCCTCCAGAAGTGAGTTATGAATTGTGCTAAACACCATCTTGCCCTTTACATCCGAGATCACAAATTGCCACATCCTACCCATATCAACTTGAAGCTATGAACACCATGCAATTCCCACACTCACACTCTCACACATACAGACAGTGATTTAAGAAATTATAGCACCACTTACAGAGCTTATTCCTGAGGTTATTCTAATTCTATAACGATCACATTATCACAACATATTTTAGGAAACTATAAAAAAAAAAAACCCCATTATCCAGACTGTATAAAATCTGTAACTTGAGTTTGCAAAAGAGAGACAAAGAAGACTGATAGCCAAACAAATAAGTTTCTTAAGACAGGCAATTAATTTCTGGTGAATAGATGAAAACAGAAATCAGAATAATTTACAGAGAAACAAAACTGATGATATGGAATTATAAAGAACGTAAAAGACAACATAAATTAAGATGGATAATTAAAGACTACTACAGGAAGTTCCAATGGAAAAAGTAGTGGAAGACCAGAGTGAAGATGGTAAAACCAGTTTCAAATTTTGAATCTTGCAACAGGTAATAAGACCCAAACCTTGCATGTATACATGTGTGTCCATACTTGCATGGTCATGCATGTCACTGCATAAAAAGACAAGAAATAGTAATATAAAAAGACAAGAAACAGAAATATATACAGAGTGTTTCACGAAGATGATGCAATGCTCTTGAAACTGACTCCTGATATCATTGTTAAGAAAATATACATGTGTCCGATTTTGAATAGTTTTGAAAATAATCATGCATTTTGCTTCCTTAACACAGATTCTTGTGAACTAAGCTAGAGTGTTTAAAATTATACTGTACATAAACAACGCACATCTCTTGAAACTCTAGACACAGTTATTACTAGGCTTGTAATGCTGGAGAACGAAAGAGTGCGTTATGGTGGTTTCAAGTTGACTATCCGTTCACCAGTCAGTACTTTAGCATGCATAAACAGTGTACCTGCTGAATACTCCGTTAGCCAATCACTATTGTAGCATGCATAAACAGTGTACCTGCTGCATATTTTTGCAGCGGAATTTGGTGAGTGTTTTGAAGTGAATGACGGGAATATTATATGTAAATTATGTAATACAAACATACGAAATGACCAGCAACATTATATACAGAGACATTGTAGCACAAGAAAAGAAAGGTACGTAAAAATGATTTGTAACTTATATTTACTTTTAGAGCAGTCCAGATTTGTTTATGTTCACTCTGTTATTCCCGTACTCGATAGTAGAACCAAGTCAATGTCCTCGTACTAGCTCACACCCCCAGCCTATGTACCATGCTGTAATTGGTGCCCAACATTACAAGCCTAGTTATTACCTAAAAATTCACGATGAATTGAAAAGTAGATCAAATGATGACAATTTTGCTCGATTTATTCATGGCCAACAATGAAAGTCAGTTACTATGATATATGCAGTTCACACTTCGGTAACTACACACAATGTAATAGAAGGTGGGGTCTTTGAAAACTAACTTTAAGGATATACCGAGGTGAATTTGAATTTTCTTAACCATTTGAGCTGATTTTTTAAAATTTGTACAGATCATACTGCATTTATAATAGCCATCATATAAAGTTTCGTCTCATATGGTCCAAAATTATATGTATTATTAATGTATTTATGAATTTAAATTGTATTTTGACAAACTACTAGTCCTCTTACAAATTTCAACATTTTTTTGCCTGAAATTTGTTCCACATACTTTTCAACTCCCTCAAATGTAACTTGCTATTTATTTTTTCAGATTATTCCTCAAGAGCCAAGAAAAAACATTTTATATTGTCAAATACAAAAAACAGATAAAAATGTCTAGCAAAAAAAAAAAAATTCCCATCTTCCCCAACAATTTGAGGTTTAAAGAAAATAGTGATAAGTTTTCATAAGCAAACTTTTATGATGATACATAAAAAATCATGCACATAGTACAAAACTTGGAGGAGAAGCAACATTATTAAGTACAGTAATATGCAAGAAAAATGTACTGCAACATTTAGAGAAGAGTAGGCATTTAAAGGGCTGCCCAGTGTGTGCAACCTTCTAAAAATGGCGGCCCGAAACAGCTAATTGAAGAGGTCTATCTGCATGGGAATTTGTGGAGAGGTGGAACTATATACAATCTTTTACGCTGGGAACAGAAAATAGATTTTTTTTTTTTCACCAATATTGGCAAAATTTCTCCTCCTCAACATTTTGAGGTTTAAAGAAAATACTGATAAGTTTTCATAAGCAAACTTTTATGACGATACATAAAAAATCATGCACGTGTATAAAACTTGGAGAAGAAGCATCACTATAAGTAAAGCACTATGCAAGAAAAATGTACTGCAACATTTAGAGAAGAGTAGGCATTTAAAGAGCTGCCCAGTGTGTGCAACCTTCTAAAAATGGCGGCCAAAAACAGCTAATTGAAGAGGCCTATCTGCATGAGAATTTGTGGATAGGTGGAACTATATATAATCTTTTACGTTTGGAACAGAAAACAGAATTTTTTTTTTCATCAATAGTGACAAAATTTCACCTCAGTGTATCCTTAACACATTTTTTTTTTCCAATGAGTAATAATATGAACATACTTTAATAAATTTATAATACCCTCAGTACTATCTTCCCAGATATTAAAATGTTTACACCTTCATAACTTTCACATTCACTTCACTTTCAGGAGGGCGTAACTTAGTCAATCTAAAAAATATAACATATATGAACTTTTCAAAATCACAGTGACATCATGAATCTACTCCCAGAGTAATGCACGATTTTCGCCAATCACTCCATATTTACAATTTCATCAGAACACGCCCACAATCTATACTAATAATAAATCTGTAGCCGAAATTTTTCTGGTAATTTTCGATTTTCCAAAAATAATTGGTACTAACATATATAATTAACCACCCTGAAACCGAAAATCGCTTTTTTGAAATTTTTGTTTGTATGTCTGTCTGTCTGTATGTTTGTTACCTTTTCACGCGATAATGGCTGAACCGATTTCGATGAAAATTGGAATATAAATTAAGTTCGTTGTAACTTAGATTATAGACTATAGCCTATGGCATTCAAAATACGTTATTTAAAAGGGGGGTTATAAGGGGGCCTGAATTAAATAAATCGAAATATCTCGCTTATTATTGATTTTTGTAAAATATTTTACATAACAAAAGTTTCTTCACAAATGATTTCTGATAAGTTTTATTCTTTGAAAAATTTTTATAAGACTGATATTTAATGAGATAAATGAGTTTTAAAATTAAAATAACTGCCATCTAAGGCGGTGTATTGAAATAAAAAACAAATGACTTCGTCTATAAGGGGCCTTGGACACAACAATCGAAAGCTATGAAACACAGCCTACAGACAATGTTTCTGTGTTTGTATGAAGTAATATCGGAAGCTAAATTAACCGATTTGTATAATTAATTATTATTTCATCATTGGAAAGTGTAGTTTCTCTGGATGGACATAATGCTATAATGTTATTACAGTAACTTGTGAGTGAATTGAGGACAGGTAAGATTAAAATAGCTTCTTATGCACAGAAAACTTGATAGGTTATTCTGTATTTCTTATAATAATGTTTATGAACATATTCATTTTTATCTCAGAGAATTAACGAACAACGAGAGTGTATTAATTTAGTATGCAGTAATAGTACATTAGCTTAGCAATCCATTATTTTATAATTCAAATTTTAACTATGCTCAATTGAATCGTGTTAAAATACATAAAATACATACGCAATAAATGCAATGCAAAAAAATTGGGTAATGAGCCAAGCAGATTATGTTGCGCTGTTGTAAAAGTTGTTCCTCCTGAGATTAAAGAGCTCCCACAACAAATTAAAAACTTTCTAATTCGAGTACATCCGTTATCAACACACTTTTTCATAATATAATATAATATAAACATAATAATAAATCTGTAGCCAAAATTTTTCTGTTAATTTTCGATTTTCCAAAAAAATTGGTAATAACAATTAAGAAACGTGTTAAAGGAATTGTCATTGCACCAAATGAGTGGTCTCTGGATGAAAATGATTGCATTTTAATATTTTAAATACAATTTAAATTAAGTAACATATTAAACGATTTATCCTTCTATCAAGCACGACTGTTCCCTGGATCAAATGTCCTATTTTAATTATGTAATTACTTTATATTTATTTCTAACGGGTGCAGCGGAGCGCACGGGTACGGCTAGTACAGAATATTTTAACCTTTCATCTTGAAGGTAAAGTTTGTTCTCCACATGCAAAACATACACAACCAGTGATAAAAAAACCTTCTGCTCCAATGAAGCTCACTGAGGTGTGTGTAGAGAACACTTTCACTGTGTATTGACATGTTTGGCGAGTCTAAGTTTAAGGGAACTTGTTAGTGATTTAGTGTGAAAAATCCGATTTTTTATTTTGTTTTCAAAGTGTAAAACTTGCCCTTTAAAACAATACACTTCCGGTCAAGAGTCATTTTTATTAATTCTAATTTATATTAGTGTAATAGAACGAAAATAAGTTGGAAAGAACTGCAGAATGTTCCTTGTGACTCTAAAGATGAACCCCATTCTAATCCAAAACCTTCACCATTCTAAAGTACCATCCCATTTCGACAATAGTTCGCTCCAGGCAGTCAGTCAGTCCTGCTTACTGTTCAATGAGGGGTGTCGAACCCACTACATATCACTGGTTAGAAGCTAACCCTTCAAGAGCGAACTACAGTCATCCACAGGCCGTCCATATAGCCACAAGGAGACAACTGGGGCCTAGTCAGCACCTTCAGTTTTTGTCCTTATTCGTATCCTTCAGACTGTATAGATAGTAAACTTCCAGCTGCTCGTATCTTCAAACAGTTAAGTTGCACAATTGTTGCAAATATGTCAGTGTGTGTGTGTGTGTGTGTGTGTGTGTGTGTGTGTGTATGTGTGTGCATATATCGTCCCTTCTCTGGCAAACTAACGAAAGTGACAAATTAGCGACCCTGCACTTAAGGTCTATATTGCACTATTAAATAGTGCAATATTGACCTTAAGTGCAGACAGTGCAACATTGACCTTAAGTGCAGGGTCGCTTATTTTTCACTTTCGCTAGTTTGCCAGAGGAGGGACGATATATAATTTTCTTTCGTAAAATAACCTAATTTATATTTTTTTCTTCTTCGAAATTAAGAGTTTTCAAATGCCTTATATAATCAAATGAGTCAGTGTGACCTATATGAACATTTTTATACAAATAAAATCGAGATATGTACTGTTTTCATTTTTCTGCATTTTCCGAAAGTTAAGACATTTCAAACTTAAGTGCACTTTTCTCTGAAACTACTGAATCTACAGGGTGGCACACGAAATGTCATACCATTTAATTACCACATTAAAATTTTAATATTGTAGTTTCGATATTTCTAACTGCGCTAGTGGATGCCGAAATTCATGGAAAATCCGATAGGTAGCATCACAATTCGGATATAACCATAGTTACGAGCACAAACATCAATTTGTAAAATGGCGGACAACGGGCGATTGACTGTTGAACACAAGGTGAAAGATGTTCTGTGTTGTGAATAAACAAAAAGTTCGAGGGAACTTTCTCGCATACTGCATGAAAAAGAAATGTTTGAGGCAAAAGTTTCTGTATGTGCCGCAATTTCGAAACATGGAATCATCAGTCCAATTTTCTTCGATGAAACTGTCAACCAAGTTCGATACAAAACCATGCTGGAGAGCAGTTTTATCCCCCATCTCATGGCAAAAGCTCTCCCTATGGAAACTCAGTGGTTCATGCAGGATGGAGCCCGTTCACACACTGCAAACACAGTTCTGGATTACCTGCACGAGATGTTTGATCTTCGTGTGATGTCACATCGGTTTCTGAACGAATGGGTGTGGCAAAATGTGGCAGTCTCATAGCCCGGACATTAATCCGTAAGATTTCTTTTTATGGGGATTCCAAAAAAGAGAAAGTCTACCAAAGGAGGCCAGAAGATGTGGTGCAGCTCAGAGCCCTTCTAGTGGAGTTGTGCCGTGCGCTATCTGAAGACGTGTCAAAAAGTGGTGACGAATGTAAGGGTTCGTTTGCAAGAGGTTGTGGGCAAAACGGCGGTCATATGGAACATGTTTTGCATTAGAGATAAAATTCCAAATCCTAATTATTAATTCTGTATAATTTTGTAAAGCTTTAATACAAATCAATACGTGTTATGTGTAAAATAAATGGCATAATATTTCGTGTGCCACCCTGTATTTACATGAAACTGTTACAGGGTTTTCTGCAGCCTGTATTCTACAAAGTAGATCTACAGGTTTATGAGTATCACATTTATAACAAAAAGAAAAAAATATATGTATGCTCTGAAGAAATGACAAAAACTGTTGATCAAAGAACAGATTTTTTTCTCTGTTTGACTAAGGGTAAAATATTTAAATATTTAACTAAATATGGCTGTACAATTTACAATATACACTACTTAATAACCTAAAAAAAAAATCAAGGAATATGAGTGAAAATTGTACAAAGTAATGTGCACTTGAAGTTCGAGGTGCATTTAGCAACGTGATATAATTAATATTAGAGAAGAAAAATTCGCTCTGGTGCCGGGAATCGAACCCAGATCCTTGGTTCTACGTATCAAGCGCTCTCACTATTGAGCTACGCCGAAGTTCAATCCACAGCACTGGATCGAACCCCTTTCCTCCAGTGTTACCATAACAGATGTACAGTAGAACCCCGATTATCCGCCACTCTATTAACCGATTGGCGGATTATCCGACTGTCTATTTCTTGCTCTTTTTTTTTCTTCAGAAATAAATACTTATATGAAGTAGCCTACTGTTTTGTACATCATATTAGTAGGTTCTACATATGTTTTTGCTACAGAGTGTTATTACAAGCCTTTATCGTTACACAGCATTGTCTACTGTTCAAATTGCCGTTCTATAATATAACTTATATATAAAATGTCATCCACGGGTATTAACAGAAAACGTGTTGTGCTAAGAATCAAAAAAGAAATGGAAATAATTGAATGGTTTGAGAAAGAGTAACTTTGGCTCATCTCGCATCAGAATACGAGATTGGAGTTACAACTACGCGATTTAATAAAAAAAAAAGGATAAACTGTAAAAAAGTATGTAAATCTACAACATGAGACCTCCTTTATTCTTATCTTTCCAGAGACAGTCATTACAAAGGACTTCCTTGCCCCTTAAAAACCCGTCGTTGACAATCAGACTTCAATTAGTGAACTTCTGATCCACTACCGAGTTAAATACAAGACCATGGATAAAATTACAAAATCTTTGATGGTGCGGATTATCCGATTTTTTCGGTCAACCGTTCAGTCCATCCCCTTCATTACCACGGATAATAGAGGTTCTACTGTATTCTGTAAAAATAAAAAAAATTATAATCTTTACGTAGATTCTTCGAGCAACAGTGCATATTACTGTGGAATCCCGGCCACCAAGTCACTCAACTGAGTGTGTTCCTTGTATAATGGCAGTTGACTTAATATAAAATGTCAACATACATGCCCAACTGGGAGTCATGCAACAAAGGGAAAAACACTGGAGGAGAGGGGTTCGATCTGGTGCTGTGGATTGAACTTCAGTGTAGCTCAATGGTGAGAGTGCTTGGTACGTAGAACCAAGGACCCAGGTTCGATCCCGGCGCCGGAGCGAATTTTTCTCCTGTAATATTAACTGTTACCATAACAGATGTATTCTGTAAGTACAAAAAAATAATAATCTTTACGTAGAACGTGATGTAGTTACGTTATCAGCTATGACCTTTTTTTTTCACTTGAATAAGAAATTAATTAGGTGCCTTTTATACTACTGAATTCAGTATGATATATTATTGTATAACCATGTCAATTTTTATTCTGAGCATTAAAAAGCCTAGAAATATTGAAGTAAACATTTGTACTAAAATTCTTTAATCTTATAGGAATCACTACCCATTTCCCTTAACAAAGCTGCAGACACACAAAACCTGTACTTTGCAAAATACGACTCAGACTTGCAACAGCCCTTATAGTCAAAGTTAACCTCAGAAATTATGCCCTGTAAATGTTTGTATAACTCAGTTAATCACTCTGTATAACAGATCAATTGTAATGGTCGTGAATTTCTATGAACTATTTCACAATACCAACATAAATGTACGATATGTTACAACATGGCCTAGGTGGAATAATTCTTCAGGACCAAGACAATGCACACACAAAACCTTGATTAACCAATTCTTTATACAGCTGTCTGTTGCATCAATTTTACACGTATCCCTTACTAATTTCATGCAAATACCAAGATGATAAATCTATTTCATAAACCTCTGCAGTAATACTGAATGGTACTGCATTTCATACTCTACGAAGCTTGACTTTGAATGGGAAAATCAAGTCATCAATAGACAATAACAATGCAGATGAGTTCTGCACACACTACTTCAGATTTCACCTATACTATGCAAGAGAAGGTATGATTCACCGGTTATTAGTGTTATAGTATGTTGCTATAGCTAATGGTTTAGTATGAGGTGTGAAAATCAGATGTAAGAATGATACATGAAAGTTACATAAAATATGAATGACAGGAAAGACTATAGAAGTACTGTAATGGTTGTCTGATGTAACATTTGTGAATGTATATGTAATGCCATTCCTTTCATAGTAATTTCATGATGTATTTTTGTGATTCTTATTAACTCTAATTATATCAATTGTACCAGTTTTATTCTGTGACAGAAAATAATTTGTGCTCTTATTAAAAACACTGAAAAATGTGGTAGCAACAATGGAAGTAATAGTAGTAGTGACAGAAGTGGAAGTTTTAGTACTCTTGGTACTAGTAGTGATGCTGCATCTGTGACAACTACTAGCATGCTGGTCTTTCATCCAAGTGGCTCAGGTTCGATTCCAGGCCAAGTCGTGATAGAATTTGTGGACAAAGCAGACATTGTGGAGAATTTTTCTCAGGGTACTCCCGTTTCCCTCTTTCATTCCACTCTCTTCACCTTCTCTTTACTTATCTATTATCTTCAATAGTGAAATATAGGCTTGGGTGAAGTCTTAGGAGTAATAAAGGTTTATGATGCTGATATAATAAAACTTTGAGGCTCTAAGCCCTGAAGTATATCAGGTACTAACTAGTCAGGGGATGGAATCTGGCTATAATAATAATAATAATAATAATAATAATAATCCGTGGCGCTACAGCCCGTGAAGGGCCTAGAGCGACCAGCCGGCTGCTGGCCTCACGCCCACATGCCGAAGCAGAGGTGGAGGTATCGTGTGGTTAGCACGATGATCCTCCCAGCTGTTATAGCTGGCATTTGCAACCGGATTTCGCTACCTATCATAGCTCCCCAAGTGTATCACGATGCTGGGTGGGCACCGGTCCCATACACTAATCGAAATATCATGAGAAAATTTCTTCTCCCACGAGGACTCGAACCAGCGCGCATTCCGTAACGCAAGTCCTAGGCAGGATGCCTTAGAGCACGACGCCATGGCGCGGGACGACGGAATCTAGCTGTCAGGGCTAAAGTCCTCTTGTCATTAATTCATGAATATCACCCAAGCCACCTGTTGGACTTCAACAATCACTTATGAAGGATGAGTCTGATTAATCATGCCAAAATTATACAGGAAGTAGGAGATGCCTTACTGAATATTTTTATACCAGGAACTTATGGTCTGCGATGCCAGCTTAAGGAGATATGGGCTTTAAATGTATGACGGGAGCTTTAAGGGTAAGCAAACAACGTACGTTTCACTGTCAATTTTTTTAATTAGAATGATCCATATCTTCTACCATGTGACTGTCCACTCTTCTTTGAGGTTCTTGTAAAGAGTAATAACTGAGAAAGTATCCTAAATTGTTCAAGAGAGAATGTGGCTACAGCACAATGGAGTCCCATCTAAATCAATGTTGCTATCCATGACCACCTACCTGAATGCTACTTTTCCTGGTCGTTGGATTGGAAGAGGTACCCATGGCCTGCAAGGTCACCTGACCTGAATCCTGTCGACTATTTCCTCTGGGCATATTTAAAATCACTTGTGTGGAACCCCAGAAGACACAGTAGAAGAATTGGTTGCTAGAATCTAATCCGTCTGTGGTGTGATTCAAACAGGTTCAGTAATTTTGAAAGGATGCGGCAGAATTACATACACCATTACAATTCTTGCATCGAGATTGGTGGTGGACTTTTTGAACACCTCTTGTAAATTTCAAAATTAAATGATACAAACCATGTTAAAATTTCTTAAGATCACAAATCACCCTCACATAAATGGTAAGCCCATATCCCCTTGAACTGGCTTCACAGACTCTTAACTTCTTCATATCAAAATACTTAGTAGGCCACCTGGTCCTTTCTGTATAGGTATTTTTTGGCACGGTTAATTATATTTACCCTGTACAGGGTGCACAATAGGCCAATTAAGCCTAAGTGCAAGGATCCATCCCAGGTCTAGACCTAGAAAAGCCAACGAAGTAGTGACAGTGGTGGTGGTGGTGGTGGTGGTGGTGGTAGGTAAACCACACTCTGACCACACTCCAAACACCTTTCACCCCGGGAAGGAACTGGTACTCAATTTGATAGGAGGCCAAGTGAACCTCAGGGCTGTTCTGGAAGTTTTTAGACAATGAGAAAAATTCTGTGACCACCCAAGTCTGGAGTTATAAGTGGTGGTAGATGGGTAATGTTCTATTTAATGAAGACTTCAACTGCAGAGACGTAGAAATTCAATGTGAGTGAGAAATGGCTGACAAATTTTGCCTAGCACCCTTTATCAGGGACAGAATTCTATTACATGCTGTAAATCTATGACACAGAATTGAGTTTCACTTCATTCCTGGAGGAAGCCATGCTGAACATTTTATCGTCCTTTAAAATACATTGCTCTCAGCTGGTTTGAACTCGTGAATCTCAGATTCTACAGCCAACTGGTGATGACAGAAGTGGTAGCAGGACAGTGATTATGATTGTAATGGTGTGTGCATGTGTGTACCAAATCAATAAATAAATTAATGTTTACAGACTTAAGGTCCATTGATATCTGAGCTTCCAGATTTTTAAATACTGTATATACTAGCACATTAAATTCCCCTCCCCCTATATGTAACACTCATCCTCTACTTTAGGAGCAAAATGTAAAAAAATATATATGTAATCTGATATTACACCCCTCAAACATACGTACAATACAAGGCTCTAGGATCTGAATTAATTCCTGCATATGGCTTTTGCACAGTAGTATACATTATCAACCGAAGTGCTCAAGCACAGATTGCAAGCTAACACCTGCTTCTGAATCCTACCTTTATCCCGTTGTCCCCTTCCTTCTCCAATTATCTCCGCACTGACAAAGGAACACTATCTCTGTCTGTTTATCCTCAAACAACCTACTGTACTCTCTGGCCCATTAGTTCTTCCACAGTCACAACACACAGAGACAAACTCCCTTTCTTCTTCTACTGATGGTATCAGTTTTCGCATACTGTACTTCCAAAGTCAGTCCAAGATAGAAATCAGTGTTAGGTGTGAACGTAAAAATTAGCAACAAATGAGTGAGTTATTCTGTGTCATTTAATAGAATGTGACTGACTTCCCAGAGAAAACTGGGGTGAAAGTGGCTGGTCACAAATTTTCAGTGCAACCAAATATGATTAAGTACTGAAGAAATCAAAAAGAAAAACTTTCTGCTACAACTTCGAGAAAATGAAAAGTGATACCTTTTTGTGCTGCAAAATCAGGAAAATTTATTTGATGAACTAGAATGTTATTTGTCAGTTTATTCTACATACAAGTCACGATGAAAATAGCCTGCTCCTTAAACTGGATTGTCATTGTGTTTTTATAATTTCAAAAGACCTATAATTTTTTTCAACCAAATTATTAAACAGTTTTCCGCATACTAAGTTGTTCACAGTGATTGTAGTTATGGCTACTGAAAAATCAGCTAACGTGGTTACAATGTGAATGAAATTATATCCCATAATTAATACTGTCACGGTATCTAACATTACAAAGGCAATCTGACATAGAGAAGTAATGGATATATAAGTACAATAAGATTGTAATGGAAAATTTGTGGGACCGTTAGAATGTGAGGGGTTTAGTAATGTAGAAGTTATCGGTAGAAAGAGAAAGAGATGGATGCTGAGAGAGGGTATGCTCATATTTTTGGTAATGTTCGCTAAACTGGTAACTAATTATGGTTGCTGCAAAATCAGCTTTCTTTCCCTATGCACCCTCATATACTCAAAACAATATGCAGTAAGGTACCAAACATCAATTGGCACTTCAATGCAATCAACCTTGAACCCATAGCACTAAAGTTACTAAATAAATAAATGTTCATGGCTTAAAAAAAAAAGCGATGAAAACCGTAACTTCACGTGCAACTTGCTATATAAAGGAATAATATAGTTCCGCAATTTATTATGTTATATTATTATAATCATGATAAAAATACAGACACACAATATAGCACCTGAATAAAAATAAAATTGAATTTAATTTAGAATAACTTGTCTTGCCCGATTAATATAGCAAATTGTACCAACAAAAGAGTTACAAAATGACTATCGTGATATCTGTAACACATATATATTCGAGGAAGTGTTGGCAGCAGTGAAGTGAATTTGACAGCTAGAAAATCACTAAATTTAAGCAGGTGATCAAGCAATAGGGGGAAAATGTTAAAATTGCAACTCAGTAATGCATGTTATATCATACTGACTATACAACAAAACTGAAGGGTAGTATCTGAAGAGAAAATGCCGTGATTTCAGATGAATTGATGCATGTGAATGTCAGTTTTCTTCAAAGACGTAAAAATGTGTGGGCAGAAAGACATCAATTTCAACATCATATGTGACAAGGCATGTGCGTATTGTGATTGTTGCTTGTAATTTTATGTGGTGTAAAATTAAATAATAATAATAATAATAATAAAAAACAGTCAGAGCTTAAGGCATGGGGGGCACTATATCCAATTTCACTAGGAGTTGAGTTGGTTCTTCTGTGAGCCGGTAAGTTTGCTGCCAACAACTGGTGGAGTACACGAGGGGATGCATTGTACTTCACGTGCATAATTCCCAAGAACACTGAGTTTTAAGTACTGAATACTATAAATAATTTAGAATTGCCATATACAGACAGAAGGCATGACAAAAGCCACTTTACATCTAGGACATGGTGCAAATACCCAAAACCATCACACAATGTTGATAACTGTAAAAGTCTCAAATCATGAATCTTATGAGTAGTTCTGAATGAACCTGAGTCAAGAATTCAAAATCTCTCTCTACTCGGTTTCTATGAAAGCCTAAAATTTCAAATTTGATATGAGACGATAGAATCCATCACCATATGAGATACTCACCCACTAGACGTGTTGATAAAATGAGAATTTATTTCATAATTAAGAAACATAGGTAATTTATAGAGGTCTATCTCATAACCCAACAGCAGAACTTTTCATACAGTATCATATAAATATTTTCCCACACCATATAAAACGGGATCAAGAGAAATAAACCCCTTTGTTTAACACTGCATTCACAAACACAATCTTCCACACCAACAACCTTCACATGCTTCACATTTAGAGACCAAGAACCATTTCTAAAATTAACTCTCGTCCCATTTATCACCATTCTCATGCTGCAAGATTAGATTTACACTTTCAGCATTACAGACTGGACACGAAAATCAATATAAAGGCTGAACAAACATTATGGAATGTTATTTATAAATAACTTTTATGATTTTTAGTTTCACTGAAAATGTTAAATACAAGATCTAATAGGCATATATCACTTAATATTATGCAAGGAATTTAGAAAATGTATTTCTTATGTATACAGGTTATAAAAGAAAATCGCATTTTTATTAAATGACAGCCTACTTATTTTTACATTCTTAAACTCTATCTCAATTATGTGTGGGGTATTTAATTATTTTCCTGATTGTCACAAAAATGGCTGTTTTTTCTTTCTTAAGGCTCGTCTCCACTATTAAAAATTTAACAACAACATGTTAAATGTTAAATTGTTTACCGTTAACATCCCAACATGTTGATTGAATATGTTAATGCTAATTTCATTTAACACCTTGTCCATACTGTTAAACATGTTAAACTTGACTTTCTTTGCGTAGTCCACCATAAACAGATTTTAATATTGTATTATAGATAGTGTCTTATTTTCAAACCTTGGACAATGGATTCAGATGATGATTTGACTTTTGTAATTGCCTCTATTGTTTGTTAAAAGGCCTTAAAAAGGAAGAAAATGAGAATGTGGCTGGTGCAGCAATATACAGTATATTAGTAAAAGACACAATGCAGAAGACTTTCTAAACAAGCTTAAAGTTGAAGATCGATTTGGATTCAAAAACTTGCTGAGAATGTCAGAACACGATTTTAATATAGCGCTGCAAAAATACTTCCTGTTACATAAAAAAGACACAATTTAAGAGCAGCCATTTCATCTCAATTAAAAAAATTACAGCGCGATTGATTATCATAGGACCTAAGACATGATAGATGTTAAAGAAGTGGGTAATATCGTATAATTATTCTTTCCAAAGTTTTACGAACGTTAACATACATCATCAAATACGACCATTACTGACGTCAACATAGCTTTAACGTTTAGCGTACGATGAGAGTGCGAAAATTCTCTATTGTATTCTCGAGAACAATTAAATAATATAATTCCAGTTCTCTAAAACAGTCGGCCTTCTTTGTTTTGTCTCTGTATTCTTTTGCGGACACATGCCACAAACAAGGTCTTTCCATCAGTGCATTAATTTTATTCTAACGTATTTTCTTTCGTCCATTCCATTACTTCGAACAACTTACAGCCAACACCAAGGACCAATTATTATACTGTAGTATAAAAATGATCAAGATACGCGCCACAAAATCGGAAGTTAGTTGTTGCTATGGAAACTGTACGAACTTTGCCGAACTGTGCCGACACTGCACGAGCAAATGAATTGACTTGACATGTTTTCCACTGCTGCTGGAAAACACGCCAACATGTTAAAAGTGTTAACTTCAACATACTCAATCAACATGTTAAGTCAATTGAGACTTGAAATGTCCATATATATGTTAAATTCAACATGTTATTTTTAACATGTTGTTGTTAAATGTTTAATAGTGGAGACGAGTCTTTAAGTTAACATGTTGCTTGTCTGATTTCTTTTAATAACATTTTGTCAAGTAACCAATAGAGTACTACGAAATTTATAAATAAATGCCAGCAACACATGTTTAACACCATTCACCCACTGTTGTCAACCTGTTTTGACAACAGAATTCAATCCATTATGTAATCTCTCTTACATTCTCTGCATATGGTTATTCTGGTCAAAATCAACAGCAGTTAAATTCACTGTACTAAAACAAAACTAAGTACACACAGACATAATTGTAAGCAGATTTAAAAAATATAAAGTAAATATAGACTACCTTTAAGAAAAATGTGCTTTATATCTCAATTTGTACATCTGAGGAAATAAATGTTTTAAATTACATGCATGATACTATATTAAGTGAAATATAACCAATACATTTAACATTTTTAGTAAAAATACAAATTAAGAATTATAAGTAATATTCCATACTTTTTTTTTTTTCTCCATTTTGTATAGTTATAGTAACAAGTATGAGCAGTGTTCACTAAGTTTCCTGAATTTGACACATAACAAAAATGAATTTACACATGACAATAATTTTACAACGTTCCCCAAAGTCTCAACCTACTTTTTCAAATGATCATCTTCAACGTTCAAACACTGTCGCACTTTTCAACTAACTTCTTAAAACTTATGACAGAGAAAACATCGCTCTGCCTATATAATAATAAAAAAATAATAAAAAAAAATAAAATCACTTCTGTAACTGCTTCACTATCTCAAAACATCTTCAAATTCCTTCAATGCAGGAAAGAGAAGGAAATTGTTGGTCAAGTCACAAGTTGTATGGTGTACGAAGATTCTCCAATCCCTCAAATCGCCCAAATGTCAAATCTCTCAAATCCTTCATATAAGTTCGAAAAGATTCCCCCAGAAGGCATGAAAACAGGATGGCACTCAGTGCTGCCACAAGGTGATAATGGTGACTGGGAGCCACCAAAATTGCAACAATCGTCTCTTTTTTGTTTTGGCAAGTGAATACTTCTATTGGACGTCAATGTAACTATCTTTCCAAAGTTTTTACAGTTTTTTTGGTTAGAATTCGAAAGATTCAAATGACAAAAAAAGCGCGAAGATTCGAGTTTTCGAATCTCGAATCATTTTGAAAATTGCAGGATTCGATTCAATGTCCCATTTATATACAATAATGTTCTCATTTTGTTATGAACAACCATAGAATGTGGAGCCTTTACAATTTCCTTTAAAACTTGAGCAATGCAAAAACTATCTGCTAATAATAATTAAACACACAAATTATCTACTTTAAGGCGTAAATTCTCCCCACTACCCTTTCCCAAAGAGAGATGCATTTTGTTCATTACAGACAACAGTAATCTGCATTTCTAGCCTTTGATAAAAAGAAATTCTATTGCTCAATGGAATGCAGTGAAGCTTCGATTATGTCTGTTTCTGTAATTTTTGCTTAATTATGTACTGGTAGGTGGGTACCTAAGAGTATATATATCGTCTGTTAATTTCAATGTCAAAGTCTGTAAAGAACCTAGTGTCTTATCAAAAAGATTTAGTGCTTGTTAAATTTCTAACCATTTACTACACTTTTCTGTTGAATTTTCATCAGAAATATAATGGATTAAATAATTTTTAATAAATTAAATCAATTGATACTCGTGTTATTTTAGGGGTGTCAATTCTGGGAATGTTGCAAAATATACAGAATCATCTGAGAAAAATAAAATGAGGAAATACAATATAAGTGTTCGTGAAATAATATTGCAACTTCTGAAAACATGTGTTCCTATTTCCGTTTTGGTCTATTACAGATCTTTATAGTCCATCATTACGACACTTCCATTCGAACACAGTAGTGCAAAGACGTGGTTAACCATCATGATCACTCCCAAGTTATCCATTTCTTAGCACTGCAGGTATGGGGTTGCCGACATTTACATTTATTTTTCATGCTCTTAACTTACGAAGTATAACACTGAGAAACAATCTTAAATTACTATAGTCCCAGCATTCAATTAATACCCAGGCAGTGAGGAAGACAACATTTTCCTTTGAAGAGAAAAAATAAGAGTTTGTCTATTGATTAGGTCTTCTCAGATGCTGCTACTTCAATCAGAAGAAATGGGAACACAATGTCTAACAATGATTCATTAGCATTTTTAACTGACGTCCCGATATCAACTCCACGTGGAGTATATAACAACATTGTCATATCTCGAGTTGATGATGACAAAAAGATTAACAATTTTAATTTCAATTAAAAGTCATCTTATAGCTTAAAATTTATTCACTGTGGATGATGGTGGTAGAAATCAATGTATTAATATGGGTATAAAAATAATTGCAACTATAGTCCCGTCGCTCTTATTTCCAGCAGCCAATCACGTTGCAAGTCGGCTACATTTAAACATGTGTGTCTTGTTATTTGCTGTTGATTTCCTTATGGACTTCCTAAGGCTCTATAGATACTGGGTATAATCGTCCGCCATTTTCATTCTTTCCTTGCCGTTTGCAGCAAGCAGACGAGAATTTACAACAGCACAAATTTTAATTCCGCACTCTTTTAGGTGTATTTGTTTAAAATAATAAAATAATAATAATAATAATAATAATAATAATAATAATAATAATAATAGAATCAAGGGGAACAATCGACTTAGAGCCATGCAGCTGGATACTCCGGTAATTAAACCTTCAACAAACAGTGCAACATTTGATCCACATACATTAACATTATAGTCAACAATTGATTTCGTTAGTATACAAAAGTTATCTCAACATTCACTTAGCTATTTATTTTTAAGTTTCTCACATTAAATATAACAAGAACGTAACCGACAGATTGAATTTTTTTCCGGCAGCAAGTCCCACAAAGCGCGGGGCCTGGGGTGACCGCCCCACTTGCCCCGCCGAAGGGCCGACCGGCCTTTCTATGAGAATCCACAGTTCTAACAGACCTAAGTTGTTACTCTGCAAACTGAGGTCCGCGCATATGTTACTCCCAGTAACTGGGAAACTAGTACAGTACAGATTTCGAATAGGAATCACTTTTAAAAGTAATTCTTTCAAAACATTTCTCTCACTTTGACTCCCATCTAAAGTTAAAAATAGAAAAACTTTTGAAGGTGTCAATGTCTATTTTGAACGTGACACTTCGAAGTTAGTAATTTTTTCTCCCTTCCCAGAAAAACATTTTGATTTCGAATTTTTTCTATGCTTTCCTTAGATATTTATCTATGTGCTACGACGTGATAATATTTAACTGTGCGGAAAATAGCGTCGTCTGCTAACCGCAACTGGCAATGAAAGAACTAAAATGGCGAACGATTATATGTAGCCTACCTACTCTTTATAGAACCTACTCTTACTAGGACGTAAGCAAAGAGGCAGAGCCACGCCGGAAATAACAGCGACGTGACTATAGGGATAATCTTCACAACGCAAATATTATTATTGGTTTATTCTGTGACTTTTTATCAACTATGATGGTTATCTAGTGTCTGAATGAAATGAAAGTGATAATGCCAGCGAAATGATTCTAGGGTCCAGTGTCGAAAGTTACCCAGCACTTACTCTTAACAATTTGAGGAAAAACTCTGGAAGAAAACCTCAACCAGGTAACTTGCCCAACCAGGATTTGAACCTAGGTCCGCTCATTTCAAGGTCAGACATGCAAACCATTACTCCGCAGCAGTGGACTAAACAAAAATGTGACAACACTAAGATATTACACATATATTAAGATATTACAAGTACTGATGCATGCACAAAAAAAAAAAAAAGCCAAATTAACAAAAAGTCTGCCACAAGAGTATTAATTCAACAGGTTTACTATACCATTATGTACATCTAGGTCTAACATAGGACCTAAAGCACACTTATACTGTAAGAAAAATCCTAATGTAGACATGAGCACATTGCTGTCATATCCGTGATTGGCTCCTAGTTGAAACACTCACATGACGCAGGAAAATATAGTTCGTATTTGGAAACCACAATCTTGTATTATTTGAAAATAAAAAATTGAATTCTAGTTGTTAAATACGATAAAACATATAACTTCACTTATATGTAAAACGCTATGTAAAAGAAAGGCTCCTTTTATATTTTGTTATGTACTATGAATGCCGATGAATACTTACTTACTGGCTTTTAAGGAACCCGGAGGTCCAGTGCCACCCTCACATAAGCCTGCCATTGGTCCCTATCCTGAGCAAGATTAATCCATTCTCTATCATCATATCCCACCTCCCTCAAATCCATTTTAATATTATCTTCCCATCTACGTCTTGGCCTCCCTAAAGGTCTTTTTCCCTACGGCCTCCCAACTAACACTCTATATGCATTTCTGGATTCACCCACACGTGCTACATGCCCTGCCCATCTCAAACGTCTGGATTTAATGTTCCTAATTATGTCAGGTGAAGAATACAATGCGTGCAGTTCTGTGTTGCGTAACTTTCTCCATTCTCCTGTAACTTCATCCCTCTTAGCCCCAAATACTTTCCTAAGAATGCGGATGAATACCAACAGTATTACCGAGGTAGTCTGTTCCTGTAACAAGCTGGCATCACTTGAGCTCGTAGTTGTTCACGTAAGCACGTGGTACTGAAGTATGGCTTCTGCGTTCTCAGTGTTTGTGGTTATTAATCATAAGAGTGGAAACCCTCTTAAACAAGGGCAAAAAGAAAATAGTCTTAACTGTATATAATAAGTTAAGTGAGTTTTAATTACAGTAATTCTGTGGTGTTTTTGTCCAGGTGGAATTTTGTTCCCCAGATGAACACACAAGTTAAATTATACAAGTGGGTGTGCAAAAATCAAAGAATACAAGCAGTTGATGTGTTTTATTTGCGTAGAAAATTATTTGTAATAAGGGTTCCAAGTTTAATTTTCGTTTATCTCCAAACTCATTTTTATTACTTATCTCCCTTTACCCAAACACCACAGAATTATAAAGTAAATGTTTCCTCAGCAAACGAATGCATAGTAGTGAGGTTAGGCCTACTTGATGAGGAACGGGAAATATTTAACATGGAACAGAATGTACAACAGTAGGCGGGAACACGTACTGAGAATCTATGGCGCCAAACAGCGGCCAATGAAGCCTCACTTCAGTCACGTGCTATTGTTTACATTAGAATTTTTCTTACAGCGAAAAGATTATACTTGTGGTTTCCCTAACATTATCATAAAAAGAAAGAGCTTTTACAGGAATGTAATTTCACAAGTGTTAAAATGGATCTCTGAAATTGAAGTAAAAATTAATATTTTATTTATGAATATCTGAAATTTCCTCTTAAAGTGATTCATTAAGGACCAAGATACATAGGTTTTCTTTTAAATTAAATTTTATAAGATGTGATAAAGGCACCTTGCTTGAAAAATATCTGTGGCTGTCCCTCATCTATGTACGCATTTTGACTTTCTGTAGCAATTTCTACACTATACATTTAATATAGAAGCCTCATTATTGTAACTATATTGTATGTTTATTATTTCTTTAAATTTAAGAAGTAATAATTTTATTACCAAAACTGTGAGTGGAAAATCCTGCAGTGAAATTTATGTTGCATTTTTAAGTTTATATTGAATAAAAACCAAGCAAAGCTATTCCAATACAGGTATCCAAAGATCCTTGTGATGACAGGGCATTAAGGTTCCACTACACGAGAATTTGCACCGAATAGCAGTAGACATGAGAGCCCTAAGTGCCAACTTTGTTCTCAAGGATATGACCTCATCGGGAATTGAACTCTTAACCTTCTAGCTCGTAGTACGCCTTATAATGAATTATATTATTCTCACTTTCATCTCAACATATTAGATCAGCGTTGTCAGACACAGCCTAAACGGAGCGGAGCGCTCCACTATGCCTGTTCTGAGCTCCGGTGCTTCTACAACATAAGCAAGTTCAAGCTCCGACTCTAGCTCCACAACTGTTTTTGGAGCTTACAACTCTGACACTACTGTATTAGATGTAAACTCTGCTCTTTGCTCTTCAATATGCACATTAATGGTATTTCTCTACTTTCAAAATCGTCAGAAAGCAATATTTATGAAACTAGTGGCTAAAGTGAAACTTTAAATCGCGAGTGATGTGAAGTTACTTTAGCTTCTACTCATATACGCGAGTTTTTACACCACCTTCATACGAGGCCTGTCTAAAAAGTATCCGACCTTAATTTTTCCCGCGTAAAGTTGTGATTCTAAGGCGGCGCCACTGTGCATGGTGGAAGGAGGAACTGTAATGCGCATGCTTGAATTTTTTCACCGCATTCGCTTGTGCCAGTCACTGGCTGGTGGTCGCCAAGTAAGGTGCTGTTCTAGGTGTTTGTCGGATTTAGTTTTCTCGCAAGATGACTGAACGAATTGAGCAAAGATACTGCATCAAATTTTGTCAAAAGCTTGGTGATTCTCAAAGTCAAACAATTCGTAAGATTCAGCAGGTGTTTGGGGAAGATGCGATGGGTGTAACACAAATTAAGGAGTGGTTCAACCGATTCAAAGATGGCCGCACATCAGCGGAGAGTGAGCAGCGTTGTGGCAGGCCCCAAACTGCTCGGAGTGCAGCTGTTGTTGAGAGGGTGCGAAATTTGGTGATGGCAGATCGTCGTTTGACCATGCGGGAGATTGCCGAAGAGGTTGGAGTGAGTAAAGATTCTGCACATGCAATTTTGCGTGATGATTTGAACATGAACCGAGTGGCTGCGAAATTCTTGCCCAAGTTGTTGTCCCCGAACAAAAGGACCTCCGTCGTGACGTTGCACAGGACCTTCTGGACACCGCCAACACTGATCCTGGGTTTCTGAACACCGTGATAACTGGAGATGAGTCATGGGTGTACGGGTACGACCCAGGAACAAAAAGACAGTCGTCGCAATGGAAGCATCCCGAGTCTCCAAGGCCGAAGAAAGCGCGGCAGGTGCGAAGCAAAATCAAGGTGATGCTGACTGTTTTCTTTGATGTCCGTGGAATTGTGCATCACGAATATGCACCGGAAGGACAAATGGTGACAAAGGAGTACTATCACGATGTTCTCCGGCGACTCCGTGATGCAGTTCGGCGCAAAAGACCAGACATGTGGACGGCGAACAACTGGCACTTGCATCACGACAACGCCCCCGCACATTCATCCCAATTGATACACACTTTCTTGGCCAAACATGGAATTACAACCGTTCACCAACCTCCCTACTCTCCAGACCTGGCTCCTTGCGACTTCTGGTTGTTTCCAAAATTGAAGACACCACTGAAAGGATCCCATTTTGAGAGTAGAGAAGAGATAATGCGGAATGCGACGACGGAGCTGAACACCATTCCAAAAGAAGACTTCCAGAGGTGTTTCCGGCAGTGGAAGGATCGGTGGGCTAAGTGTGTGCAAGCACAAGGGGCCTACTTTGAAGGGGATTAGGGTCCCAACCCCGTCAGGTATTTGAAATATTTTTTCTGGCTAAAGGTCGGATACTTTTTAGACAGACCTCGTATAATCTAAATATGTAAATAAAAGTAATAATTAAAGTATTAGGACTAACAGCTCACAGCTGAATGGCTTCTGTTCTGTAACTGGGATGTTACAGGATTACTATTTGGAGCGAGGGGTTGTTTACCAAAATTTACATGTGATATCCTTAAATCCTTTCAAATTCGCTTTTATGAGGTTCAGAAGATTGTAATGGAAATTCTGAAGGCCTCTCTTCAAATTCTACACTATCATCTATATGTTAAGACGTAAATTTTTGTTTTAATGTACAAATCGAATCATTATTTTGCTAGTTTCATATCCCTTTATCTTTTATGTTTGTTAATTCCGGATCCCAGTGGTCAACCGCACTTGAGGACGGATGATTTGAAATAAATCTTAGTAGTGTAACTATGGATCGCCAAATGTTTTCTCTTGTATTTCTAAGACTACAAATAAATAACAGAGACATTTTAATTAAAACCAGACAGTTCTTGTAAGTAAGAATATATGTGCATATATTCAAGCTGATGATTTACCTGAAGTAATAAAAACAAAGCATGAACACGTTAAACATTTTGTCACATGAATCTTTTCCAAGTCCATCTGATAACGAAATCACAGATCTGCACCATCTGTTTTTAACATGGCCTTTGTACAAATATATAAATCAGTCAAATACAGAAGCATCAAAAGAAATCTTTAATTTATTAACATATCATCGTTTTTGGAATTGCCTATATAAAAAGAAGACATTCCAGGTGTTTTCTTTCAGGAAATGCTGAGCTACACATAACCTCTTAAAATGTAAAAACAAATAGGGATATCTTATGCGAAGTTTTACCGCTAGATGGCAGGAGAGTTCCATGCGGCGCAACATGTTGTAGGGCTATGTTATGTCATATGCTACAGTTGATTATGTTTTCCTGCTTGTTGTTTTCTGTGCGTGTCAAAATTATACTTACAATTATTTTGTATAACCTAGTATAATTTAATATAATTGAATACTTTCTTACCTCATAATTTAATTTAATTTACAATAAATAATAACGTAACATGTATAATATTGAGCGATTCCCCGAGATGAGTGGGGAAACCTGTAGTATGCAGAATATAGATACGAGTAAATTGAATGTTCATGAACCTAAATGAGAACTTTGAGAACGAGATGCACGAATAAAAAAATAGAAACTATGTCGAAGGTGAATATTGCCCTCTATCATTAGTATTTAAGAACCGTAGCTAAAAACAGAATATGCAGCTACCAATGTGTTTTTTATAGGAAAGGGACTATCGAGATTGAATTCCTTGTATTTTTTCTGTAGTTGCAGAAAGATCAAATGCAATTTTTAATAGGATGATATAACATGATCGCAGTAGTATCACAATTAGTCGTGCGTTTTGTAGGTTAAGGACATGCAGTTTTGAATACTATGTGGGATGATTTTGAAAATTTGAAGTTAAAACAGGGTTTTAATAATTAGGGTATAGTACAGTAAAAACATTATTCACGAAATTCACTACAGAACGTTCTGGATAATAAACATCCAGTTTATCGAGAGTTTACTGCAGGTGTAAACTTCGGAGACTCCTACAACTCCTGCATATAATCTAAGCTAACATAGCTCACTGTCGAGGTTGCATATGTTTTTATTAATTTTTCTTTTTCCTCTTCAAAAATGAAACTGTAGTCAACAATATCTTACTTGAAGTAGTTACTTTTATTTAATAGCTAGCACTTTCGAGGCGCAATTTAATTACTTATATTTTTTAAGGTTTAAAGCATATATTCAGCATATTTTGAGACCTGATTGAAGACAAAACGCTTTCTCTGGTTTCTACATATAGGAACATAACAAAAATTTGCCATTTTTAGTTGTTTTTAAGAGTATTTAATATACTAATACACTACGTATATCCTCAATGTTTATATACTGAAAAACAAATGCACACGCAAAGCGCATCCCTCAAAGTACATGTGCGCTATCTGTTGGTGCTAGTTCAGGATATCCCTATTAGGATGGATCTGTCAACATAATAAGCATAATTGTACATTCCATTGCTGGCAATACTAGTACTACCACTGCCATTGTTAGATTTCCGACTCGTATCACATAATAAATGCTTATAATTTCACAGCTTTAAATATCTTCAACACTATACTTATTGCAACAGAGATATGAAATACTTTATTTCCCTGCCAGAAAGGCCTCCTTTAGACACTATAATCAATAATAAAAAGACCTACTTTATTATGAAGGTGTTGTAAAAAGGTTTTTGTGGCTCTTATGTCTTCTTATTACAGCTATCTTCGAGCTCCTCGAGCTTTGGGGCCAACATGGAACCAGAAGTCATGTGAACCAAACAGAGAGCTATGTTGTCAGCAAGCAGCATAACAATAAACAAAAGACTCTAAACTATTATGAGAGAAACCTTTTGGGAATGGATAGAGGACCTAAAAGCAAGCAAAAAATGTCATGTAAATATATAGTCAATTTCGCTTTGTTCTTCAATTACAGGTACTTTCCATTTCATGTAGTTTTATTCTTACATTAGTGGGCCATGTTTATTAAATCAGAAGGTATTGAAGAAAAACGAAGATGACCTACTTTTATTGCCATCTGGCAACTAAAAAAACATGGAATAGTAGAAGCTTTGAGATGCATAATGGGACACTGCACATTTTTCTCTTACTGCTAGAATGATTCTGTATCAGTGTTTTCCTAATAAATGGATAGGTCATCAGGGACCAACAACCTGGCCTGCTCGTTCCCCTGACTTCAATCAATTGGATTTTTACTAATGGGGACATTTAAAACAATATTGTGTATTCAAGACCTATTGAGAACTAGAACTCTGTAAGGGCTTGGGTTGAAATTCATTTATGCTTGTCGGGTTTGGGCCTTAAAGAAATGCAGCAAATCTCCCCCCCGCGAATTATATACTGATTAAACAAATAATACGAAGATTTGAATGCATGCATGATTAGATGTCCACCCAACACCCATCCAGAACAGGAGACTACCGCTATCGTACATTATTGTTTAGTTCGAGTTTGTTTTGTAACGGCTTTACCTTGTCTCTACTCTGTCATAGACACAGAGCATTGATTATTTGTTCTACCTGGCAAACTGGGAGATTACAGCTTGTCCAAGTCAAGTCTGCGAGTGGGGATATCGGGATGGAATGTAGAGGCAAAACACGGTTGCCACATAGGTCACTTGACGCTCAGATTTCAACGTGTGCACATCGTTTAAAATACATTATGGAGCGCATGCATTTTTTGTCCTTGTCTTCAGATAAAGGCAACAGTTACGCTGTCTCCCAGCCTCCCCCCTCATGCAACTTTCTCTCCTACGCCCACGCTTGCCAATCAGAACGCCAAACCTCACTGTCAAGCAGAAGTATAAGTACAGTCTATTTCAAAGCATCTTAAATTGTTACCGCTCTACGAACTGAAGCGCAGTAAGAAAACTTTGCTGTCATATGAGACTGTACTGGTCTCCTCTCGTTACCGCCTCCTTTCACTACAGAAATACCTCCAACTTCCCCTCTCGGCTCGCAGACTTAACTTGGTCGAGCTGTACTCTTTCTCATCCTCCTACTGGAGTGATATCTCTTCCTGATCCCTGTGGCCTCCACTTTATCTGCTAGTCTTTGAGTTTCGGATTGGGCTTGGATGATAATTATAAGCTAATCTTGGGTTTCGGGTTGAGTTCAGTTCAGTTCAGATTGAGCCAGATCTAAGAATTTCAGCCCAAGCAGACCTCTATTGAGAACATTGAAATTATTTTCCAGCCTGTTGAAGAAAGATGTCGGCAGATACAACAAACATCTGAAATATGAGAGGAAGTAAGAGAGTCCATGCAGCGACTCTTAGAAGCCTGTATTAGAACTCATGGTGTTCATTTTGAGTACTATCTGTAGAATTATGCATGGACTTTGTAAAGAAAGACGTAAAATAAAGTCGTAATAAGCAAACATGAACTAGAAAATACCTGTAATTAAAACTGACTATATTTACATCAGCTTTATTTTTATTTTCATGTCTTTCATCTATTCTCTAAAGGTTTCCCACATATTAGTTAATCTGTGTACACAGAACTCTGCAGAGACATCAGCAGTAACAATCTAATACGGATTTACATAAAGCATGAAACACAGTATGGTTAACCAGTAGTTTTTCCTGATCAGAGCTCTTGAACATGCTGCTTTTTCATTCCCTTCCAAATTAAGCCATGCTAAGGATAATTCCGCCCATTAAAATCCATTTCTTTAGGCAGTTTGAACCCAGGACTTCAAGATTAATGACAAGCATAGTAACCTTGCACCACATAGAACATAAGAAGTAAGGAAAAAGCACCTGTAAGATGTAACTTTATGTACAGCAAATGAAATAAGCTAAATAGTAATAGTATATTCTATTTATTGTGTAATTTAAGAGGAAGAAATTAAGTGCTGTATATTAAATAACACAAAATCTCATCAAATTCAGGTATAAAATTAATACTTCAAAGATTGAACAACAAACAATGTTGTATTTCGTCAGTTTATGCCGACACTTTTAGAACCTTGTATATTCGAACATGGGCACAATTTAAACATACGAAATATAAAAAATTACAGGTTCAACTCAACGAAGTTGTCACAGATTTATATAGCCACTGATTAGAAAAAACAAAGTTACTCCGTTTTGATTTAGTGTACTACTGAAGGCAAGTCGTCATGTTTCAAAATATAAATCATCACTTTCAACTACGTAACATTTTTGTATATTTTTACTTGCATCTATGCGAGACAAAGTTTTAACATTTTGGTTGCCTCCAACACTAAAATTATATTAAAATACATTTGAAGAGCAAAACATTTGTCTTAGAAACAGCAAATTTTAAAAGAAAAGATTCTTCCTGTACTACCTCGCATCAGTTTTCTCTTGCATACAATTTCACAGTGAAAAGCATCCAAGATACTTCAAATGTTGAATCAAGAAATGAATTTTATTGTCATTATATTAGTTGAATTTGATTTTCTTTATCACGTCAAGAATCAGTTACTTTCGTTTCTATCCTCAGGCTGTTTATTCGATTGCAACACTAAGAGCCACACTGGCTTTGTAAGTACAAATAGTGAAAAAGAATTTGCTCATTTCCGAGAAGGACAGTATAGCTAAACAACAGACATTTTTGGAAAAGTGCTGCTGTTTCATATATGTCACTTTTACTCAAAATTGCAACATCTTTCAAATTCTGCTTTATTGGTTTCCTACTTTACAACAGAGTTGATGGCTTTCAAGTGCACAACCAGCGGAGAAAAAGAAACTATAATACAGTACTTTTTAGACAAGTATCATCTAAATTGCATCACTGTCATTTTTGGTTCGAGTTGTAAATATATATTATAAAGCACTCTGTTACTACCTTAAGGAACCATTTATATGATATTTGTGATCTTTGGCGAAATTTGACAAAAAAAAAATTTATTATGCATTTCATAATTTGTATTAATTAAAATCAAACTTCATAAATTACTCGCATTTTATGTCCCATATTTTTAAATTAATTACAAAATTGTGAGTTAATCCATGTCTTAATGGCAAACCCACTTTGGGGCAGACTGAATGAATGAATGAATAATAATACTTACTTACTGGCTTTTAAGGAACCCGGAGGTTCATTGCCACCCTCACATAAGCCCACCATTGGTCCCTATCCTGAGCAAGATTAATCCAGTCTCTATCATCATATCCCACCTCCCTCAAATCCAGTTTAATATTATCTTCCCATCTACGTCTCGGCCTCCCCAAAAGTCTTTTCCCCTCTCCCCTCAAATAATAATAATAATAATAATAATAATAACAACAACAACAATAATAAATTCCAAAGCATTTCTATTTGTTTTAAAGCATTGACGATCATCATGTCACAATATTATTACTTCAATAATGTAGAACCTTTGTTTTTAATTGCAACTTCTGTAACATAACCATGACCACAAGTTTGCTTTGGACTCTATTGTTATATTCAAACACCTAATTTAATATTTTTCAAGTAAATTTAGTTGTTGAAAAGTAAATTTCTCCTTGTCTGAAATCCCTAGGTTTAGCCATATTCCTTGGGCAATAAAGAGGTAATAATAATATCTGTGTCTGGCTATGTCAAAACACTTTTCAAATCTGATTTTTAAAAACTTAACTTTAGAAACTTCAAAACCTAACTATATTATTTTGGAAACTACAAATTTCAGCAATATTAAACAACTATCAAATTTTAATGGAAATGCTTCAACAAATTAAAGGTGATAAAAAGAATATTATTATTATTTTTTTTCTAATGTCCTGAATTTGACTGTTCGTCATTCACCCATATGAAGCCACTTGTATAAACCAATTTACCGATGTAGTTATTGCCCAGGGGCGCCAATGAAGGCTGGTTGATGCTATACCTGCGATAAGATTAGATGAAAATTTGTTGGGATGCCACAGTGGAACAGGAGCTCCAGGAGAAAATCCCTGTGTTACCTGGACTACAGACTTGCCCAACACAAATCATAAATCAGGGATACACTGGAAATAGAAGCAGGGTCCACAGGATTATGAGTCACGCGCCCTAGCAACTTAATTACCACGAGAGAGGCATTAAGAATACAGTTGAACCTCTTTTTTACACTTTTCAAGCAACTGGAAAAATGGTATAATTGGGGGAAATAATAGGAAATGGTTTACATATACTGCACCAAGAAAATTAAGGAAAGTTCCTTGTTATCACATGCAAAATGATAAAAATAGCATATCTTCAAGTAGTCAATTTTTTTTTTGACGGTGAAGATTGGTATCTATTAGCAGTAAGTGGCTAAAATTTTAATTCAATGTGTGCTATAGTAAGTGAATAGAGTGCACCTAATGACAGGCATGTAGTGAATTTATAAAAAAATTATGTTTAAATTAAAAAATTATTTTAAGATAAAAGATTTACTCTAGAGTAACCATTCTTTTTGTATTTTAAAGCCTGACGTGTATACACACATCACTAAAAAAATGAAAGAGCTCTGATAAAAAATATTATATTTAAGACCACTTGAAGAAAGGATATTTTTACCATTATTTTGCATACAATAAACAGGAACTTCCCTTAAGGATACAATGTTCAGTGCATAGAATGATTTTTAATCAATGGTTGGAACTTTTATAAAACAAAGGACTATTAAGTATTAACTTTACTTACTTACAAATGGCTTTTAAGGAACCCGAAGGTTCATTGCCGCCCTAACATAAGCCCGCCATCGGTCCCTATCCTGTGCAAGATTAATCCAGTCTCTATCATCATACCCCACCTCCCTCAAATCCATTTTAAAATTATCCTCCCATCTACGTCTCGGCCTCCCTAAAGGTCTTTTTCCCTCCGGTCTCCCAACTAACACTCTATATGCATTTCTGGATTCGCCCATACGTGCTACATGCCCTGCCCATCTCAAACGTCTGGATTTTAAGTTCCTAATTATATCAGGTGAAGAATACAATGCGTGCAGTTCTGTGTTGTGTAACTTTCTCCATTCTCCTGTAACTTCATCCCTCTTAGCCCCAAATATTTTCCTAAGCACCTTATTCTCAAACACTCTTAACCTATGTTCCTCTCTCAGAGTGAGAGTCCAAGTTTCACAACCATACAGAACAACCGCTAATATAACTGTTTTATAAATTCTAACTTTCAGATTTTTTGACAGCAGACTGGATGATAACAGCTTCTCAACCGAATAAAAACACGCATTTCCCATATTTATTCTGCGTTTAATTTCCTCCCGAGTATCATTTATATTTGTTACTGTTGCTCCAAGATATTTGAATTTTTCCACCCCTTCGAAGGATAAATCTCCAATTTTTATTTTTCCATTTCGTACAATATTCTGGTCACGAGACATAATCATATACTTTGTCTTTTCGGGATTTACTTCCAAACCTATCGCTTTACTTGCTTCAAGTAAAATTTCCGTGTTTTTCCTAACCGTTTGTGTATTTTCTCCTAACATATTCACGTCATCTGCATAGACAAGAAGCTGATGTAACCCGTTCAATTCCAAACCCTGCCTGTTATCCTGAACTTTCCTAATGGCATATTCTAGAGCGAATTTAAAAAGTAAAGGTGATAGTGCATCTCCCTGCTTTAGCCCGCAGTGAATTGGAAAAGGATCAGTATTAAATTTAGAAAAGATAAATTATTATAGTACACATTATAGCAGGCCTGGGCACTATTAACTCAATTGAGGCACTACAAATTTCCCCTTAACTCCCCATTCCACCTTCCCCAGCTCAGACGAGTACACAGGAAGTAAGTATTGCTGAGTGATGGATTGTAAAGGGTTTTACATTCTTACTGTTTATTGTGCTTTTCAGCAATTCAAATAGAATTTATAAGTAATAAACAGTTTTATGTCTCTCCTGAACATTATGGAAAAATCACATATATGGTATTATATCGAGGCCATCGATATGTTAAATACCAGTAGTTGTTACATGCCCCTTTTTTTATAGCCTTACTGCTAAATGTCTAAGATTTACAGAAGTTGGTTGATGGAGGGGTGCACAATTTTTTCAGGCCCACGGGCATAGCACTACCTACATATGGGCTATTCCATCTCAAATCGACCGAAATATAGAGAAAATTGACCTTGCAATTTTTAAATACAATGAAACTTTTTCTGTCTGTTGACAACTGTGATACAATGCTTTGTGCAAAGTTTGAGGCATCAGAACTTCATAGTGTTTAAATTTAAAATATTTAAATTTATCGTATTTTCATAAAATTAGCAAATTTAAATTGCTGTGGCTCCGAAACCCTTTCACCCAGTGATCAAAATCATGGTTTATTTTGATGCTGAGAAATTAAAGTTTATATTGACATGTAAACAGTTTTTCTTACTTTTTATGGAAATGGAGAAATTTAGATTTTTCTTCATTAAGACGCCTTTGCCCACGAAAAAATATTTTTAAAATATATGGTTAGATTCCGCATTGAAAGTATAAATAAACACATATTGTTTACTGGTGCACCGTTGATAAGAAAGTATTGAAAATATCAAATAAAGAAAATAAATAGTACGCGCGTGAACTAACCAGCTGACTGTGAGGCGGGAGCTAGCCTAGGCAAGCAAGGCCAGAAGACATAAACACGTGATGTTTCGTCTAGTAGCGCATAGCTGGACTAGCTTTATCACAAGTTTTCATAAACACAGGAGTAAAATGACGCCCAGCGCTCGCTTATCTTCATCTCTCGGCCAGTTTGTGCGGTACTGCGCCGTTCAAGTCTAGGGGTGCTATTCATAGATATTTCGCAGCACGCGCTATAAGCGTACTAAGCTAGCCCTGGCTATCCACTGGTTACTAGTACAGAATTCAAATCATATCCTATTGCTAACACTGGTTTATGATTACGAAAAACGCTGATCATTCATCGGAAGCCCGCACTAAAAATGTCTATGAATACGGGGCCCTAGGCATGTGAATATGATTTATTTAATATCCTCGAAACTTATTGCCGAGCCACTAAGCAAATAATGCCGAATCCCTCTTAATAATGCAAGGTTTTTTCTCAATATTTTTTACGTTTTTACAAATGGGCAAAAAGCCTGAAAGTAAGTAACATAATCTACCAAATGTCAGCTTCAAAATGAGCTCCCGTTCAATGTTCTGCAGTAAATGGTTCCAGAATTCTGAGCGCTGAAAGAGGCTTGTTTTTATAAAATATGCTAAATTTGTCGCTCAGGAGTATGAAAACCGTTTGACTTTCGATAGTTCATTTTTGAAAATGCACTCTCCTCAGCACCTTGTATAAATAGGGAAAAAATTAGAGTTTAAAAAAAATGCGAGGTTTTTTACTGATCGATTTCATATGGAATAGCCCATACAGGTCTGAATGCGGGAATACAAAAGCAGGGTTCAACTGTATGAAGCAAATGTTTTTGGCTCAAGTATACAAATTTCAGCAACACTTTCTAAAATAATAATAATTGTGAGTGAGAGAGATGGGGAGGGAAGAGACGTAGGAAAGGGAAAGAGAAAGACTGTTAGTAAAATTGGAATTTTATACTGCCAGGAAATTCTAAAATTAGAATTTTATACTGCCAGGAAATTCTCAATCATTTTTATTTTTAGATGCCAGAAGGCACTCAATTTTCCAGATAAACAGCCACACTTTTCTGTCGATTTAATTTTAAAATCTCCCAAAAATTACCCTTTTTTGAGTAGTGTCGTTCTCGCAAATGAGCTCTTTGTACATACACATACAACTCTTTGATGATCACACAACAGAGTTTAGTTCAATTTTATGTTAAACCATTTAAAATGGCGAAATAAATGAAAGAGGTAATGGGAAGGTCACATAGAAATCACACCAACACATCATCTCAAGATAAGAGGCTTTACCTTGGTGGCATAGGTTCCTTGCTGGTCGCAGCTTCTCTGGATTGCCTGTAGGAGTTGTCGTCACTATCTGAGCGTTGAGAAGGGCCTCCAGGAGTGCTTTGACTAGGTCCAGTGCTGGTTACATCACTGCTCTCTTGCAGTGCCGACGGGTGATGGGTCTTGGAATGATTGTGATGACTTTCGGCAGTTGCCCCGACAGCTGGCTGCTGAGAAGGTTGCTGAGCAGTCTGTTGTTGCTGTTGCTGCTGCTGTGGTGCCTTACTCACAGCACTACTACTGCTTGAGCTCTTGGCAACAGCCACGCTGGCGCCACCCACAGCACCACTCACAACATTCCCTGTCCCTCCGAGATGGTGATATGAATGTGAGGTACTGGACTGTCTCGACAGACCAGCAGTGCTGTCTGTTAGACTGCCCCGTTCACCACCGGGCTGGTTCCTTTTATTTCTGCCAATAAACACACTGCATTACTCTCATTCCTGTCTCATGCATAGCGGGTTCTTGGTTAGATGCTTCACACAATTATTTCAATACTGTCATCAAAAATGTGTAGCCATGTCCTCTTAACTCCCAGTATCAATTAACATGTAATGCAGCAGATGCGTATTTCTCCAAGCACTTCATTGGATGGTAATTTCATTGCATGCTTTAGAGTGGAGTTGATGCGGTTTCTTTATACATTATATTCACAATCATTCGAGATTATCATGCAGCTTAAGATACAGCCTTTACTGGAAGGCAGGACTTTATCAGAGCAGTCAGAAATCAATTACACACTGACCACCCAAAGGCAAGGTTGTTTAAAGTGTAATAAACATAATTAGGTTAAGTAATCATTAGCTAGAGTCCACGGCAATTCGGAAGGCGGGTTGTCTGCTAGCGTTTGTGTCGAGAGAGACAGATAGAGCAAGGCAGTGTACAACACTGCCACATCGTACTTCACGCACGTGCAATACAAATAGCGCAGGAGAGAATTTAAATTATCAAAAGACAATAATGACCTTAGCCGTTGATTACTGTAAGCATGACACCAAACAAACCCTCTTTCCTTCACTAACAATATTCTTTGCACGTTTCTCAATCCCACACCACATGCTTCTGCAGTCGTTTCTTGCACGTTGGCAACGTTGCTGCCAGCATCAAGATGGTCGGCAGCGTTCTGCTCGTTAACATTTTTATAATACTTGTAATACTTGTGTTTTTACAGTCTCTTCTTCCATTTATTTACCTTACATACACATAGTAAATGTTAGTTTTACTTATTCAATGTATTGAAACACTTGCACGTGAACAAACGAACTCAGGAAGTGCTTGCTATAGACTGATTCTGATTGGTTCTACTGTACGTCACATACCAGAAATGCTATGGCGCATATAGAAGCTAACCGCCTTCCGAAATGACGTCTAGTCTAGGTACAAACACTTACTCAGAGTGGCCAACCAAATAAGTTTCCAGTTTTAGGAGGCCTTTGTCCTTCACGGGACACATTGGCTAGTTCGTTCATTCATTCAAACATATGGGTAGTAGTAGGTTATTTAGCATCTGAATGAGATGAAGGTGATAATGCCGGTGAAATGAATCTGGGGTCCAACACCGAAAGTTACCCAGCATTTGCTCATATTGGGTTGAGAGAAAACCCCGGAAAAAACCTCAACCAGGTAACTTGCACCGACCGGGAATCGAACCCGGGCCACCTGGTTTCACGGCCAGATGCGCTGACCGTTACTCCACAGGTGTGGGCAACATATGGGCTTTTTTTTTTTTTTCTTTATTGTTTGAAGTTATTTCAGGATTGAGAGTGAGGACCGTTTTTGCAAAACTTGCTAACTGCAAAATTTGCAAAATTGAGATTTTGATGGATTCATTAACATGATGTTCAAAGCGTCTTAGTAAAATTGGGTTATTTCTCTTCATTGTAGTGTGTCAAAGTGTGATCGTTTTTTCAAAACTTGCTTTCTCCTACAAGTGAGACATACAGCAAAACTTGCTTACTATAGTGTTTTGTCTCTCCTGTAAAATTTAGTTTTTTCAGTTAGCAAGTTTTGCAAAAATGGTCCTCAATTACTGCTCAAGACACTAAAAGCACATAGTTCTTAGAAAGCTAGGAAGCTACTGGGTGAGAGAAAATATTCTTATTCTAATGGATACAGATATAGTACTACCTGATAATAATTTTATTAATACAGTAAATCTTCTTTTATATGTTTTTTCTTTTCTTTTTCTTTTTTTTAAGTCCTGACAAAATTCCTATATTTTCCATGTTCAATTATTTTGGTTCTTCACACTTGTACGATTGTATTTTAAACCTCAGGAAATACTAAACATCATTTAAAAGTTGTAAATCAATTTTGCTCGAAATTAGGTTCACCATAAAAATATAAGAAAACGAAAACACAGTACATGTTCATCTTAAAATGCGACCCACATGGAAATTCGAAGCTACCCATGCTATCCTCCAGCAATCTTGTGTCATTAAATTATGCTGTAACTGTTTTAGAAACAGTAACACATTTTGTAACACACCGTGATGTAACTGAACAAACTTTGGAACAGTTATCACAATCTGAGGGCATGGTTCATTCCTCAGGAGCAAGCAGTTAAATAACTTACTTTTTTGTAAAAGTAATCACACGTTATTTAATGAAGATGACACTGGAAGAACGAGATAAGTCAATGTCGTAAAATTTTCTGGATTAGAGTTTGAAATTTAATATATCATTTATCTTTGACTCTAAGCAGCTAAGATTTCCTAGAAATAAACTTACATTCTTCAAGAATAGGTGTTACAAATTGGAGCACTGTATTATGACTCAAAGATTGTTTAACTGTGAAGTTCTAAGTTTCTCTTGCGAAAATTTTACTAAGTTGACTTAACTTGTCTTCCCCATACAGTCTTCTGCAAAGGTTTTGCTGTTTTGATAATTTTAGTCGATTCCTAACAAAACTGATGTGCCAATTTTAAAACTGGATCTTCATTTTGGTCTATCATACACAGATTCTACAGAATTCAATATTTTGTCGATACTATGAATTCTGTATTAGCTGTTTTAAGTAACACACTATTGCCTAGAATCATTTAATCCCTCTAAATCTGTTATTTCTTGTAGGGGACTTGCATTTCACCTGACAGCATTCCTGAACTGTTTCTGAACTCTTATGTTGGTACTGCTGACACTAATCACGTGATATGTTGAGAGAATCACGTGTGCTTGTTGCATACCTGCCTGCATCTGAACTTTGCCAAGACGGAAAATGTGCGTTATTTCGTTCAACAGCAGCATGTATCAAGCAGCTAGTTGTTCTAGGTGGCCGTGAATAAACTGAAAATTGTTTTGTTTGGCGATGGTGGACATTTCAAGCTGAAAATGGCAGCAAGCACAATTAGCTTTATTGAGGATTATTGCAAATACAATTGCCTATGGAGTGTTCAACCACAATTTTGAGAATCAAGTAGGCCTAAGTATTGGATTGTCTATCCATAATGACTGCTAACATCATAATAAGTGTTGTGGTGAATTGAAGATTCCTATTTTATATCGGTTGACTGCCAAACAATAACATCCTCTTATTATCTTACTAATCTATGTCAACTTTCCTTGGAAGTTCTGATAGAGTACTGAAATTATTGAGTACTGCATTTACTAGTGTACCAGTATGATACCATGCATGTAATAGCCACACCAAAATTATAAATACGGTATTTGTCGAATACAGGAGAGAGAGCCATTAATCCTTCCCATTGAAGGCTTTAAGGAACCAACCTGGACAAATACCCAACGTCCCATCCCTACCTTCCCATGGTGCAGCTGTTAGTAAGCATAATTTTACAAGCTGAACTAAACAGAGGGGCTACTCATTAATTAGCACTGGTCAGCTTGATGAGTTAATGACCGAATTTGGTATAATTTTCCTCTATTCAATACCTAATTCCCTCTTTACCCTTTCCTATCCAGTCCTCTGGACTGAGCTCTTACTTTCTTCGACCCCGACGGCATTAGAGCATTCGAGGCCTAGGGGTTCATTTCACTTTCCTTCCTACTTTTCTGTTCCTAGTGCTGACCTGCTATGGCACTAAAATCGTCCCCCAGTGGCTTAAGGAGGGAAAGCTGGTGATAACAAGATCTCCCAGCTAGGTCCAGTGGACCCGTCGACCAACAGCAGGTGTAGTCCTCCAGATATTCTGGGGGTTGTGTGTGAATGAAGTAGCCACCAAAACGTTAAAATATGGTGTTCACTTAAATCAGCTACAACTTTCCAATATTGGAGTGCAAGAGGTCAAATGACTTTGTCAAATGCCTGGCATTAGAAAACAACAACAATTATAAATGCATTTTTCAGAGGAGGGGCAGGAGGAGAATATTTTTCAACTCAATTTACCAATTATCATGCAGTGTATATGAAAATCATGAAACAAATTAAGTTTAAAACTAATTAGAGCAAGTCCGTGTTTATATTGTTTATGATCTAAGTTTCAGTTTTCTTAGTTTGTGTGTGTTCACTTAAAAGCAGCCATTTTCAACTGGTGTTCCATGAATGATCTGCTAGTGTGCTGCGGGAAAATGTAAATAAAGACTACCATAGCAAAATTGAAAAAATAAATGTGAAAATAGTAAAAAAAAAAAAAAAAGTGAGCCCACAAGATTCAACTTTCAGTAAACATAGTATAGGTGTGTGATCAGCAGGAAATGACTGACATGTAGTCAGGGTTGCCAGATCAGTGAAGTTAGAACATCGTACCAACCTTGAATTGAACTGAATTTGAATTTAAGGGAGGGAGCACTATGATCCATCACTGCGATCTTATTAGATCTAATGCACAGACTCTCAAGTTAAGTGCATTCCCAAACTCACATTGGCTGTACCCAGGTTCCTAGCAGGCAACCCACTTGTCCCTAGATCAGCCCCCTTCATGTGTCGCCTGCCAGCATTTATTAAATCCTATGGAATGATAACGAAATGGAAAATTGTTAATGAAATAATGTAGATGCCTAATATGGGGTAATGGAAGAACTCCGAGAAAAACCCCTACTGCGACCTCTTCCACCACAAATATCACTATGGACCAACCTTAAAAAAATATATTTACTTGTTAATATGAAAAAAGAAATATATCTTCCACTGGTTTAAATTATATGAGTGTGTTGCAGGATTTTAAATTACAACTTTAGTGTCCCACATTATTAAGGGTACCAGATAGTGACAAGTGGTCAAAACTATTATTTTTTTTTATTTTGTGTTTAAAAAAGTACAAAACTTGCTCTTTAAAACAATATATATTGTGAGGGTATTTCTGCAGATAAGCCTATTAAATGGCCTCTTTAAATTTGGCGGTGCATGTGATTCATACGTCCTTATATTTTTTAAATGCAGTTTTCCATAAGTTGACATATTTCAAACTTAAGTGCATTTTTCTCATACTACCGAATCAATTTACATGACATTTTTACAGTGTTTTCTGAAACTTGTATTCTACAAAGTAGACCTACAGGTTTAAGAATATTACACACATGACACCTGAAAAAATATACATATGCATGAAAAAATTGCAAAAAATGTTATACAAAGTTCAATATTTTTTCTGTGTCATTAGGGGTGAAATATTTAACTAAATTTTGCTTCAGAATTTACATTATAGATTATTTGACAACTTAAAAAAATACAAGGTATATGAGTGAAGATTGTAGTAAGTAACATGCACCTGAAAAATGAGGTACACTTACCAAAGTGTGAAAACAGATTGCCACTTAGGATCTTTCTTTTCCAATTGGATACGAAACTAATTAGCTGTATTTTATAGCACTGAATTCAGAATGATTGATTGTATAACCAACCATGGAAGTTTTTATTCCACTTTAAACACTAAAAGCCTAGAAATATTGAACTAAATTTTTGTGCTGAAATTCTTTAATCGCACAAGCATCACTACCCATTCCCCTTAAGAAAGGTTAAAAAATACTGACAAAGTATAACTACAGTAACTTTCTGATTGGAAGCCGAGCAATTTCTTCAAGCATGCCATTTAATTGAGAAGTAAGTTTGGCAGCCCTGAGAACTTACATATATACTGCATTCATTCGGTAGAAATAGTAAGTTAGTTTGCGGACATTTCCATGCCCCAATTCATGCAAATATGCACATTGTGGCAATTCTGTTGAAGTAGAAGTGTTACAATTTGAATGTTTAAAACAGGGTTTCTCAACCTCTTCTACACAAAGACTCCCCTTTTGCTAACCTTAAGGTGACTCTCACCCCACCTATTACTTTCCCATGTTGGCAGCACTGTGAGCCATGCAGCATGCATCATACTTTTGTTTGGTTGATGATGCACTAGTGTAGTAAAGCACGGCCAACTGACATGAAGTCGCAAATGCTTCTCTCACAGCACGAACAATGACTGTTCACCATTTTATTTTATTAAGTGCACTGGTTGATGATATATCTTACTTACTGGCTTTTAAGGAACCCGGAGGTTCATTGCCGCCTCACATAAGACCGCCATTGGTCCCTACCCTGAGCAAGATTAATCCATTCTCTATCATCATATCCCACCTCCCTCAAATCCATTTCAATATTATCTTCCCATCTACGTCTCGGCCTCCCTAAAGGTCTTTTTCCCTCCGGCCTCCCAACAAACACTCTATATCTAACATTAAAAATTAAAATTTCAATATTCCCAATTTTCCCTAAAACGTTCCTTATAAATAATAATGAAAATACAATTTAAAATCCCCGGTGACCCCCTGACACACTGTCCATGAAAGATGGGACCAATACACAAGTAAATACGGTACAGTTCAATGGAGTTCGAAATTTTTAGTTTTTTAATCATGTCACTCATCCAACGTTTTGTAGATATTTACAGTACTGTAAAGTAAAGAAGAAAAAGTAAAGGAAGAATCTAATATCCATTTTTTCTGAGCTGACACTGAGGTTAGGAAAGTACGAAACCCTCACTCCAATCAAAATCATTTCAATAAGAAGAATTAACAGATATCTTATTTAATTAGATGATTAAGATGCTTTTTTTTTTTTTTTTTTGGCATATTTACCCACATCAAAATGCAATTAATGCAATAGACTAGAAGTCATTAGAGGAACAAAATTTCATTAATCACTATTACCTGCGAGGGAGATATCTCGAACTTTGTGGCTTGCTGAACGAGCCTTGTGGTGCAAGACCATTCACCGAAAATACGCTGCCAATATCGAAGTATGCAGGACTTGTCGGACCCCACGGCTGAAGCATACTTGGAGGATAAAATGGCTGGTGCTGCTGGAAAGTCTGCAAAAGACAAGTGCAAAACCTGTTACACTAAGAATTCACACATGACGAAAGGTTTATGTTCAAGAAATCCCGAACAGATGGGCTATTCCATATGAAATCGATCAGTAAAAAACCTCGCATTTTTTTTATAATCTAATTTTTTCCCTATTTATACAAGGTGCTGAGGAGAGTGCATTTGCAAAAATATACTATCGAAAGTCAAACGGTTTTTGTACTATTGAGCGACAAATTTAGCGTATTTTATAAAAACAAGGCTCTTTCAGCACTCAGAACTCTGGAACCATTTACTGCAGAACATTGAACGAGAGCTCATTTCGAAGCTGACATTTTGTAGGTTATGTTAAGAAGTAATCCTTATTTTTTATTGTACACAGAGAGACAGATAATCAGATTTTACTTACTTTTAGGCTTTTTGTCCATTTGTAAAAATGTAAGAAAATATTGAGAAAAAACCTTGCATTATTAAGAGGGATTCGGCATTGTTTGCTTAGTGTTTGGCAATAAGTTTCGAGGGTATTAAATAAATTATTTTCACACGCCTGGACTTGAATGGCGCAGTACCGCACACACTGGCCTAGAGATGAAGATAAGCGAGCATTGGGCGTCATTTTACTCCTGTGTTTATGAAAGCTTGTGATAAAGCTAGCACAGCTATGCGCTACTAGATTAAACATCACGTGTTTGTCTCCTGGCCTTGCTTATCTCGGCTAGCTCCCGCCTCATAGTCAGCTGGTTACTTCACGCGTGTACTATTTATTTTCTTTATTTGATATTTTCAATACTTTCTTATCAACGTCGCACCAGTAAAAAATGTGTTTATTTGTACTTTCTATGCGGAATCTAATCATATATTTTTAAAAACTTTTTAGTGGGCAAAGGCGTCTTAATTAAGAAAAATCTAAATTTCTCCATTTCCATAAAAATAAGAAAAACTGTTTACATGTCAATATAAACTTTAACTTTTCAGCATCAAAATAAACCATGATTTTGATCATTGGGTGAAAGGGTTTCGGAGCCACAACAGTTTAAAGTTGCCAATTTTATCAATCAATCTTCTTAATGTATCCAGCTGTTTGCTGACAACATAAAGTCCACTATAGTCCACTGTAGTTGCCAATTTTATGAAAATACGATAAATTTAAATATTTTTAATTTAAACACTATGAAGTTCTGATGTCTCAAACTTTGCACAAAGCATTGTAACACAGTTGTCTAACGGACAGAAAAAGTTTCATTGTATTTAAAAATTGCAAGGGCAATTTTCTCTATATTTTGGTCGATTTGAGATGGAATAGCCCAGATATAAAATGGATGGGTGTTACTATTTCAGATACATTCTACGTGCCATCACTTGCTGCAAAGTCAATCTTGCTGTATGTTCTCTACCCTACTACAATTCCAATAGATGACATTTTGACCGACATGCTTCCTATCTCAATTGTTGAAGAAATTTCGAGTGTGTTAAATAAGCCTTGTTTACTATTGGGCATTTAATTCCTCGGTAATTTTGTAGATGCCAATAGGCAATAATTGAAGCGTCGGCTGGAACAACGTTATAAGTTACATTTGGCAAAATTGACAGGAGCTGCAAAAATGTGTACACTTACAACGTTGTTCTTATAGGATAGCTAACTTTTGAGTGGACAAATTTCACGTACTGCATTGATGGACAGTTGCAAGCCAAAGAGTATAGCAAGGTAACATGACATACAACATTATTACATGGAAACACGCCAAATGAAAATTTTGTAACTTACAACATTGTTCCAACCGACACTTCAATTGAAGGGCTGATAGCAAAAACCAAACAAGTCCAAAATATTAATTTTTCAGATAATGAAAAAAACTGTCCTTCATGTTCCTATACAATAAAATAATGTGACATATTTTATATAGGTAACTCATATATCTACCAACTGATAAAAAGTTTCACTGTTCTCTTTTATATGATCTCTTGGAAAAATAAAAACACATTTGGACATATCCACTTTTTGCACAAAATTTTATATGTACACACATTAATTGAGAAAAGTTATATGAAATCATGTTTCATTCATATTGTCAAGAGTATCAACATACAAATAAATTATAATAATTATACACCTGGTAGCGGTCCTTTAATGCATGTCATTAAAGTACACCTATTCATTAAAGTTCAGGTTTTCGATTATTCTCGGATATGTAATCGAAAGACGAGGGAAACGTCACGGAGGCTGGAAATCCAATACTGTCGCAGAAGGTTATGTTCTGTTACTATGATAATTAGCGTTAATTGTAAATAATATTCAAATAAATTCAATTTGTCATCTCGTTTTTCAATTCTAAATCAATTTCCAGGTTATATCAAAATTAGTTCATGTTATTCTCTAGATTACATCAAGGTCAATGACATTATTGTTCCTCGGAAAAAATCAATACTTTCGCGCCTGCGCACATCTCACAATTTACGAGCTATGCACAAGGTCACTTCCGATCTTCAGTCAGATACGAATAAAATGAATACTTCTGAATAATTTCGAGTTAAAATTTTGGTCGAGCATAAAAAGTCGTGTGAAACTTGCCTATAATGATAATTAAGATGCTCGTATGAAAACTATGAAACTTGTTTGCGCTCGTTTCATAAACAAACATACTCGCGTCTTAATTACTATCATTATAGGCTCGTTGCATAATGTACTATAAGTGCTTTATTAAATTAAAAACGTAATGGAATGATTTCCTGAACAAGAAAAACAATATTGTTACGTTTATATTTTTTCTCTTTCTAAATTTTTGTTCTTCAGTCTTTGAATTCTTGGCATGTCAGTACCGAAAATTATTATTCTAATAACACAATCAACTAACCCCAATAAGAAGGGTAAACAGGTCAGTTTGTCATTGACGCATGTATGTTCTTCTTCTGGCAAATCCCTCAATTACTGAAAAATATATGACGAAAAAAAATAAATACAATGAATACTCACATATACATGAACCTGATTTCCATAGTTAACACTAGGAGGTATTGAGCTACCATTAGTGTACAGGAACCTATGCTGATTGCCCTGGTAAGCATTGGTGGGGTCATACAGCGCAGCAGGAGGTGTGCGGTAACCATTCTTCATTGCTGCACCCATGGCAGGAACTGGTGGCATGGGCAACCTATTCATTGGTTTTGCTTTGATACGTGCCATTATAGGCTTACCCTGTGGAAAAGCAACAAAGCTATATTAAAAATGGGACATTCTGAAAAAAAAACAACATTTATGAAACAAAAATTATTAATAAACGAGAAGTGAAGATTCAATGAGCAATGTAATATACAGTAAAACTTTATGGTGGTCTGAAGAAAAAATGCGTAAGTGAGAAAAATACATAATTGAAATTACATTTAATAACATTTGAAATAGTATTTGAAGACAACATTTGGAGAACGAGGTAAGACAACTTAAACCCCATTTCAGTTTGGTTGATAGGCTTTCCCCTCTACTTACACTCTCTACCATCAGTGAAGGGGAAGCTGCTACTGTCCATCTTACAAACGTTCGACTAATTGACTTTCAACACAGTGACAAAATTTTATTATTGAAAATGTTTACCGGTAATTCATATTTCGAAAGCCTATACTAAGTGTTAATATTTCATTTCATTGTTATTTATATCAACTGGCACATTAAAAGCTACTGAGAGCAGAAGATAATGTTTTCTTCACCACTAGTTGTTATTCTACAGCATACACAATGGGATAATCTGCACTGTGTTGCTCCCCCTGACTTCATAATACAAACTAACATTTCTTAATTTAATTATTAGTTGGAAATATTGTAAGAACGATACTAAAATATACACAAACATGTAATTGTCAAACTTGTGTCACTGTATTTTATATCCACTTATGTACTTTATTTAGTATTTTATTTTCTTGTGTGTACAACTTGGGGGTGCAGGTATAAGAGGTAACAGCTACCATTCTGTTACTGACGGATTCTGGGCAAGTAGAAGGGGAAAGAAATGCCTTCGCATCCTCTCAACTTGTATGAAATGTTGTTTAGTAACATTTTCACAAGAGAAATTAATTTCACAGTTAAGTCATTTTTGAGTCTATAATACAGTACTCAAATTTATTATATATTCTGAAAGAGTATGATTATTTATAGTAAATCTTAGCTGGTTGGAGCCCAAGCTGGCCGATATATTTTTTTTACATTTCAAACTACAATCCAGAAAATTGCACAGTTCTTCCCGTATGATCTTCATTTAATAATGTGTTAGTAAAAAAAAAGTTATTTTGGATTGAATAATTTCGAGGGAAAAATTGTTCCGGGGCCGGGTATCGAACCCGGGACCTTTGGTTAAACGTACCAACGCTCTCCCAACTGAGCTACCCGGGAACTCCACCTGATACCGATCCAATTTTTCCTCTATATCCACAGACCTCAAAGTGGGCTGACAACCGTCAAGCAACCAACATTGAGTGCACACTAACTCTGTGTGACTTAAATTGTGGTTTTTGTTATGTACAGTGACGTGTATTATGCAAATCAAGCTTTCAGGTATAACTCCCTGTAAAGTTGATTTGAATAATTTCGAGGGAAAAATTGTTCCGGGATTTTGGATTGTTTGCTTCTAGGAATAACTAGCGTCATGCATTACAGGCGCTATGTTCGGTTCAAGTTTGTCGAGTATGTCGAAGTTCGATATTCGCTGATGTTCATTCCGCAGGAGGAGACCTGTTGTGTTTGTTCCACCTTGTTATAAAAATATTCGCTACCCTGCACTCATGTTTTAACCTCTTAAGAATTTTAGCACATATCTTGTGATTAGTTTTTCATATGAGATAAGACGAAGTTTTTAATGTCTTCGTTGCCTGTCTCATGTTCGAACATTGCAGAATAAACCATGCCCTCAAATTGTAATAACTGTTCCACAATTTGTTCACCTACATCATTATGTTCTACGAAATATTTCATTGTTTCTAAAGCAGTAACAAAGTCATTAAGGACACAAGAATGTTGGAGGCAAAGTATGGGCAACTTCCAATTTCCGAATTACCGAGTGGTCCACATTTTAACAATGGACATGTGCTATATTTTCGTGTTCTTAAATTTTCACGGGTCCCGCACCATGGCATCGCGGTCTAAGGCATCCTGCCTAGGACTCGCGTTACGGAATGCGCGCTGGTTCGAGTCCTCATGGGGGAAGAAATTTTCTCATTAAATTTCGGCCAGTGTATGGGACCGGTGCCCACCCAGCATCGTGATGCACTTGGGGAGCTACGGTAGGTAGCGAAATCTGGTTGCGAATACCAGCTATAACAGCTGGGGGGGTTCATCATGCTAACCACACAATACCTCCATTCTGGTTGGATGATTGTCCACCTCTGCTTCGGCATGTGGGCGTAAAGCCAGCAGCCGGCTGGTCGGTCTAGGCCCTTCACGGGCTGTAGCGCCATGGATTATTATTTTTATTTACTATTATTATAAATTTTCACGGCAAACCTAATTTCGAGCAAAATTGATTTAGAATGTACCTCTTGGGGCTTAAAATACAGTGGTGAGTGTAAAAAATGCAGAACTGAATTATTTAACAAGGGAAGTATAGGAATTTTTCCATGACTTTGGAGAAAGAGAAAAAACCGATTGAAGTCTGAAAAATGCGTGTGAAACATAAAATAAATTTTACTGTATATTTAAAAATAGTGAGATAAAACTACAAACAGATTTCACCTTTTAAAAAGAGAAACCCAAGTCAGACTATAAAAAGTTTACACATTCAATAACTCAAATTAAATATAATATAGATTTTTTTTTACCAATGCCACCAGGTTGTCTTTTCAACATTTCTGGTCTTCTCTCCTGGCATTGGCTTAGTTGTAAGCCATTTCTGAGATTGGGGCGCCTGGAAGGCGGAGTTACATTACCCCGATGATATGATAGGATGATTATGATTATGTGGTGCCAGAAGAGGTCTTAAACCTAAACTTAACCTAAATTTCAGACCATGGACGAACACAGGAATAATCCCCTTTAAAGAAAAATTCCTGTGCTCTAACCAGGAATCGAACCTGGGACCTCGTAAACTATAGCCAGAAGCTCTGACCACTAGACCATGAGGCTGGTCAATATAGATAATGTAACAGAAACAGTAATCAACAAAGGAATAAGACAAGGTTGTGGGTTATCCCTATATTATTCAATATTATATTAATAAAATCATACAAGACTGGAAAGATGTAACAACTTAGAGAATCAAATTATCCACTGATAACATACTCTAAAAAATTTTATATGCAAGTGACCAAATTATAGTTGCCACATCACAAGATCACCTAGAGCAAACATAAATTACAATTAAAATAAGATAATTAACTAATATTCTATGAAAATTTAAAAAAATTAAACTAAAGCTATAGCCAATGCATGATAAAAATTTAGTAAGAATTAAGATTGAAGCAAATGGTAAAGTAAAAGAGCAAGTAACTCATTTTACATATCTTGAAAATATCACTTCGGAATATGAACCAGATTTGGACATCAAAATTAAGAAAATATAATAAAATAAATGGAATAATTAAAACACACTTCGGAAAACAGTACAAAATATAAAAAGCACATATGTATATAATCCAAACTGATAAAACATTTGCAATGATATTACCTGAAACTCCCTGACTTCCTCCCTTAGGAACCTGTACGCTCGCTGAGCATCTTCATCAGACTCAAATGTCACATACCAAGAATTATTGTGTGCAAATTCACATGATATTAATCTGGGACAACCCTCTCCAGAAAATAAAGCCTGAAACACAAAACATTGAGAAAAAATTTGTCCGTAACTGATATTATAAACAATGAAGTTTCCATTTTCTATCTTATATTTAAAATATTTGCACTTATTAGGAATACTAATGCAGGCATTGTGGATATTAGGAGTGAACTCGACAAAGCATCTCAATTTTTTATGCCATTACCGCTTCTAAGCAAGACGTAACAAGACATGAAATGCAGTACAGAAGGTAACATATCATTTATTTCCAATCTTTAACAATTATGTATCACTTTTGTAATATCACATTAAAACAGTTCTGTGGTTCAGAGAAACTATATTAACAAAATAAAGAAACATTTGTAACATAACCTGCAAGGTCATCCATTCCTCTTTACTCAATGTCAATGCCAGGCGCAACTAATCGATACAAATATATGAAGACTATGGATCCCAAATGAATTTCTTTCCTACAATTTATAATGCTAAGATGCCATAAAGTGTTGTATCCAACTCGTGGATAATCTTATTGATATTCATAAAATTGTCGCACTCACTATCATTTGTGCGACAATTCACTCATGCCATAATCATCAAGATTATCCACTTTTTGCATAAATAACTATTATATTTACTTACTTACTGGCTTTTAAGGAACCCGGTGGTTCATTGCCACCCTCACATAAACCCGCCATTGGTCCCTATCCTGAGCAAGATTAATCCATTCTTTATCATCATATCCCACCTCCCTCAAATCCATTTTAATATTATCTTCCCATCTACGTCTCGGCCTCCCCAAAGGTCTTTTTCCCTCCGGCCTCCCAACTAACACTCTATATGCATTTCTGGATTCACCCATATGTGCTACATGCCCTGCCCATCTCAAACGTCTGGATTTAATGTTCCTAATTATGGCAGGTGAAGAATACAATGCGTGCATTTCTGTGTTGTGTAACTTTCTCCATTCTCCTGTAACTTCATCCCTCTTAGCCCCAAATATTTTCCTAAGCATCTTATTCTCAAACACTCTTAGTCTATGTTCCTCTCTCAGAGTGAGAGTCCAAGTTTCACAACCATACAGAACAACCGGTAATATAACTGTTTTATAAATTCTAACTTTCAGATTTTTCGACAGCAGACTGGATAATAAAAGTTTCTCAACCGAATAATAACAGGCATTTCCCATATTTATTCTGTGTTTAATTTCCTCCCGAGTATCATTTATATTTGTTACTGTTGCTCCCAGATATTTGAACTTCTCCACCTCTTCAAAAGATAAATTTCCAATTTTTATATTTCCATTTCGTACAATATTCTGGTCACGAGACATAATCATATACTTTGTCTTTTCGGGATTTACTTCCAAACCTATCTCTTTACTTGCTTCCAGTAAAATTCCTGTGTTTTCCCTAATCGTTTGTGGATTTTCTCCTAACATATTCACGTCATCCACATAGACAAGAAGCTGATGTAACCCGTTCAATTCCAAACCCTCTCTGTTATCCTGGACTTTCCTAATGGCATACTCTAGAGCAAAGTTAAAAAGTAAAGGTGATAGTGCATCTCCTTGCTTTAGCTCACAGTGAATTGGAAACGCATCTGACAGAAACTGACCTATACGAACTCTGCTGTATGTTTCACTAAGACACATTTTAATTAATCAAACCAGTTTCTTGGGAATACCAAATTCAATAAGAATATCATATAAAACTTCTCTCTTAACCGAGTCATATGCCTTTTTGAAATGTATGAATAACTGATGCACTGTACCCTTATACTCCCATTTTTTCTCCATTAGCTGTCGAATACAAAATATCTGGTCAATAGTTGATCTATTACGCCTAAAACCACAATGATGATCCCCAATAATTTCATTGATATCAAATGATATGCTGATAAAATTCTGCACATGATGTCTCATTATGATTAGGAAAGGTTAAGGTGTAGCCTGTCCCATGAAGAATAACTAATATACGAAATACGAAAAACTGTATGAATGAAAGTAAACACATGATTAAAAATATACTATGTTTTTCTATTTTTACATACGAGAATGACCGGAAGCATAAACTTACTTTAACCTCTTCTAAAGGCGTATTGTCTGGTATTTCACGTAAAATTACTATGCACCGTTTATGGTTTGGTCGCACCTTCTGGCCCTCTTCATCCACTTGCACATTTGGTGATTCTTGAACATGAAAAGCAACATTTTACAACAATAATAATTTGAAAGACAAAATATTAGTGGGGAGAGGAGAATACATTATAGGACTTAAAAGAATACATTAATTAAGAATTAGATATATTTATCTCATTTCTGTAAAAGCTGGTTCAGATGGATCAAGTGTCTGATATCAAGCAACTTCCTTGCTTATGCTCCATGTAGATTTTTTTGTAGACGACATTTGCTAGTAGTAAATATAATGTGTATTCAGAATATGTAATTGTTAGTTAAATAAATGAAAGGGTGAGAATGATATAGTCTTAAGCTCCAAAGACAAGATTTTACAGGAAAGCATACTGAAGGTTCAGAGTCCAATGCTATTAGATGTGATATCATAATTTCTTGGGCATACACTTACGTCATTTGTTAAGCAATTTTTTTGGGAAGACATAAAATAAAATGACTAATAACATTTATAAAGGGGGTGCTGTAGAATTCATTTCAGTTCCAATGTGATACTGAAGTGCGGGAGTTTTGTATCATCATTGTTACCGCATAAGAAACAAAAGAAGTTAGAGCTGAGACAAGATGTTATGGCACCAACCTGCGTGAAGTTTTAAATTGCCAGCCAGCAGGGTACAGTAGTGGGGGTTGTTTAGGTTACGGTTCTCAAGCTCAGAGCGGCAGGCATATCCATTTCATCTCTTTCTAAAAACATTGGTCTTACCTTACTATCACCACTTTCCTACTCAAGAGTCCGAAGGTACCTAATGGAATTACGCCCGCTATTCCATCTTTACATTTTTATTCTCCGTCCAAATCAGACGACTGATCTGTGCTGGAATCAGATGTCCCTAAGTTTATGGAAATGTTCTCCAAAATACTGTCCATCACGTGCTCACTTTCAATGTAACTGTTCTCTACTTTCTTCACATAATCATACACTGATATCCATTCTTGGAAGAAGCGGCCTCTGTTTATGCGTAGGCGTAGAAATTATAGATGAGTCTTCTTAAGACTTCCTCATCAAAACTGTCTACAGCTGCAACAATCTTCTTCGGCTGTGATTTTTCCGGACTGGATAAAGAATCTGCTGTTCCTGCCTCAATATTTTTCCCTTCTTTCCTGATTCTTGCCAAGGTTCGCTTTGAAATACCAGTGGCAGCCAGTACTCTTGCACACACGCTTTTTCAATGGAATTGGTATTCCATTTACAGCCTCTTCTGACATGAATTTCCATACATTCTATGCTATTTTATGTCCTTGACTATGAACTACTCTATGATTTCACATCTTAGACAATGCCATAATGAGGGTGCTCACGAGGACAATGTTTTCAGTATTAGCAATAGCGGTAGTAGCAGAACGATCTGAACACTCGGAACAACATCCCTCCAGTTGAGTGTGAGGGAGAGTCCAAGCAAATGAACTAAAATGCGTCCCTCGCGCTGGTGCTATAACTTCTCGTCCGGGCTCTACTCAGCAATGACCAAATAAGCAAAATGCTTCTTGAATAGATGGGTATTTCTGAGGAAGCAACCTTCCATGTTAGTGGGTGAATGAATATCCATAATGCAATCATATGGGGAAGGCAAACCTCAAGAATATGCCATCCTCAATAACAATAGGCAGATATGACTTCGAGAGAGTGGATGAATTTAAATACCTGGGATCAACAGTTACTCATTCTAATGATATTTCATATGAAATAAAGCAGAGGTTAATGGCTGCCAATAGAGCTTACTTTGCCTTAAGAAAATTACTTTGTTCAAGAATTTTATCTCGTACCACAAAGATAACTATCTATAAAACACTTATAAGACCTGTACTAGCATATGCTGCTGAGACGTGGTCCCTAACAAAAAAGACGCTGGAAATTTGGATGCCTTTGAGAGGAAGATACTCCGTAAAATAATCGGCCCAGTATTCGAGAGAGGAAGATGGAGGAGGTGATATAATAATGAGTTGTATTCCATCTATAAAGATCCGCCCATTAGAAGAATAGTAAAAGCAGCAAGATTAAGGTGGGCTGGGCATGTGGCACAGATGACGTAGAAATTCCTAAAGGGATATTAAATGGAAATCCTGGGGGCCAAAGAAGCCGTGGACGACCAAGAATAAGATGACTGGATGGAGTTGAGGAAGACATGTGTAAGATGGGATATAGGAATTGGAAAGCAATTTCGCAGGATCGAGACAATTGGTGGAAAACTGTGGAAGAGGCCAAGGTTCACAATGAGCTGTAGCACCAAGAAAAGAAGAAGAAGAAGAAGAAGAAGAATCATATGGGGACGTTAAAATCCGCATGTATCATACGAACTGGAACGGGCTAGTCCTAAAGTTAATGTTTGGTGTGCGATAAGTCGCTTTAATCTGTACGGACCATTTATCTTCGCAGAGGAAACAGTTCGATCAGCATACCTGGACATGTTGAAAAACTTCTTCCGAACCACAACTGCAACAGGAAAACAACATGGGTATCGTGTACCAACAGGATGGTGTACCACCTCATTGAGCAAAAGATGTCCGTGATTATCTGGATTACACATTTGGTAACAACTGTGTGGTCAAGAAGGGCCACTTATGTGGTCTCTAAATTCTCTGGGGTTTCGTGAAGAATGCTGTGTATGCACAGCGACCCAGGGATATTCATGATCTCAGAGCAAAGATTTTCTCAGCTTTTGAGGAAGTTACTCCTGAGATGTTAGACCACACATGGGAGGAATTAGCCTCAAGATATGAACTGTGTCGTGTTCGCAATGGTGGGCACGTTGAGGTCTAATTTCGACAAAACTCTCATTCTTCTAGAATGCATATACAAATTATTAAACAATAAATAGCAACAGTTCTCATTTTATCATGTTTTTTATTTTATGTCTTCCCAAACAGGTCACCCTGTATTTTACTAGCAGCTTTCTCATATGTGTAAGAAATTTCAATGGATACCTAGTCATTGTGGTATACCTGGAAACGAGAAAGTCGATAATATTGCAAAACAGGCAACATATTTGCAACCGAGATCTCTTCAAGTGATATCTCTATCCAATGCTTTTGCTTCAGTAAAGTCTCATTTTACAAACCTATGGATTAACAATTGGCTCTCTTTTGACAAAGGAAAAATTTTACAGTCTGTACAAAAGAAACCAAATGACCTGGAACTGTACAAAAACTTGCCCAGACCTGTTCAACATTTTTAACAAGAGCCAGAACAGGTCACATTGTCACTCAATTGTATCTACACCGATTTCACATTTCTGATAATCCTACTTGTCTGTGGTGTAATAATCATGATGAAGATCTGGAACATATTCTTCTATACTGTCCATCCATAAACCACAAAAGAAGTAAATTAAAATCATCAGTACCAGTTGCAGAAGACACAGCCCTGCAGTATATATTGACTACACCCCACCTCTGGCTACTAGCAATAGATCTATAATGAACACCGATCAAAATACCCCTCATTTCTCGTGAAAAACAACTGAATAGACTACAGTGGACTATATTGGACTTTATGTTGTCAGCAAACAGCTGGATACATTAAGAAGATTGATATGTGTAAGAAATGAACTCGCACAAAAAACAATTTTTGTTAAAAGTGTAGCTTGGACTATCTCATTTTCATCCCTTCAAATGTATGTTAATGTTTTAATTTCTACTCTCAGCCTTTCCTTGCTTATATTAAAGGGAAACTCTCCTATAAAAACTCGCATTCAAAGGGGTTGGAGGGAAATTAATCCTACAAAGACTCCTTAAAAAGGAAATTTACTGTAATTCAAAACATATACTCACCTTACTGTAGAGGTGATATGGTCTGCTACACAAAAATCTTTGTGTGAAGTAGAATTTTGGGATCTGTTTTTGAACTTAAAACTGTATACTTCTTCCTTTCTACTTGGTATATTTCCCTCCACCCTTCCACTCAACTGTCAGGATTTCAGAGCTCAGAAGTAGGTTATGTAATGACAATGCACTTTGTCACAGGCACATCGTACCATTAAATAAGCCACAAAACTCACCTCTTAATACTTCAGTTATTAATTTGATATCTTTAGTTAGTTTCTTCACTTGATTAAAATTTGCAACAGTCCAGATGGGAACGTATTGGTCATTATCCATTTGAGACAGCAAGTAGGCATCATTGGCCAGATTCTCCCTGTAAAGAGAAAAATGAAAGAAACTCGCAAACTGAAACTGAAGAATTTACAACATAACCTCTGTTCATGATTTCTGTAGTAGTAAATATCAATGATGGTAAATGTTAGCTTTCCACAGACTATACATTTTTTTTTAAATCAAAAAACATAGTGAACAATAAAAAAAAAAAAAAAAAAACTTACCTAGAGAAGTAATACTCAAGCTGAGAGGAGAGCATTTGCTTTAATTGGTCCAGGGGGATGCCACCATCCGGCCCGGGAGGATTCGGGTCGGCGGGCGATCCCCCTGGCGGAGTGCTGGCTTGGGCGTAGGTCTCCAGCGAGTCTGCTACGCCATTCAGTGAGCTAAAAATCAGAAAATGTTATCTGTTTAGGTTCCTTCTCTTTCACTCTATCTTATGGCTGATATGTATAAGGAATATATCAGAACACTGTAAAAGGTCTAAAATCTGAACAGATATTAATCATATCTACATAAGCTTTTCAACAGTAATGCATAATTGCAATTAAAATTGAATGAGCGGATTTCAGACAAAAAGCTCAGACACATCAAATCTTGCATCTGGAAAGGAATATTTTTAAATGACACCCTAAACTGTTTTTAACATCTCAAAGAACGTATTTTTTTAATTCAACTTCCTGCAAGATCTCACTCTTTTAATTGAATCTGGCATTATTAAATTGAATTTATTGAATTAGATGTCCGAAATGACCCCCATTTAAAATCTGGCAATGGCTAAGGCGCAGTACAAACACCTTTGAACATTCTCAATTGCTGCTGATTGCATTTATTTTTTCTATTCCTTCCTTACTTTCATCATCAACTCATCAATATCACCAGGTCTCGTAACAAAGATCCTATTTTTCATTATCCCCATAAAAAGTAATCAAATAAGAAAAGCTCAGGTGATCTTGCAGGCCACTCTGTGTGTCCTCTTCTTCCGAACCATCTACTTGGAAACACTTCATTCAGATATTCCCAAGCAGCAAAATGAGGAGGAGCACCATTTTGTTGACAGAAAATCCTATTACCATCATATCTCAATTCTCCCATTTCCTATTAAGAATACCTTGTTTTATGTTGATATCATCAGTAAAAAAGTTTTCATGACACTGGTACTAAAAAATTTATCAACAACAAAACTGTTATTATAGTAACCATAATCACAGTGCTTCTGTATGAAACAAATTAAGTATTGTGTGGTGATACATACAATATACTCTTTCAGATGACATTAAAAAAACTATTGGGTGTCATTTAAAAATGTACTCAATTACGTCACAACTCGCAAAATAGACGCAAAAATATTTTGTTACCATAAAATATTCCTGTCTAAATACAAGGTTCGATGTGTCTGAACGTTGTCCAAAATCATTCAGTTTTAATTGCAATTATGCGTTACTTTTGAAAAAAAAAACCCTGTAGGCAACCAGTCAATAAGTATTTCATTTACTGTAAGATAAGTGAATCTAGTGATTCGGGTGGTTTACCAAATGAAATTCGTGAAGCAGCAAACATTAGAAGTCGAAGGCTTTATATGACAGAGAATGTGTTTCATGAAATGGGTTTAGGAAAAAAATTGTAAAAATATCACAGTCGGTATTTTTTAACATATTTTGCTAAGAAGTCGTAGGTACTGAAATCATCTAAGTCTTTGGTCAAGTAGTAACTTACGTTAACATCAACATTAGCTATTAAACAAAATGTGGAAGCTTTTCTCAAAAGAAACTCAGTCCAATATAGATCTAAAAAAATAAAGTATTTACAAGGCAGGAAGGAAACGAATTTTTACTAAAAGCACGTGATAGCACATTTCTTATGATGAAAGTCGTTTTGTTAATGAGGTTAGCAGGAGAGCTTGTCAATTTGAGATAAGGTGATATAGAAGATAAAGGATCTTAATTGATAGAGAAAATTCCAGACTCAAAAACACGCACTGAATGCACATTTACAATTCCAAATAAGGAAGAGAATAGCATGGACTCCACAGAAATTTGCAATAAGAACATATTATAACTTCTACTAGTAAATGTAGAACAATGACAATTCTTTCTTTTCAAGTAATCTAAGTTTTCTAAATGCCGAGTCTAACAGAATATTTGGAAATACCTCATACAAAAAGTTACACAAGCCATAGTTAAGTCTTCAGTTCTCTGTTGATTGGTTCTGGGACAAATATTCTATGAATGAAAAGAATGGGGGCTGGAAGTCATCACTCATGGCTGAAGTTACATGGAAAAAAAAAAAAAAAAAGAGTAAATAATGCTAATCAACTTGTGTTTTTTTTTTTTTTTTTTTCGTTGTTGGTAACTCTATAGCATCTATTAGATGCTTTAAGATTGTGCTAACAGATGGAGTTACTTGTCAACAATGTGACGCTGAAACGTGTGTTCAGGTTACTGCCCAGCGACAGTCCTGATGTATTTTTGTATTTGTGATGATTGGTTAATTAATATTAACCCGGCACACTCACAATCACACTCACATTCATACAAATTTCCAGACTCTAGACACCCAGGGAATTCTTCTTCAAGAAAAATTCACCGAGCGCCGAGCCCGGGACCTCCTGATCTGGAAACCAGTATGCTGACCAACAGACCACGGAGGAAGTCTCAACTTGTGGTGGGGAAGGAAAATGAATGTCAGATTTTGAGTAATTATGCATCAAATGAGTCAAATCGTAATTTGTTACCTTCAATTCCTCATAGTATAAGCACTAGTTAAGTACGTCACGAAAAGTATAAAAATACTATCGTAGTTGGTAGGGTTCATATCCTATATTTATTATTTGTTCCGGTGTTTAGAATAGTGCAGCAGGGCGTAAACACTAGTAGTAAGTCAATTTTGTACTCTTCTGTTATTTAATAAAAGTTTTACAGAAAGTTTTAAAGTGGTATTTAATTAATCTTACTTCGTCACAGTTCAACTATTTATTTAAAAGGGTTCAGAAAAGAGTCCAGTTGTATACTCTTAACTGTTTGGAAAAGACCCACTTTATGCTAAGGTAGTACTTTTCCAAATCTTAGAGAGACAATATACACTTTTTGCCTATTAGTATAATCTTCTTGGCAGAAAAACACTTAACGTCTACTGATGTCACAGGAACATCAATTTTGAAATTGTTTCGTCCTGAGAAGTCAAATTTTCCCACTTCCCCAAGAAAACATTCACGGCTGCATTGAGATTGGTAGGTCCACGATCCTTCTGGAGAATATTTTCTAATTTTTCGCATACTTTTCCTCAAACTGCTTTGGGTGCTGAGCTAAGTTTTTGCCTACCATGATCTAGTAGGTGAATTTGCTCAGACTGGTTTCTCTATTGTTTCCAAAGAAACAATCACAGCAACTAAAACTGTAAAATGTGACCTGATGTAACCCACCTCAATGTGAATGAAGTCACCCTGAAGAAGCCTCTTAGCACAGTAGATGAAAGTTACCCGATCTTTCAAAGAGAAAATATTGCCTACTTTTTCGTCAAAATGAAACGAGTTTATTTACGTAGCTACAAAGAAAGAATACAGAAAAATTGTAGTATTAACACAGCTGACTCCTGATAATTCGTGTGCGGTTAATTAGCGACTTTTTTTTTTAAATCCTAAAAATATTATAAGGAGATACGGAAAAATCTCAGATAATGAATTATTTATGCACAGTATTACACCTTAATTACAATAGCAAAAAAGTAGATATTTCATAACAATATTCAATGCCAATATAGGCGAATAGTTATACAGTATGTACTTCAATGTCAATGTACGTATAACATACAATAAAAAACATGAATAATAATAATATGATCAAAAACGCAAGTTAATATTTTTTGTTTAATTTTATTTTGAGTTGATTTCATACAACATACCTGCCTATATCCATTAGCCACGAATAACGTGTAAATATGGAAAGCAGGAAAAGTAAATGTTTTAGTAAGATCATATCTCAATTTAGAATATAAGATATTTTAAAAATGAATTATAAAAAAATAACAAGATACTGTCAATTAGTTTTCCTACCATCAGTGTCATTTTTCGAACTGAAGTCGCAAGAAAGAATCGACAAAAAGATATTAACCGCTTATTTTGTGTACCGATTTCATGACACCTCTCCAATAATTACTAGACTATCACGTCTCAATTTCCCCACGAAACTTGAAACATTTACAAGTCACATTCAGTTCACATTACCTAAACTAATTAAGGACTTGCTGATATATTATCATTAAAAATAGTGTTACATGTCATAACGTGGCATGCTTGAAAAACTCAACAGGTATGCTTTGAATACTTCAGTGGAGCAAAAAAGAACACTAACAACGAAGATAATATTGCAATTTATCACACCCAGACATCGAAATGTCTTCTTACTGTCACTATTTATGGCACTATTGCAATTATTCTATATTTTTCTCTCCACCTGCAGTGAAGAGTGCAGAGTGACATCAAAAACTTTTTCCTTACATTTTTATTGTGGCATAGAAGATGTCTCAGGAATCTTCTATGCCACATCAATAAATTTAGGAATGCAGTTATACTGTCAGACTCCAAAGCAACTATTCTATCAATAGTCTCTAAACACACACCTTCATCTCAAACAGCAGAAATAAATAAAATGCTCTCTCAATTAATATCACTCAATAAAAGAATTGTATTAAAATGGATACCATCCCATTGTGGAATCCTGGGAAACGAGAATGCGGATACTTCAGCAAAGAAGGGCAGCACTGCTACTTACAGACCTGTTACTAAATCTACATATTACTCTGTGAAGAGATTTATTAAATCTACATAAATAAATTTCTAAATTATAGACATCAGCTCAAAGAATTTTGAGTGACCACAAGGGTCCTGAATACAATAAACATGTACAGTAATGTGATGTGATACATTGAAGGAAAAAAGTTAATTGTTGAAGGCAAATATAAGTTGATTAATTGAAATAGAGATGATGTAATATTTGAAGAGAATCCTTGATAATATTTATAAGAATAGACATTACATAATCAAAAGGAATGTGAAGTTCCTTAAGATAATTCCATGTGAATTTTGTGATTGAACCTCTACTGCCAAACAGCAAACCAATGACGGACCATTGTTTAAGAGGGACGTTGTACTTTTGAGAAAGATACGGCAGACAAGGTTCATATATGGACTTCTTCTCAATATCAACCTCGGTGGCCTGATTTAGGTTTCTTTCGAAAAGGATAGTAGGGTCAAGAACAAGAGCCCGTTTTAAGCGTCCGTTGATAGCAATAATGTCTGCCCGTCTAAAAGAACCATCTGATGATACACAATGTACTTCCTCATGAATCTCCCAATTTAAAGTTTTTAACGATATCGCCAAAGCATGTCGTACACGATGATGTCTAGCATTGATCAGCAGCTCGCCTTTGGGGCATTGTCCAAGCACGTGTCCAAGTGTTTCAAGCTCGCTACAGTCTGGATGACGGCAGCGGGTTGTGCTTAGAGTTCTGCCCGGTATTGTGCGAACCGCCGAAATATTGCTTGACATTTTTAAAGCATTGGTCCATTCTGAGGAAGATAGGCCCTTTCGATTGCTTACCCATGAGTTAGCCTTGGGGAGATCACTATAAACAATAACCACTTTACCACACAATCCCAAGGGGAAAAAATGGAACTCTCTGCACCAAAATCCACAGTTAATTCCCGATTTACCACGAAAATCGTCTGTAGCTGCATTTAGATTGGCAACAGGCCATGATTGTTTGACCAAACACCTGCATAGAATTGGAATATATCAGTCCCCTAACTGCCCATTGTGCAACTCAAACCAAGAAATGGATTCAAACACCTCAAAATCTGTGCTTCATTGGCTGGTCATGATAATAACTTTGAAAAATATTGGAGTGCAAGAGGTCAAATGACTTTATTGTCAAACGCCTGGCATTAGAAAACAACAACATTTTTATTGTAGGCCTACCTTGTTTTTTGACTATACCATGCAGGGGTACAATCAGGACATACAGTAGTTAAAAATGCAAGGAAAAAGTTTTTGATGTCACTTTATAAATCATCTATGTCACAAAATATTACGAAATCAAGTGCGTAGCGTACACTGTAATTTTAGACTATTAAATTTTGTAAGATATAACATGGACATTACTAAGTGCTACTGGATCCATATTAGTGCCTAAAATTGTTCCTTGTGCAGGTACGAAGAAGTATACATTACTTGGCACACACATTCATTAACAAATTCAATAATAATTACTGTTCAAAGAAAATCAAATGACAGTTGTAGCATTAATTACAAATCAGGTATCTTGCCAGTATCTCCAGGAGTCTATTTCACAAAAGTATGGTGTTCTACATTACAAATACTGATGAAAGATGTTGCAAAGTATGGAATTGTATCTTTCTGTTCCACGAAAGAATTAAAATGTGATGTATGCTACCAATGAATCGCTACTAGTGACATCATATCAATAAACATACTACGTCATAACATGAAGCAGCTGGTTATCTTCGTATTTCATTCATCGAATTAGGTTATGTTTGTTTCTCTGATCGTAGTGTATTTTAAGGTAGGTTATACAACAAAGATTCGTAGTGTCTAAGAATTTTGTAATCTTGCAATTCTATTTTATTCTAGTTTACTTCTTTAATAATGAAAAATGTATTTCCTCATTATCATCATCATGTTCTTCCGTGATTCCTACATAATGCTTGATTTTTTTTTTTCTTTTCTGTGGCACCACAGCCCTTACAGGGCCAAGACTGACTAGCCAGCTGCTGCCTCACATTCACATGCCGAAGCAGGGGTGAACGAACATCCAACCAGAATGGAGGTATCGTGTGGTTAGCACGATGATCCCCCAGCCGAATGCTTCTTGATAGTTTCCCATTAGTCAAGAGATGCCACTAATAACGATCATCACCCCCAAACTTAAATGTTACGAAATTACAAACACTGCAAAATTATTGAAATGGTGTCAAAGGAGATTAAATTGTTTCTTTTGAAGGAAAGAGACGCAAGAAGACATATTCTATAGCACATATTTAACAAATTATATCTTAATATTATGAAATAAATATATTTAAATCACATTAGTACATGTATGTATTAGTCTCTTTTCATTGGTAGACAATACTTTACAATTCACTAGTAAGTTACAAATACTAGTACTTTTGTGGAACACAATCATGAAATTTCATTGGTAATTTGTAAATATGAAGTGGTTAAGTACTACTGTAAAAAAAGTTCTCTGAGGAACAGAAACTAGTAATTTTACTACTTATTAGAGAATTTACTTCAGTGGCTGGTCATGAAAATATCTTTGAAAAATAATTGGAGTGCAAGAGGTCAAATGATTTCATTGTCAAATGCCTGGCATTAGAAAACAACAACAACTTGTAATGTACAACACCAATCCTTTGTGGAAGAAGCCCCTGGTCTGATCAACTAAGATCTCTACAGAATCCCGCTAGTTTGACAGAGCTGAACTGAATTTTTATGATGGGGACCTACAGTGTGAAATTCTTTAACCTTGATGATATGAAATAGTCTAAAGATAAGTAGAAGAAAGTAATAGTTTCTACCCCCCCGCCCAGATTTTTTTCTGAAAAAAATTTTACTCTGTGGTAATATTTCTTCACTCAGAACAAATTTTCCTTCCTCCTCCACAATTTTCTACCAGCAATTATTTTCACCTAGAAGATCACAGTAATCCATGCTTCACAAAACTCCATCCTTCAATGTCTCCCATTTTATCTTTTTCCTCCCACTTTCCAATTCTGATTTTCTTTTTTTGGTGCCCCTATTATCTTAAACCAAAGTGGTACTTTTGGACTATTTCAATTACTTGTGTTGTGATAATTTAAACCCTATCTTATTCAAACTTTGAATTTGTGGTTAAAAAATCTTATTTGTTATAACAACTTGGCATATGTAAGAAAAAAAATGTTAGTAAGATGAATATTACTAAATTTACTTATGACATTAATTGGTCAAATATTGTAAGGTTCTTTTGTATGCCAAAGGATCGGTTTGACAGAAGATAGACAGTTTTATTCCCAGAGCAAGCTACAACCTAAAATTTATCGTCATAACAATTCATTTCCCTTGGTCAGGTCTGAAACTATGATGCTTGCGTGCATAGATTAAATATAGTAACTTACATAGCAACAATAACTTAGTTGCAAACATTTATACGCTAAGCACCAGAACAGTAGTTGTGTGAAAAATGTGTCCATACATTAACAAGTATCAATGCAGGAAAAATATAGTTACGAAATTCAAATTAGAAATGAAATATATGCAATGGCAACTATGCATTACGTAAACTTCCTTGTTAGCATAAAAAACGTGTTTTTGTCCTGCCATTTGTCATACTAGTGACAGGCAAAATATAAAACTTCACATTGTAAACCATTACTGCTAGCGGTATGGGAGCTCTACTTATGTAATATGCATAAATTAATGTTTGAAATGAATTCCAACCACCAATTTTGCGTCTACTTAATTTCGCCTCTTCTTGCAATTTCACGGGATTTTTTTAATCGTACAAGCAATATTAATTGGCAGAAGTTGTAATCTTTTGCCAGAATTCTTCAGTGTAAGAGTTACCTAGTTCTTCCATTCAGATAAGGATTCAGATAACGATGAAAAATTGTTTAATTTATAAAGATTTATTGCATTACAGTGGCCAGCTAGTATTATAGTCATGACGTGATATGTTATAAATTGTATGTTATAAATGTATAAAATACGTTGATATTCTTTAATTTTAAATAACATTAAGGACATTGCATTTAATTTTTTTGTAACTTTTTTTTCTTTAAAAAAAAAAAGGAGCAAAATCATTTCAACTGCAGTCAACTGAAACCCCGTCAGCTTCCATGCATACCAATACACTGATTGTTTTACATGGGCCCTCCCCATCCTTTACCACAGGCTCAATTGACTGCAGTGGCTGGGATGCGAATCTGCGATCTTAGGCATGATATGTTGACTGGACATATCTTGTGCATCTTAAACCACTCAGCTAACGAACCCAACACGAATTTACCCGATTATGCAAGTATATGAACTCCTGGTTAAGAGCTAGACATTTGCGTGCAATAGTGGTATAAGTCTTCCGGTTCCTATTAAGGTCTAAAGACTAATTTTATAAAAATGAAGTAAACATGCTCCAAATTGTTTAGGAACAAAGCTATATTAGCACTGAAATATTTCATATTTTGGCAATTATATTTTTCCACATTGTACCAGTCTTTAGTCATAACCATATACAGTACAAATTAATGTAATCATAAATAAGTATGTAGTATTATTGTCGAATTTTGTAACATGCTACAAGAATCACATTTCCCTGAAAGCGTGGCGATGTCATTCACTCTCTTGCACTTCAATATTTAGCAAGAAGATTGGAAAAATTCAGTAAAAGTTGAATATTGGAGATCACCTTCTTCCATCCCATAATGCCATTTGCCGTTGTGTTCACCTTGGTCCAACCATCTACTCCAGTGACGTAGCTGTACATAATCTCTCCCTTTCCGTTATTATTTCCCCTCTCTTTTGTCTCATTCTCTCTAATGTTCTCTCCACTTCATTCTAGGTCCTGTTCTTTCTATTTTCCCCCTCAGTTCACATAGATGATCTTGATTCATATATTCATTAATAAGAAAGGGCATGTAGAAAATTCTGTTGTACCACTGCTGAATAAATGTTTATTGACGAAATCATGCCCTGCAAGAAATCTGAATGTTGCCGCTACAGACTTTTGTGAAAGTTCAGTTATTAAATGAAATGTACTGCATAACATCTCCCATTTTTACTTGCTTTAGCATTATAATTTTCTTTATAAAATTGTTATATTTTGATATTAATCTTTCAATACATTGGCAAGACATAGGTATGGAAACTTTTGGAATAATTTTGTTAACCTGCCAAGATATCAGCTGCCTCATTACATCCAACACCACTATGTGCAAGGATCCACCACAGTGCCATCGTTTATTTAATCTGACCAGTTATCTTAAAATTGTAAGGCATTCTAGAATACCGGTATTATAAAACTGAGGCTTTTTATACTTCTTGTAGTTCACTTTATAACACTTACTGTTGGAATTTAAAACTTTAGAAAACTTGAAACTTCAGAAATGTTAAAACTGTTTCTTTTTAAGTAATGTACATTAGCTTGCTGTACAGTCCTGTTTCAGCGTGGTTTCCACCATCATCACAGGCAATAGACTAAGATTATGGAAACCATGGAAATGGAATTGTACAGCAATGCAAGGTGTTCTTCTACCTTTATAATTTATTAACTGCAATTCTGTAACATAGAGGGAATTGAGTAAATTGGCTAATAATAAAAGTTTTCTTCTACTGACAGAAAGAACACTGTCATCAGTCATCACTAAGGATGAAAATTTTTGTATAAATATTTTGTTTGAGGGTACATATGTTGCTGATTTTTAATGACATTTCAACACAAATGCTTTCAGAATATTACGTGCATATTTCAGGGTTTGAGTAATATTCGATTTGTTAGAGAATCTAAGTGCATATTTCAAAATGCTTTGTCTTCTGCGTCTTTATCAATTAATTATTTATTTATTTACTGATTTTTGATCAGTTGCTCATCTGGTCATTTCAGTAGTGGAATTACTGCCCATATTACATACGTGAAATGTTAAATTCAAACATATTACATAATTATTACTATTAAATACAATAGACTAATTCATATTAGTCGTGTAATATTCAATGAGGTGGGCGAGACCTCATACATATGAATATTTGATATATTACACAATCTTATGTTTCCGGTAAAGAATTGTAACTCTTTTGACTAGCATTAGTGGAAGCATCAGAATGTGGTGTACCATCTTGTGCTTAGATTTGCCTTTCATTTCTGCTCTATGATAGCCGTGGTGTGATAGTATTTAAGAAAATGTATGAGAAGAGTCTTTGAAAAAAAAAAAAAAAAAGAGAAGTTAAAAGCCAGTCATAACTGGGTGCTAAATCAGTGAGTGAGAGATAAGTCATTAACCAGTGATGGTCAAGTATTATTCTGCAATGCATGGAGAGCAGGTTGAAATTGGGTACAAAGTACAACCCAATTTACAAAATGTGTCCAGTGATATCATGGGGTATGGAGAGGACATTCTCAGCCTTTAAATTCATGTTAATTGGCAGAAGATTTAAGACTCTTAGAAGATAATACGCAAACAGGGGCAGATGCAAGGGGGGGATTAAGGGGAAATTTTGAGAAAAATACGAAACAAGGAACAAAAATAATATTAATTTTAATTCGTGAATGTACATAGGAATTAGAGAGTTTTCCACGTAAATTCTCTTTGCTAAAATGTTAAATTCTAAGAACTGCAGGAAGACAAACACAGCGTTCTTACTTCAAGACAGAAAATCATGAAGAGTATTTTATGCTTTTAATTTTCCTTCTCTTCTTAGACTATTTCATTAGTCAGCTCAAGGACAGGTTTTTAAATCATAAGAGAATCCTAAAGTCCATACAAACTTTGCTGCCTGAAAACAGTGCGAGCATCAGATGAAGATTTAGAAACTGCTGTTCAGGCTGTAGTAAATCAGTGGCCCAATGATGTTGATGCATCACCAGAATCTTTCTTCAATGAATTGAAGATGTGGAGAAGAAATTTCCTTGATCAGAAAAACCTTCACCTAATACCTACTGATTTTATATCATCTTTGAACAGGTGCAATGAAATTATTTTTCCCTGCAATCGCAAGGCGCTGAAACTTTTCTGCACGTTGCCTGTAACTACAGCAACAACAGAACGGTCGTTCTCAACATTGCGGTATTTGAAGACTTACTTGAGGAGCACGATGGGAGCAGACAGATTAAATGGACTGGGCTTGATGTATATACATAACAATGTATAAGTAAAAGATCATGAAGTACTGGATGAAATGTCTAAGAAGCCTCGTTGCCTTCTTCCGTAAATGTCATTGTTATTGTTTTTGTATTGCAGTCATTGTAAATGTTAAAATTAAAAAATTATGGTTTATTTAACAACGCTCACAATTGCCAAGGTTGTATCAGTGTCGCCGGTGTGCCGGAATTTTTTCCCCTCAGGACTTCTTTTACATGCCAGTAAATCGACTGATATGAGGCCTGTCGCATTTAAACACACTTAAATGCTATCGAGCTGGGTTGGGGTAGAATCCGCAACTTCGAGCACAGAAGGCTATACCAACTACGCTACTCAGGGCAACTTGTAAATGTTTGTGACTCGGAAACAAATTGTGAATATAAACTTATTTCTCATTACTCCATTTTTACTATCTCCTCAAATCCCTCCCCGAAAAAAAGTCCTGCATCTGCCCCTGTACGCAAAAGACAAATAATTGTACTACAATGTTATTTCAAGTAAATGTAGTACAAAAAAATTGAAAGGAAAATAATTATGAACATTAATAATATATACATTAATCAATTGAATCTTTAAAAGAATATTTAGATGAATATTTGACGTGTTTTTAAAACATAAAATTCTCATCCCTAGTCATCACTGTCTAACTATCCTATTAAACTCCTGACGTGTCAGTGATGACGCCAGCAATTTTAATTGGCTAATTTAGTAAGACATTCAGGTAGACAGACTTATTCAAGGTGGTCAACCCATCTAAACTCGTGGACCACACCAATGAAACTTATGGAGTACTGGTATATCTTTAGTTGCCAAGGCAAGTGTCACTGAAATGTAATATCAGTACTGATTAGCATACAATTAAATTTCCATTTGCATATCACCTAGACGTGAAACAAAAACAAACTGAGCCAACATTTAATCTTTAAAGTTGTTGGTTTATAAGGAGAAATGAGAGACACTGTCTGTCTGATTCCAAAAAGCTTGACGCAAATGACTTCTATTAAAATTACTTTTTAGGCATATAGCAGTACTGGAGTCAAAAAAAAAAAAAAATTCATAAATATGGTTTCTGATGTTTAACTATAAAATGTTGGACTGTAAGGCCGGAAACATACTGCATCAGAAGGCCTGTCTTACAGGATATTTTGGCTTGGACCATCCAATTTACACACATTCTTAAGTAGGGCCCGGATTTCCATGCAAATGCATGTTTTTATATAAGCTTGTTACACTTCTCCAACTTTGCAAATATTCGTTTTATGACATTGATTTCAAATAACCCGTACTTCTTCCGTGCATGTTTACATGTTTTGGCTTTCTTTTTTGGAGTAAACTCATGCAGAATTTGAAGATTTTAGATTTAAAAGCACATATTTAGACTTTTATATTGTCCTGTGCCATGGCGTCGTGGTCTAAGGCATCTTGCATAGGACTCGCATTATGGAATGTGCGCTGGTTGAAGTCCTCATGGGGGAAGAAATTTTCTCATGAAATTTCGGCCAGTGTATGGGACCGGTGCCCACACAGCATCATGATGCACTTGGGGAGCTACGATAGGTAGCGAAATCCGGTTGTGAATGCCAGCTATAACTGCTGGGGGGATCATCGTGCTAACCACACGATACCTCCATTTGGTTGGATGATCGTCCACCTCTGCTTCGGCATGTGGGGTGAGGCAGCAGCCGGCTGGTCGGTCAAGGCCCTTCACGGGCTGTAGCGCCACGGATTATTACTATTATTATTATTATTATTGAATATTATGTCCTTTATCTGGCTTTAGTGCATATATTATGTTAACTTGCATAATAGTGCCTTTTATGAATGTTGTGTCATAGAAGCTGGTATTTCTTCATTGTCTATTGAGAAAAGAATAAAAGAAAGCTACCAGCAATATCGTTTCGCAGCATCTTACCTGACCATTAGTCTTTGGACTATCACCAATTCCAACCTGCCTGAACTTGAAACAAGCGGGCCCGGGTTCAAATCCTGATTGGGGCAAGTTATCTGGTTGAGGTTTTCCCTTACCCCATTACAAGCAAATGCTGGGTAATTTTCGGCATTGGAGCCTGGACTAATTTCGCTGGCATTATCACATTCACTTCACTCAGACGCTAGATAACCACAGCAGCTGATAAAACATCATAAAATAATACCCCAACAAGCCAGAGGTTAGAATATTGAAAGAAAGGAAGAAAGGCAAAAGCAGAATGCTTGCAGAACTGTAATTTAATATACTCTGAGTCGAATTGTGAAGTGTTGCTATAGCTCCATCTTGTGTCAAAATGGATTGAGGAAAAGGAATTTCTAAAGCCGGATAGTGATGTATCGATAGTTCATTGTGATTGTTGTTAACAAAGATGTAAGTACTTATGTATTTTGGGGCACGCGAATGGGCATGTACTGAATCGACGTTTATATTTTAAGATGGAAGAACAGTTGAAGAGAAGCAGTTTGGCTTCAGGAAGGGAAAAGGTAGAAGAGATGCAATTGGACTGCTATGGACAATATGTGAAAGATACCTAGAGAAGAATAAAGAAGTGTATGTAGTATTTGTGGACTTAGAAAAGGCTTTTGACAGAGTGGATTGGAATAAACTGATAATAATCCTAAAGAAAAATGGCGTGGATTGGAAAGAGAGAAGACTGTTCAGCAATCTTTATATGAAACTGAGTGAAAATCAGGATAGAAGAAGAAATGTCAGAAGAAAGTGAAATTGGGAGAGGAGTACGTCAAGGATGTCCTTTATTACGTACCCTGTTCAACATCTCCTTGGAGGATTTAGTGAAGAACTGTTTTCAGAACATGGAAGGAGTGATAGTAGGAGGAGGAAGAATAAAGTGCATAAGATTTGCTGATGATATGGCATTAACAGAAGAGGAAATGATACTAAAGGGTAGCTACTGGAGCTAAATAAGAGCTGTGAACAGTATGGGATGAAGATAAATGCAAATAAGGGCATGGGCATGGTCATAGGAAGAAAAATACAGAAGATAAACTTGCGAATTCTAAATGAGGCAGTAGAGCAAGTGGACAGCTTCAAATACTTAACATTTACTATAAGCAGTAACATGACCTGCTGCCAGGAAGTCAAAAGGAGGATAGCAATGGCCAAGGAAGCTTTTAATAGAAAACGGAGCATCTTCTGTGGACCTCTGGAAAAAGAACTAAGGAAGAGACTAGTGAAGTGCTTTGTATGGAGTGTGGCATTGTATGGGGCAGAAACATGGACATTACAACGAAGTGAAGAGAAGCGAATAAAAGCATTTGAAATTATGGAGAAGAATGAAACATGTGAAGTGGGCAAACAGAATAAGAAATGAAGCTTTGTTGGAGAGAGTGGATGAAGAAAGAATGATGCTGAAACTGATCAGGAAGAGGAAAAGGAATTAGTTGGGTCACTGGCTGAGAAGAAACTGCCTACTGAAGGATGCACTGGAAGGAATGGTGAACAGGAGAAGAGTTCAGGATAGAAGAAGATATCAGATAATAGACGACATTAAGACATAAGGGCTTCACAACCAGAGTGGATCAAGTCCTTCTGGAATAATTTTGAGAAATTGAGTCTTAAAGTTCCTGGCTCATGCTTAGTAACCTTCACCTTCCATACGAAATGCTGCCCTCTGTGGAGTAACAAATGAGTTATGGACTTGGTTTGTTATGGCAATGAATAAATCTAAGTTTTCTTCATCCGAAATTGTATTAATCCACAAACTGACCATTGGTGGACTTGGTCCACTCTGGTTGTGAGCCCCTCATCTATGGATCATATGAGGAAACAAAGAGGAAGGTATAAAATACGAAAGACTGGAGAAAGCTGGGTTTGCAGTGAAAGACCTACCCTTGGGCAGAACAATGAATGAATGATAATGTCGCGGTTAATGCGTAACACTGCAAAGTCGGAAGGTCGAAGGTTCTATTCCCGATGGGGTCATCATCATGCGGAAATGCAAAAGACACAATTCGACCTCACTTTGTCCCAAATTTCCTCACTTAAGTTTACTTTTTCCAAGAATGGCTATTAGAACAAAAATCATTAATCATTTTAGTACTTGATGCTAATGTAAATCTGGAGAACCTAACTCCTTTTGGTTTCTATAATATCGGTCTTACTAACAGTGTATAGTTTTTATAAGAGACTTATGCATAGTTGAGACAGAAAACATTACTAATAAACCATGCATAAGCGATGAATGTATGAACAGTCTGTAACTATACATGGGAATTGCTTTGCAGTAGTCATAAACATAAAATTATTTAGGGCCAAATTAAAGAAGTACCTAATTTCTCACGCCTTCTATTCTGTAGGTGAATTCATGACATTCAATAACACTTCATGAAATTGATACTAAAACTATGTGTTGTACTAGTAGACTATATTGTAAATCTCGTCTGTATATATTTCATCTAGACTGTGACTATAAATTAAGATTTTATAATAGTATTAAGTTTTTTGACTTGTTCCATATTCTAGCTGTAAGCATGTATGAATACCATGGAATGTTAATAAATACAATACAATACAATACACGAAACCCCTTGTTTAAGCGTTCTATATAGAGAAAAATGGCCGCCCCTCTAACAGCTGTTCGTATCAACTGTCATTTTATGATGATGGTTGCCTAGTAACCACAGAAGAACAAATCAAAGAGCGCAGAATAATTAGAATAATATGGCTGTAGTTTGTATTCTTTGACTAAAATATAGCGTGGTAATCGATGAGAGACAGTTGTACTATCGATACTTAACACGGCACACTAGAGTGCTCTACTGGATGCAATAGAGAACCTCAGATATTCTATTACATTTCGTAATGAAGTAATGACGAAACTATGACGTAGCTGTGTAACAGTTTTATTATACACGACGTATGTAGTGATTATTAGTAAGGAATTTACACACGACTTATAAACGAACTATTCATTGTGTAAGTATAAGACAGTTAAACGTCTATATATAGAGTTTTTATTAGCAAGACCGTATGTGTATATGTGGGAATGTTTCTATAATGTACAGGTGTTAGTAGCTTCCTCTAACATAGAAAGTTTTCACTTCAAATAATGTTCTTCATTGACAGGAAAGTCTTGGAATTCACTAGTGACTGGCAACATACTATAATTATACTGAATGAGCAAATTACCAGGAAGCAGCAACTTTGGATTGAGAGGCATGCTCCCACACAGATAAGTGGTTACAGTACAGCATAGTGTCAATGATCTGACAAACCACAAACCATTGAAAATATTATTAAATATATGTAGTTAAAACGTCATTTACTCGCCAAAAGTAAGGAAGGATATTCTGAAATTGCTTGCTTTTGGCTGCCATATCTCTGGGGAACTGTAAAAGAGGAAGTGTACGAAAATAATTCACATACTCTGGAAGAATTGAAAAAGTAGCATTCAGGAAAATCCCGCAACAAATGCAACAACTGATGCATCATTTAAGCTGCTCTCGAAAATGTTTGAAACAAGATGGCAGGCAGTTTCAGAATCTGCTGGTTCTTAAAATGAGTGAGTAAATGTTTTAAGTACTTAAATTTAATAATACTTTACATTAACAGTTAGTGGTTTATCAATCACCAATATTGAGCTGTTTTCGTAACCAGCTTGTGGAAATGCGCCTATAGCCAAAATTGCAACTCTCTGGATGGAAAGTATATTGTTCACCCAGTATTAATTACAATTGCATATTTATAAACTTACTGTATACATTTACAGTTTATTTCTGGTGATAAGAGTACCCAATTTGTCTTCAAATGGACTTCAGACAAAAGACCAAACAGAAGAATCATTTGAATAATTTCAAGGGAAAAATTGTTCAGGGGCCGAGTATCGATCCCGGGACCCTTCGCTTAACGCATGAATGCTCTACTGAGTGAGCTACCCCTGGAACTATACACGACACCATCACAATTCTTCCCTTTATATCCACACAACTCAAATGGGCTGACAAGATGCCAGAACCCAACTTTGAGTGCACACAACTGAAGAGTTTGCAGGAAAAACGATAAATGTCACATTTCTGTTGAAGATTAGAAAATGATCTAATTGAGTCTAAAACTGCAACATGTATTGCTGTTTCTATAGAAAATAAAGGAAAGGATTACTGTATTCGTGGTGGTAATTCTCCTTTTTACCAGTTTTCATAAGAACACTAAATTTCGTAGTGATCCATTGAATTAGATAATGACATCAACCTTAACAGAATTGTGACATTCATTGTTTTTCCCGCAAACCTTTCAATTTTGTGTGACTTAAATTGTGGCTTTCTGTTAACGTGCCTACAGTAATGCCCATTTGAGTTGTGTAGATATAAAGGGAAGAATTGTGACGGTGTCGTGTATAGTTCCTGGAGTAGCTCAGTTGGTAGAGCATTCGTGAGCTAAGCAAAAGGCCCCGGGATCGATACCCAGCCCGGAACAATTTTTCCCTTGAAATTATTCAAGTCTGCTTCACAGGGAGCTTCTACCTAAAAGCCAGATTTGCAGAAGAATCATTTGTTGGACTATCACTGTTTTACATAAAAAAGCACAAGGTGAATTCGTGCATCCTTGTTTACATATAAAGTAATGGATAAATCGCAAAGAACGGAATGCCAGTAGGGGAAGTTATCCCCACCCTTGCCTCTCAGCAGCTCGCTTGCCACACGGCAGCTGCTCGCTCTGTCTACTGTCTGCCCCCCTTCGGTGGCTCACTGCCTGCAAATGAAATGTGTATTCGACACGCAGGTATTTAGCTTAACACACACCTACTTAGCATAAAAAATACTCACCTGTGAACATAGCCTGTAAAATACATCCGAAGACATGTGCAATGTCATATATTACATTTCTACAATACAGGGTGGACTGCTCGAATGTACGTAATTTCAATTGTATATGACTGGTGAACGGTTGAAGATAGAACCTTACAGTAACGTTTATATGAAAAGAAAACTCAAGTTTTGAATTCTGTTGGTAGATGGTGCGCAGATACAGTTTCTTTTCATAGATTGTATCGATTGTCAAAATGGCGACACCGCAGATGAAAGCGCAAACTGTGCTGTTGGTATGTGGAGTTTAAATCAATTGTTAGAGTTCAAAGGGAGTACCGGCGAGTGTTTAACCATGATGCTCCAACTGCTAAAAGCATTAAGAAGTGGCACGATACATTTTTAGCTACAGGATCGGTGTTGAAAAAGCATGTTGGTGGTCGTAGAACATCCGACGAAATGGTTGCAAATGTTCAAGCCGCATATGAGCGAAGCCCGTGGAAGTCATTAAGAAGAGCTTCGTGGAACTTCAAGTACCAAAATCAAAATTGCAACAAATTGTCCACAAACATCTCTAACTGTACGCATACAAAGTGCAGTTAATGCAACGTGTGCAGCCGGATGACAAATCCAAATGAGTGGAATTCACTTGGCAAGAAATGGTTCATCGCCTCGATATCGTCACAGTGACAACTGGAGCTCACGTAGAGATATGGTGATGTGCATATCAAAACTTGTTGAATTTTCCTTTCATATAAATGTTACTGTAGATTTCTATCTTCAACCATTTACCAGTCACATACAATTGAAATTAGGCACATTCAAGCGGTCCACCCTGTACATTATGGTAGTCCCCATTGAATATAAGTACAGTAGAACTTGGTTATAGCGACCTCGTTTTGTGTGACACCTCGCCTATAACGTCAAATATTCTGTGGTCCCAACTAATTCCCCATAAGACATATGTTTTTTACCTTGCTTAGTACGACAAACGTATATGCGTCTACCTCGCATATAACGTCATTTTCAACCTCAGTTTGGAATACAATTTTCTAAGAACCAAAGTATTTTAAGAAATATTTTGCTGAAATCTGGCAAATCCTTTACTGTCCCCTTCTATCATAGACCTCTGGAATGCAGGCAGATTCCCCATCCCATTGTAACCCGCCCGAATTCATGCGGTATTAATGGTACCTGCATGCAGTCAGTTTCCACAGGAAGTTTTCACTAAGTGCACGCATTTTAACGCAGTATGGCCACTAAAATAAGTGAGTGACGCTTTAGAAGCCATTAGAATTGTGAACATTTCTATGAAGCTAGATGAGGGAGTATGAAGCTAGGAGAAGGAGCAGTGAAATTGCAACTGAAATAATGAACATAGAATTTAATTTAGAAAGTGTATATTGGGCAAGTAGGAGACAACAGAGTAAAATGACTGATTACTTCTCTCCTCAGTAAATAAGTGTGGTGAGTAATGAACAAACTGTTTTAATACAGAATACAGTATTTATAATTGTACATGTATTTTATTGTGTTCATGGTATGCTTAAAAGTGAATACATAAATCTAAAATAAGCCTAATTATGTTTATTATTATCCATTTTCCACCTCACTAGACTGATATATGAATCTCGGTTACTACGACACTCGTTTATGACAACATAATTTTCAAGGTCCCTTGGATGTCGTTATAACCAAGTTCTACTGTAGATTCATTTTCCCTTCTTCCAGCAAGTTGTCTCGGTAGCCGAGTGGTCTAAAACATTACCTAATACCATGTGTGCGTTTCATTGGTAAGTTCGACAGATCGAATACTAGCGTCAACAAAGCCATAAGAGAAGAAGAAGAAAAAAAGAGAAAGATATGGAGTGAGGAAGAGAGAGAGAGAGAGGTAGGGAAACAGGACTGAGTTCTACTTTTGCTTGGTAGATGCCGCTTTCAGTTTCTGAGTTCCACGTTTGTCCACTAGATGTCACCTCACCCAAAACCCGTATTTCCACTCCTTCCCGCTAGAGTGTTGGTGAGCTAGTAAGGGAAAAGTGGAGGGTGGTGGGCGGAGCTTCTAAGTTCTTATCTTTGCGATTTTCCCAAGTAATTGTTTCCTAAGCAAACGAATGCAGAGTAGTGAGTAACGGGAAATATTTAACATAGAACAAAATGTACAGCAGTGTGCTGGATCATGTAATGAGAATCGGTGGCAATCAAGCTTCATTTCAGTCATGTGTCATTGTTTACTGTAGGATTATTCTAAGAGCAAAAATATTATAGTAATATCTATTATAATATGTACGATGATATTCAAACTTCAATATTTTTCCAATAATATGTTGCGAGTTGCTAAGGAGCAAGATGCATGTAGAATACTACAGAAATGGTATTGGACATTTTTCCCCGAACAGGTGCCCACTTAAATATTAAAAAGTTTAACTGCATATGATAAAATATGAACGTGATCTCCAAAACGTTATGTATACCTGTAATCAGTGCTTGTGGAAGCAGCGGTGGCCAGGGGATCAGGGGTGGCTGGGTACACCGCCCCTGAAGGGAGCTTCCCAATGTCCCCATTCATGTACACGTAACCTGTAAGTCAAACAAATACAATTATAAGAATTTTAATAGATGAAACTTACTTGTAATAGTATGATAGGACTCGAAAAGGATATTGGTTGTTGAGGATAGGAACTAATATAATATATGAATAAAGAAAGCATGAGCTGACAGCTCCATGCTCCCACCATTGCCTTCAGACACATATAGGGAATACCTTTACCTTAGCATTTTATTCATGCTGGAAGGGACGGGAAACAGAAATATTAGCATATTATGTCATAAAAGAAATGCTTTAACTTAATAATATTAACTTAAAATCTACCAGATGCCAGCAGGATATATTACAATATCGTATTTCATATTTTATCACGAAGTCACTACTATATATATTTTCTGCTTACAATAACTTTCAATTTTATCAACAAATGCTATAACTAGAGACAGGTAAAATATAATTTGTGCGCGATCGTGCGTATTTGCTTGTTTTCCGCACAGAACCAATACGCGGTAAGTGAGAAATACCACATTCAGTATTCCCAACGTAACACACATAACAATTTCCCTCTTCTTACAGCTTAAGCACGACATTCATTTTACTGCTTTAGGCTTTTAACATATTATTTTTAGAGACGTTTAACATAGTAATAATTATAAATTGGAAACTTACCACTGCAATTTCACCTAAATTGCAATGTTAATTATTGTTTTTAAGTATTTGCAAAAATTAAGTAAAGTCTACTACTCCACGAAACTTATTGCATTCCTGATACAAGTAACATTAAGGAAGCCGTGAAAAAATTAACTAGATTCCAGTTGCCGATGTTATTACTGCAATATGTTATATAAATAATATTGTTAAAATATTAAAATGAAAAATAAATCATTACATAACCTTACTGTTTGTTTTAAGTTCGCATTTATAGACTGGGGGAAAAAAAAAGACAGACATATATCACGGCCTGCTGGAGTATAGTAAACACAGAAAACATTTTATAGCAACAATGTTGAAGAAAGATATTTTGGTGTTCCGAAGTTGCCGTCATTAAACAGAAACCAACATGGAGATTTCATTGCAACTAAATAGAAATTCGTCTTTCAGGTATGTAATAAACGATCTTCGCACAAAATAATGTACGATACACGAGCGGTATCGTTTGTTTTCATGTTCTCGGAAATTAAAAAAGCTCAACTACGTTTCGCTTTTTCAATCTTTTCCTTGACCATGAAAACGTCAACATACCGCTCTTGTAACGTATATTACTATTTTTTCTCAAAATTTTACAAGATTACAATTTCTTGGCGAGATGAAGTGGGGCAAAGAATTTCATGTTCTAAACCATGCCTACTTACGGTATAGGAACAAGAATTTTCATGATTCACAAAAAAAAAAAAATGTTTATAATACATTTTCACATTTTATAAAAATATCTATATTTTTTTCGCACTTTGTACGATTTTTCTCCCTCTGTTACTATTTCTATAACTACCATTCAACCAGACTTTAAGGAGACAATAGAGATGTTTTCCCAGAAACACTTGAAAAACCCAAGCCACTCATTCAAACAGAATTTCGGGATTCCCAAAGGCAAGTGAAATCTCCGAATTCCTCTTTAGTCATTGCTTGAAAGCAAGAGCAGTGAAGTACCATCAAATATTAAACTACCATGGCATGATACAAGCATGCTTGCTCCCATTACATCATATAATGTGGAGTGATATTTTTCATCGTACATTTCAATATGAACTGGCAAATGGTGCAAACTTTTTTTTTTTAAGAAATATAGAAAAGCTACTTGTATCATAACAAGTGTTGACTCCAGCCAATGTAAAAGTATTTTTTATTTTCTTCACAGAAAAAAAAAATTGAGTTAATGTACCTAGTTCCTGCATTCAGGTAGAGTTTGATGAACTTGAAAAGCTACTGTATTTGGTAGCATATTAAATATAGACAGAACTATTAATCTTTAATCCTTTCAGGCATAGTGGCTTCATTTGAATCCACTACACTTTACCACAAGTAGTTCTGGTATTGTTTCTAGGTAAAAGTTTGAATTGTTTTAATGTGTAACCTAATTTGTATGCAAATTTATGAAAATACAAATTGTTTGCAAATTTCATCTCTATTTTATGTATTTTATTTCAATTGCCCAACATCCACCTCAAATTTGGTAATTAAGAGTTCTGTGACTCAAAGGGTTAAAGGCTATTTTGTAATTAATTACGTAAATTTGCTCCAAACTGTTTAGGAACCAAGATATTTTAGCAATGGAATAGCCTATCCATTTTATATTTTCATATTTTACCAAAATAATTTAATTTGGCAAAATGTCTTCATATTGTGCCAGGCCTCTAGTTATAACATGTAAATTATAACTGTTGAAGTATCAATATCATTCTCATATTCTTCTTTTCTCTTCTCCTCACCTTAAAAAGACAGACCACTTGGTCCATTCTGCCTTAGAATAAAATATATTCCGAACATTTTCACAATATTTCAACTTCAAACTGATCTCTTGGCTTATGTTATCATGTCTCAGGCCATTTTGACCTAAAACTAACCTGTTCATGATGATGATGATACCTATGAATTTCAAACAATTTGAAACCAATGGGGGCACACAAGAGCATAACACGATATAATAGTAATTTCAAGGCATTTGTGGAAATTTTCACTTTGAAGTTTCTTTATTTCAAATCTAGATTTTAACCTCTTCAGTCCCGAATTTATATTTGTTTTTAGATTGAAAAAAAAAAAAAATATATATACATAATCATAATCATTCTGGGTTCCAAAATCCCAAATCATGTCTTCACAGAAAATCAAATTTTGGGGCAATTTTGACTCTTGGTGCCCCAAAATTTTAATTCCAACTTATAAATCTGGTATAGAAATGTTGCAAAAGTGATACTCTTCATTTCTATCAAATTTAATTATTCAATAGTATCCAAGATACTCCAAAAAAATTAAAATATAATTATGTATATAATACGCTACAACAGGACTGAGGAGGATAAGCTGAAGTAAGGAAGGTATGCATGAAATGGGAAGGGTAAAATGAGATTTTCAAAAACATTTTATTTTAATTTCTTAATAAGTTTCTTCCTATTACCCCAGATCATATATAGATTGCTCATTCCTGTGTTAAAATCAGTTGCACTTTGAAGAGAACAACTGCCAGGATCACCACCCGTCCGCCGTAAAAGAACACGAGATGGCAGCACATTCGTTAATGCAATTCAAATGGCAGTTATTACATGACTCCTTATGTAACAACTAGATGGCAGCATAGTAAACCTGACCAAAGTTGTTACCGTCAAAACCTATAACGCTGAGCAATCTGGGTATATATATTTTTTTTAATCCAATGCCACCAGGTTGTCTTTTCGACATTTCTGGTCTTCTCTCCTGGCTGTGGCTTAATTGTAACCCACTTCTGAGGTTGGGGCGCCTGGAAGGCGGAGTTACATTACCCCGATGATGTGATAGGATGATTATGATAATGTGGTGCCAGGAGAGGTCTTAAATCTAAACTTAACTTAAATTCCAGACCATGGACGAATACAGGAATAATCCCCTTTAGGGAAAAATTCCTGTGCTCTAACCGGGAATCGAAAGATGTCTACAAATTCTAATATGATATAACAGCTAGAAAAGACGCCCACGTGGAATTTATTACTGGTAAACTGAATGAACTTCAATGGTAACATTCTGGCAGGGTGCGAGTTAAGATTTCTGATGAGGGGGATAGAGAATATCATCCATAAAATTATTATTATCCTCATTTCATACGGCTCAACGCTTGGTCGCACTGAGTTGCTTGTCTTGCATCTTGATTATAATAATAATAATTATATCCATGAGCAGGCTTAAGATAAGATGTGTAATTCCTAAGTTATTGATTGTTGTCAGCTTGCTGGTGATAGAACACATCAATATTATTTTATTTGCTTACTTTATAACTTACTGTACTTTATAAAGTATACTCGTATTAAAACAAATATATCTTATGAGAGGGATAGAAGTTAACCCTGGCAGGGATGTTAATATGAATTTATGAGAGGGGGATAACTTTCCAACAAGGGAAATCCCCCATCCCCACTGTTAATTCGCACCCTGCATTCAGGAGTCATTAAGTAATACCTATCTTCCCCTACATAAATCCAAGCTTATGCTAAATGTTGTACGCTGAATTTAAGTTACCAACAAGTCACGTAATTTATTAATAAAGTAAACTGGCATTAGAAGGTTTTTACTGTATCCATACAATTGCATGCATTTTATATCAGTTCCACTCTGTATCTGATTTTAACCAACATTTACACATATTTTATTACATTATGCGACTAACTTTTTGCAACATGTATCTGACTACATAAGAAACTGCATAAATTAATATAATGTACTTACTTACTGGCTTTTAAGGAACCCGTAGGTTCATTGCCGCCCTCACATAAGCCCGCCATTGGTCCCTACCTGAGCAAGATTAATCCAGTTTCTACCATCATATCCTACCTCCCTCAAATCCATTTGAATATTACCTTCCCATCTACGTCTTGGCCTCCCCAAAGGTCTTTTTCCCTCCGGCCTCCCAACTAACACTCCATATGCATTTCTGGATTCGCCCATACGTGCTACATGTCCTGCCCACCTCAAACGTCTGGATTTTATGTTCCTAATTATGTCAGGTGAAGTATACAATGTGTGCAGCTCTGCGTTGTGTAACTTTCTCCATTCTCCTGTAACTTCATCCCTCTTAGCCCCAAATATTTTCCTAAGAACCTTATTCTCAAACACCCTTAATCTCTAAGTGCCGGAGAATCAGTCCCATTCCGAGGCTTACTGTTAGGTTTCGTAACAAGCTATTTTTTTACGGTGATGGGTTGTTAGCCCTTCGCCCAACCCCCAAGCTGGAGGACCACCCCTTATCGGCTAATATAATGTAACCATTTTAAAATAATAACTTCTAGAAGCTATTTTGATTCTTGGTGGAAGTATTGTGGGCAATAGGTACTTGACTAAAACGCATTACAAACTCGCCTTAAGATAAAGAAACAGCATAATATGTATATGCTTTTCTTACAAATATGCCAAATGGTGGTAGAAAAAGGAGTAATTTGTATTACAGTGAACAAGCCAATGAAAGTAAACATGACAATAAAAATATTAAAGCATTCTGGTAGAATTTATAAAACAGTTATATTATCGATTGTTCTGTATGGTTGCGAAACTTGGGACTCTCACTTTGAGAGAGGATCAGTAGCTCAGGGTGTTTGAGAATAAGGTGCTTAAGAAAATATTTGGGGCTAAGAGGTATGAAGTTGCAAGAGAATGGAGAAAGTTATACAAAGCAGAACTGCACGCATTGTATTCTTCACCTAACATAATTCGGAACATTAAATCCAGATGTTTGAGATGGGCAGGGCATGTAGCACACACGGGTAAATCCATAAATGCATAGTGTGTTAGTTGGGAGGGCAAAGGGAAAAAGACCTTTGGGGAGACCGAGACGTAGATGGAAGGAAAATATTAAAATGGATTTGAGGGAGGTGGTATATGATGGTAGAAACTGGATTAATCTTGCTCAGGATAGGGATTGATGGTGGGCGGCTTATGTGAGGACGGCAATGAACCTCCAGGTTCTCTAAAAGCCATATGTAAGGAAGTCATAAAATTATACTTAAATCCCTATAAAAGGAATCAACTCTATAGGGCTAATTACCAAGCATTAGCAAGGATACTATTGACATATAGCAGCAAGACAACCATAAAAAAATCTGATAAGACTGAAAACAGCAGAGGTGAATTAATATGTACTAAAAAGTTCAGGGTTGCTCGTAAAATAATGAAATGAGACCATAACAGGCCACGTGGTTTAAGATACAGAAGACGACGATGGAGGAATGAGTCCCTCCCCTCCCTGTATACACATACATACAGATATACATATTCTTTAATATACGTAAAAAGTATACTTAAATCTATTCTTATTTGTATTGGCAATAATTCGTAGCTGCTGGGCTTGGCAAATTGTTAAATACCCAATATCCGATTGAAAGAAGACTACGGGATATACCTCTTTCTTAATCTGTTTCCCGTTGAAGACACTAAGTCCTTAACATTTATCTAAAAAATGTTAGTGCTGACGTCAATTAGGTTACTATGGAGAACCAATTAGGAGTAGCCCGAGAAAACTAGTCATCGCTCATCACTAATTTCACTTCAACTTGCCGAGATAAGAACCTCGATCTTCAGCAATCATTCGACTAATAATGCTTTCATACTCTTTACAGAAAAAAAAAATATGAACAAATTTTAATCTACAAAATCATGTCCTTGCTGTTTTCACCAATTTTTCACAACACATTGCAACTGTCTGCCTATAATGTTTTTCACGCAACTTAGTGCATATATCTCATCTTCTTCGTGGCTGCAATATTTTATCTGAGCGTATGTAATATTAAATTTACCGTAAATAAAAGCGACTGGGTCTTAATAATACAACTACAGTAGCTAACATTGCTTAAGAGAGAAGGCTCGTGTTGTTCTGGACCTCTATGAACCAAGTCGCATGAAAAGATGAATAGTAGCCCATAGTAGTGCATACATTTTCATCTTCTCTCACGTGCATGTGTACAGCGGTACAGCGTCCACTCTACATCCGCGAGTGGTGGAAGATAAAATGTATGCACTATATTTGAGAACTGTTGTATTATTTGCTCATGAACACAAATTTTTATGTGGAATCTAATCAATATTTAGTTTACTTTTTTTTTTTTTTCGTATTATCACAGTCTACTATATACAGTCGCGAAGCTTGAGGTGTTTTTTTGCAAATCTCGTGATAAAGCGCTCCAAGCAGTTAGCAACTAGAAACAATAGACTGTCCATGGTCGACTTTGGACTGTGTCGTATTTCTATAGAGTGCTAGCTCGTTGCGTATTTCACATTGATGCTTGTGAAATGTTCGTTATTGGTTGTAATGAAAATGTTAATGGCTAAAATATAATATTTGGAATAATAATATGGGACAAGGAGGAGACGTTTGTAGTACTATAAATTGTAGCAACAGTAAGAGAAAGAGGCCAGAGTTATCCTTTGTCCGATTTCCGAAAGATTCAGAAAGGTTCCTGGGTTTCCACAAGAATGCTGAGCAGAAACAAAACTCTTAATTTTGAAGTTCTTTGTGACTGTTAGAATACATTATATCCTTAAATTTCACAATGAAATGTTTCAGTCTAACCGAAAGGACATTAGATACCGGTTAAAGTTCTGTCACTTAGGCTGCTAAATTTCCAGAGAAATAAAGGTTAGGTCTACTTTTTTTTTTCAGAGGATATATTTTTAATTGTAGCTATTAATTTTGTTATTATTTTTATGTGTTATGTTACTAAAGACGTAGAAAAATTAAGTTTGTTTTAATGAAATTTATTGATCACGTTTTATTTTCAATTCTGGTGGGACTATTATTGCTTAGGCCTATTTTTTTCAAAGGATGTGTTTTTAATTATAGCTGTTAATTTTGTTGTTATTTTTATTTGTTGCTTTACTAGAGACGTAGAAAAAGTCTGTTACAATAATATTTATTGATCACGTTTTATTTCCAATTCTGACGTGATTATTATTCTTTAACCTCATCCCACTTTGTTAACTACGTAAGCCTACACTACAAGTACCGGTACACGTAAGTTACTCCATTAATTTATATTTCCATTATTGTTGTTGTAAAGGGAACTGCAAATTAATATGTATTGGTTTCATAGTTGATTATCGCTATAATCTTGAATGAGTGAAGCTATTATAGTAAATTTCAGTTCGTTTTGCACAAACAAAAATTATATTACTTATTTCTTGCAGTATCTTCGAGTTTATGGTGGAATTTAATATACTTCATTAAAATAATAAATTAACTTTATGCATTTAATATTTCAATAATGGAAGGAAGGTGTTAATTTTTCCAAAAGAACACGACAACGAAAGTGTAACATATTTTGACGTCTGCTAGGAGAGAGATCTGCGATGATGAGGCGATAGTAGCGATCCTAGTGGTGGGCAACTACCCATGTTTGCATTTTTACTACATATTGAGCTTCGCGACTGTATATAGTAGACTGTGGTATTATACTTCATAATGATCTCGATACATAACCTCAAACTCAACGCGTTATCTGCGGTAGTCTAAACAAACTTAGAAAGGAAGGGGGTGCTTCAAGAACCAACTTAACAACTAAGTCATTCTGCGTACAAAAGTTTTTATTGGCACTATTTTCAACGCTTAACATAACGTATTAAAATGTCTAGTTACAGATATAATTAAAAAAAGAAAAAGATACAAGCTTTCATTGTGAAGGACGAAAAAAACGGCATAAAAGTCTTAGTATTTCTACAACAGAAGACCTTCTAAATTTATTCATATGGAATAGCGTGGCATTTATTCAAACACCTGAACAAATTGACTTGTCAACATTAATTTTGTTTCTTGCGAAAACGCCATTCTTATCATGACGTTCATAAGTAGGTATATGTGAAACATTCAAACGACTTCTACTGTTTTCCAGGGATCTAAATTCATTTTTAATAAACTATCTTTGTATTATAGGAGCAATGCAAAAGTCACACACAGAATGCAGCTATACATTTATTAACCTCGTAAGGACTAGGAGTCACAATTTACCATAACCAACTTTTATCTAGGTTTAAAGACTTTCTGTAACACGTCAAAATATTCGCGTTCACAAAAACCAATCTGATATTGCTCAATATTTCATGCTAACAGATGAAAATTAATGTACTGCTGCAAATACACACAAGGACACATTTTGGCACAGTCCCAATCATAACAATAACAGTGCATGTCAGCTGCTCATTGGGCTTTCAGTTATGCACCACTTCGACTGCCAATAGTTTTATGATCTTTGCTTGACTGGGAGACTGTCAATGATATGAAATTGTAGATCTAAGAACATGTCCTTCAAAACGTGAATGAAGTGAATATGCAATAAAATTTTAACATGAAGCCTGAACTATAACATTTTTCAATGACACTATTATATTACGGGTTATATGACGTGCTAATTATAACACACTGTAAAGAGTGGGTGAAGAAAGAATAATGCTGAAACTGATCAGGAAGAAAAGAAGAAATTGGCTGGACCACTGGCTAAGAAGAAACTGTCTACTGAAGGATGCGCTGGAAGGAATGGTGAACGGCAGAAGAGTTCAGAGAAGAAGAAGAAATTTGATGATAGACAACATTAAGATACATGGATCATATGCAAATACTAGAGGAAGGTGGAAAATAGGGAAGATTGGAGAATGCTGAGCTTGCAGTGAAAGACTTACCCTTGGTAAGAACACTATGAATGAATGAATGAATTAATTAATTATCCATAGGAACCATACATTGTAGTTTTCAAAACAGCATCATACTTGTGGCTTGCTTCTGTTTTTTGGCATATCAATATAAGTTTTAATAGGTAGATCTTTCCAATATTTGGTTCAGCTTTTACAAGTGTTGGCAAGTATAATTCTAGTTATTAACTATTTCCTTTCTTACAGAAGGTACAAATAGATAAACCCAAAAGTTATATTTTGTACAAACATTCAATCATGTCTTAATTCTACCCAATGTTACTATTGCTTTTATTCTTGGTTTTGTAAGGTATTTCATGTATAAATCTTGTACTATGGGCAATTTTTTCCACGAGATTTATCAAGTACATTTAGTCACATGTTTACAATTTGATTTATATTTATATTCTTATGAGAAAATGTGGATGTTTATGATTTTTTTCTGCCTCTAATGGGATAACTTTGTCTTTTGCCTATTTTATATATATTATTTTAATGTACCAAAGTACATATGATATTTCCACGCCGGGGTGGGTATCCGGTGTGGCTTAGTGGATAAAGCGTCAGCACGTAGAGCTGAAAACCCGGGTTCAAATCCCGGTGCCGAAGAGAATTTTTCTCCGTTCCATTATTCTTTCATCGTATGATGACGCAGAATATCTGCATGGAAATATCGTATGTACTTCATTAAAATAATATATATGATATGTGATTTAAGACGGCGCTTATTCCGTCAGATCCTGGCCAACTAGTCACTCATAAAGAGTGCACCTCAGCACATGTGTGGACTTCGGTCCTACGTTCATAGACATCTATGACATAGTGCAGAGGGCGGCCACTAGAGGGAACCCAAGAGTTAGAACTTAAATTGAGACTATTCTGTCCGATGCCAGGGTGGGTATCCGGTGTGGCTTAGTGGATAAAGCATCAGCACGTAGAGCTGAAAACCTGGGTTCAAATCCCGGCACCGGAGAGAATTTTCTCTGTTCCATTACTCTTTCATCGTTTTGCCTATTTGTCTACAATAAAATAATTTGCTTCTCATTAACCAATTACGTGATTCTGGGGTACGTTCTGAAGTTGACAAGCATTGAACAGTACAAAACTTGCAATGAAGCTAAGTAACTAATATTTAGTTATGACAATACAATTTGACTACATGAAAGAGTATGAAACAATACCAACTATTTACAAATTGGACAATTGGTAGTGAAAACCAAGGGCAACCATGTGTATTTTCCTGCCCGGGGGGGGGGGGGAGATGCTACCAGAATGGTATGAAACCTCCCCAGAAAAAAAATTTCATACACTACATAGGCACTCGTATTTGCGATAATCTTCAATAAAACTAATCGTACTTGCTGCCATTTTCAGCTTAAAATGTGCACCATCACCAAACAAAACAATTTTCAGTTTATTCAAGTCATCTAGAACAATCAGTTGCTCGCTACATGCTATAATTGAACAGAATAACTAAGATACCCACTGGCAATGCTGCATGCACTCTCAGTTTTAGTGGAAAAAGGCATGTACAATTGAATGCATTTAGTTCATTCTTGCATGTATTGCTTGAATGTTTAAAGTTGGAAGAAAAGTTAAACCGTGCAGATGCACCTTAACTGTCAAGAGTTTCAAATTGAACTGGAAACTTTGAAATTAATAAATAAAACTGTAAAACTGTGCACTTAAAAAAATTTTAATAAGCGTATTTATCAGAAAAAAAATTGTAGATTTCTCTTGTTCTTTCAAGTCCAGTCTCCGTATCTCTTCTACAAAAAAGGCCTAACTGGTAAGTACGGGAATGATGACAATGCTCTTAAAGTAATTTACAGTCAATTTCAACAAAAGCCTACATAATTTAATTTTTACGTAAATAGATCAACCTAAAAAAAATATATTACAGAGCTGAAGGGGAGGGGCTCCCCTTTATTCCCCCTAATCGACGCCCATGGTGAAAACACTTACTTTTTTTTTTTTTTTTTTTTAATTTCTATGCTCGAATGGGGCACAACAATAATATTCCTTAGTAAGATTCACTTTTATTTGTTGATTACACTATTTATTTTCAATGTCTAAAATTATTCAATCAGCAAAAACTTAAGTCAACTGAGGTTGAAAACGGGGAACAACACACTTGAACTACCATTAACTACAATCTACACCCATAATAAAGTATCTTAGAGTGAATTACAATTCCTACTGTTGCACTTTTCAATAACTATTGCGCAAGGTGCAGTAATTTGATGCTATAAGCATTAAAAAGAGAAAGCCTGCCTGCAGACACTTGATCAATAGATCCTAATCTCAAATTCTACTGCCGTGGTGAAAATGTTTACAGTATCAATATTACATTACTTTTGTTTCACATTGCTTGCCAACTTAATTGCAGTAGAAATGTACACACGTCAAGATTAGAAAAAGTAGCTATTGACCATTGAGAGTTTGGTTGAATAAATGTGAATTTCAGTATGTGTTTAATTACGTAATTACACTTGAAATTTAATATTAATTGAACTATTACCATTTTATCCTTTATTACGATATGTAAATAATTCAAGAATTTTACTACAACACCAACCTCCTGAGTCTTGAGAGTAGGCCTATAGTATACTATCCCATATATCATACATGATTTACGATATAAGATGTGCAGAGACTCGAAGTATAGTATAATATACCTACATTTGTACCCTAACTGTAACCTGCAGAAATTTTTCAGCTTTTTTCCCCTCATGTCAGTGACATTTTTTTTTTGAAGTATAGAATTGTTTATTTGGCCATTATTCAGTCTATCATTCAATATGGTATAATTGTTTGGGGTGGAAGTACAAAAATTAATCTTAGTCCGTTAAATTTACTACAAAAACGAATAATTAAAATTTGTTTGAAGAAACGTTTCGATTATCCAACTAAATTAATTTATTCTGAATTTAATGTATTTAATATTGAACAAATTTATAAGTATATGCTGTTAAAATTTTATCATAAAAATCGTAATAAGTTTGTATTACAGACACACAATTATGACACAAGACGAAATATTAATTCAACATTAGTAGAACCTAAATGTCTCACATCTGCTGGTCTAAAGCATAGCATAAATTTTGGCCCTCAGTTGTACAATGCTTTAACTAAATTACACCCAGAACTTCTAACATGTAACCCACTAACATATAACAAGAAAATTAGAAACGTGTTAATATCTTCAATTTAATTAAATAAATTTATAGCCTATGTGCATGAATTAATCAACCTATATTATATTTGTATTCTATAATTTCGAAATATATATATTAGTCCTACTTTTCACGTGCGATATTATTCTTCTATAGTGTTAATATTATATTATATAATTCCATTGCCGCTGTAATTATATTTTAGTTCCTATTTTATTTTACTTATTTATTTATATTATTATTTTTTATTTTAATATTATATCTGAACTGCGACCGAGCACGAGCGCTGCTCATCCGGTCTCAAATTTTGTTAATACTACTGTATCTTCTTTTTATATTGCTTGTATTATTTTATTTGTATTTCTCTTTGTTTGTTTTGTAATTATATTTCTTTATTCTGTATATTTGAAATAAATAAATAAATAGCCTATTTAACTTTAAAAATAAAACAACAAATGTCTCACGACTCAGGAGGCTAAGGCTACAAGCTGTGAAACAAGTAGCCTAATTTTATTCTAAACTATATACAGATTCAATAATAAGAAAATACATACTAAACAATACTGCGGTTTTTCAAAAAGCATATAGGCCCCTAGTCATATTTGTTTTCTCCATTCAGAGATTATGGAACACCAACACCTGTTACACTACCGTTCATACTTCACGAACTTCACGTATATCCATGTAAAATTTGTTATACTTTTGGGATTATTAATAATACTAACAACTAAATCTCTTAAGTAATGCGTAATTTATTTAGTTTTCACTATGGTGAATGCTATTTGCATTAAAAATTATGTTTATATCGCTTTATTAATTCCCAGCTAACATTTGGTAAAGAAAATATAAAAAAAAAAAAATAATACAGTTGTAAATACTGAAATGAGAGTCACATGACATCCTTACATCAATGTAAGTTAGGTACTAAATAATTTTACTTTATACTTCTCTATACCATGAGTAAATAATCAGCACAGACACACGCCCTTATAAATAAAACTGTATGTTGCAGAATACTGTAGCATTAGCTTATAGGCCTAGCTAGAAAAAAAATTATCAATTATGCTAAACACACATAATGCACATATTCATTAATTAATCCCAAACATCTTATAGGCTAAAGCATCTACATCAATCAGAACGTTGCTTGGTAGCTCCTAAGTTTGATGTTACCCCCAACAAACTCCTTGTTTAATCAATAAACCTATTTCATACTTATTTCTGTTAAAGGGTGTCTCAGAAATAAGTGGATAAAAATTGTATTAAAATATTACTTTTATGAAGTTTGTCACTCTTTTTTGTAATTATGACATGATAATGAATTCAGTTTCCTTCAATACTTTTTACATGTCCTAAGAATACACAGTATTATCTAAAATGTACATCTGGCTATGTGTATGTTTACCTGCAACTACATTGTGATACAGTACACAATTATGACCTTTTAAGTATATTTTTTCTGTATGTAGGAAGAGTTCAATAATATTTATCTTCTGGGGGGCAAAAGGGCTTAAGTCACTCTATGCAAAATTTACAGGAGGAACTTTCACAAATTACACAACTGCTGTAAATCCGAAAAGTGGCATGTTTCGGCTACTTCATGAATTTATATTGTTGACGTCACTGGTTTTAAGATCTCTCTTAGGAAACAGGTTTAATGAAGGAATATAAAATTAAAATCTTATATCACAAAAAGTGATGACTTAACTCTTTTTGCCTGCCCACCGGACAATTTTTATACCTGGTTGCACAAGCATTACTACAAAAGTTTGGGAATATTTATTTCTTATTTTCCCTTGTTTTTTCCGTTTCTTCAAAATACCCACATAATTGTTACAAAATTGTGACCACATTACAAGTCGTACTACTAGTGAATGTCTAATGTAAGTTTTAAAACGCTATTTCTTATTTTTGGTTTAAAAGGTACGATATTTTTATTAAATTATTTTAACTTGAATGACGAACCTCGCCAGTTCTTATATCATTATTGTACGCACTGTAGAAACCAGTATTTTATTAACAGGAAATTACAGTAGACAACAGAATATCCCAGAAAGACTAACCCGTAAGTATAGAAGTTTATGATATACTTAAGTACAAATTTATTACTAGGTAAAGAATAAAAAAATACTAATTTCATAAAATAAAAAGTTTGCCCCAAAAGCAAAATGAAAACTCAATTATGTTAACAATATCGAAATATGAGTTGGCCAATTTTTATTCCGCAGCAACAATTAAAATTTACACTTCATATTTACTTACGTAATGTTCCCAAACTGATATTTTGCACCACCCCCATTAGCTTTATGACGTAACTACGAATTATCTTGACTTTCATCACACATTCATTAGAATCGAAATTCCATTTTTGGGGTTAAAAAGTTAAGCAGAAAAATTTAAAATATGCAAATCTATAAAAGTACAGAACTTATAATAAGAAAATATTGAATTACATTTTTGCAGTGACCGATAATTTGTAATATAATTTCGTATTAAGAGAAGTTAACAAGATAAAATCAATACATGACAGGTATGCAGAACACCAATCAATTACAGATTTCTGTAACAAAATTCATGATAAATATCGCTATCAAACATGCCCTACTAATTAATACTACGCCATACCGAAACACGCTCATTAACTTTTTTTTTTAGAGGAGTGATAAAATTGAAATGATTAAATGCAACCTGCTATTTTAAGGTTTAGAATTTCATACACTGAGTAACAAATGTGTAGGGGCCAATTTGTAGACACTCCGCATATTCTCAACACAATGCAGTTTTACCCTAGGCCTTGAATTAATAACACCGTATCACCCATGACAGTTCATATACGCACGTGACCTACCCATTCATATCGCATTTCTCATTAATCTCAAATCACCTTGTGTTTACGTAAGTTTACTGGCAAAGCGGGCACGAAATGTACCTGCATGCTGTTACAGACTTACCACATGGGCAATGATAAAGAGAATGAACAAGTCGTCATCATCATCATCATCATCTAAGCTCACGCAAATCAAAACCATTTTAGTATTATTTCAGAGAAACGAGCACATATGGAATAAGTTGATATTTTTTACTTACAAATTACTATTATCCTTCTTTCTTTTTTAACGACGCCGTATCAACTATTAAGTTAGGCTATTTAGCACCGATGAAGTTGGTGATAGTAGGATGATATTTAAAGATTTAAAGCAGAGGATTCGCCATGGGATTATTTGACATTCACCTTACAGCTGGGGAACCTTCGGGGGGGGGGGAACCCAACCTGGCAATGGACCCAAGTGAGGCAGAATACATGCCATTACGATCTGTAAATGACCTCATAAAAAAAAAGTAACGACCACCTTTATGACTTACAATCTTACATTTAAACTTTTAATGATTATGGTAATGATCTTCAAAGGATCAAAATATAAAATGTCAAACTTTAACAGTAATGTGGAGATTTAACTGAAGATAAATAATTAAACAATTAAGTATAAATGTAAGCTCTCCTAAACAGAGAAATGATTGCAATGTCTCACCCAAAATTATTTTCGTACCAACATAAAAAAAATTGTAATGAAATTTTTTGAACTAGTAATGTAACTTCAGTCTGCTACATACAGTATACACTGAAGACCCATGTACGTTTAGAGAACTCTTTCGTTACTGCCATTGTTTAATAAACTCTATAGGCCTACAAAGGCTATCAATGACTTTTTTTTTTTTCATTCACGAACCATGACGTAAATAAAGATTCACATATTATCTCAGTATTGTAAAGAACTTAAAAATTATGTACTCTATTGAAATAAAAGAAATTGTATGCACAGAGTTGAGAAAGTCACCTGTAACTTCAAGAAATATTTATTCTTATTCAATGCAAATATTGTATACGTTTGAATTATTATGAATTTCATCTAAGAAACCCTAAGTTCACACGTTTAGGCATTATGAAGTAGTCATCATAGTACTTCCACGTTTTAAAACTGAATGAGACAACGAAGAGAAGGGGAAGTACGTGAAGTTTGTGACGTCACACTACATTATTCTATTTATTAACGTATTAAACACAACCCTGTGTATTTTGCATTTAAGTTTAAATATAAATACGTGACAGTTAATTTGTTACATAGCTCCATAAATAGAAAGAAAAACATATAGGTAGGCAAGAAATTTAACATTTCTGTACCGAAATGTATATCCATGTAATACATGAAGTAACACGATAATCACTTACTTACGTGTTACTTACAAAGTTGACAGAAATTGTATCAGATCAAATGTTCTCGGTATGGATTGTTTTACAGAAATATACTGTTAAAATGCCTGATTTTCTAACCCATAGGCGATGTTAAACTCACAGATAAACAGAAAGATGGGAAGTCTGGAACTTTTAAAGCATAAGTTCCTTGCCCCTTCTAATATTGGAATCTGTAACCTTGTCTTATGTAATAGTGTTAATCAGAAACTGTAAATAACGGAATACGCCATATCAATAGTGCCCCTCCCATCAAGATCCTCCCCACTATTTTTATAATAGAATACAGGTCATTTTTTAAAAAACACAAAATATGTAATACAGTACACACAGGCCTATTTTGGTACCAAGATAAAAATTGTGAGTTATTTTTCAATCTTCCCAATATTTGCCATGAGTATGACAAACAGTAAATCTCAAGAAAAGTCATACACCGAATTTGTTCACATAATATAGGCTATTATAATGAGTAGCAACACAAAATGAAGTACTTAGGATTAATATTTAAACCAATGATAAGCAGTATAATGGCCTAATTTTATTCACTGCAAATGAATTTATGATTTTGAAAAAAAAAAAAAAAACTCAATGAAGAATGTTCGCAAAGCTGGTTTTCGGTCTACTCTCCAGGATTACACAAAATTCCGAGAAATACCCCTAACCCCATTTCGCAACCTAATGCCATACTAAAAGTATACGATAACGAAATGTTAACTGTAACATCATTATACCTATCAATAAAAATACACGTGTTCATTCACATTTCTTCTAATATCCCAAGTTTCTTCCCTTCATAAAATAATTTTTAGTCTGAAAAGTGACCATCATTAGCATAGGCTATATCTAAAAGTGTACAAAATATTTCACACACGTGTTAAATTATAAAATAACCATTCTCTTCAAATATGAAACTTGCATCTACTCCATTTGCACTAAAGTGCAACAAAAAAACAACCAAAAATTATGCCTCGCCCTTTAATGTAATATATCATATTGCTTCCACGTAAATCTGAATTCAAGGGTAAAACGACATCAAATCCACTAAGACTGCACGAAGCATAAATCCTCCTTATGTATTTTCTTATGTTGTCAATTAATTTCTTAATTGATCACAGTACAGAGCAAATGTAAAGCGTCATATTCAGATACCTTGGGTAGCCTATACACCTGCATTCACACCTTTAGAACAGCTAAGTGTAAGGGTGTAACCACCGAGGTGTAAACTTCAACAAGTTGAAGAAATGAAAACAAACAGGAATAAGACGGTACGATGAAATAATTTTCTGCTTATGTACACGATTCCTTATAGGGTCTAGTTTACAATTTATTTCACTGTATGAGGTCTATATAAAGAATGTAAATTACACAATAAACACACACACACATATTCTCAAATATCATACACAAAAGACGTCCATAATATGTATATCTGTATACACTACTAGATTTTGCTGTTTGAAAGAAATGGCAATTGAAACCTTTGATGGTAATTGTGACAATCTGATAAACATCAACTAATTTTCTCTTTCTCTTACGCGTTATTTCTGAAAGGACGGAGTATGTGTACAAAATATGTTTGGGTATAAAATAAAAATGAAGACAGACTTTTATGACGTGCCATCGTGCCATTTGTAAGCAAATTATAACAAATCAGTTTTTCTATACAGGTGTAATGGCATCTATTTAAGTGCAACTCCACCCACATACTACATATTTTCAATACGGCACAACGATTCCAATTCTACGACCCACAATACTGGAAGTAATATGACAGTACGCCCTAATAAGGAATAAACCATTATGTATCTAAGGCTATGGTCCTATACGACTGCATTAAGTGCATTATTCCACAAACATATTGCAACGCTGCATTTTGTTTAAATGACTACTCCCACTAAAAGTCGACTCACTACAAGTGCAACAAAACGAAACGAACACACAACACTTGAAACTGATATTTCAAAACAGCATGACTCAATCTATTGCAGAAGGAGCCATTTCTGATTTTGCTCTACATATTTAACGAATTTAAAACATACGAAGCGGTAAAGTTAAAAGTTGAGTTCGATTGATTGCAATATAATATAACACATTTATATATATTCCAACACAGTATTTATGTGCATATATTCATTTCCTACATAAACCCGGAAACCATGTGCCTTATCATTAGGCTTCTTTTATCGAACTTTTCTTGGTGAACGGATGCAAGAGACACCGCATTCGTAATTTACAGGCTCAGTAATTCAGTGAATAATCATTCTAAGTAAAAAAATATAAAATTAAGATAGCTGTCATTTTAAAAGCATAATGTGCACTACAGTTCCGCAAAACTAGGAAATCTTACCGTTGTGAAGAGTCTTCAAACTCAACACAATTTCTCACGGAAACCTGCAAAATGGCCGACACAGAAGGCACATGCCATAGAAACGTTGCATCATGGGGTTGCAACAGCGGTTTAAGCTGCTATCTGTTGGAACGCACGCGAACGTTAACATTTATAAAAACTTGCGAAACGGGATTCGTAAACTTATGTAATATATTACAAATATATCACACAATATTATGGATAGCAATTAATTTAGACTGATCTCATGTAACAACGATATAGCTGTCGGACTAAGTTAAATAAATAATTTAGTCTAAGGATACTAGATTATTATAAAACCGTATTACGCGTTTAGTATTAACCAATTAATTATCATTTTAAAGCAATTCTATCTGCTTATTCTTAATATTGGCAATAAAAAATAAAATTTGGTCTCACTATTTATCAGCATTGCAATCAATAACACACGAAGGTGTCGTATGACGGTCATGCATATACTTCATGCGCGCGCATATGCACAAGAAAACTACTAATGCAAAACTTCTGCGATTTCATTTTATATGCCATATTACGACCGTGTTGCCCTTTAAAAAATTAATGAGCAATGAAAAGCATAATAAAGTCGTTTAAATAAATGCGTCAAAGCAAACATTGAATTTCAGTTTTTGTCACGAAAAAGTGCAGCTCTAAACTTAAAATCAAATTCTTCTCTTTCTTATCTTAAGAGAACTCTGCGCAATGTAAAATACGAAGAGTGCATTCTATCACTCGTTAAAATTACGAAGAAAAATAAAGTACCAGTAGTGAAACATTTGCATAATCTTTCGTCCGCTATACAATTACTTGCACAATTTGTCAGTGAGTTACATCTTCAATACTGATAAAGACGAAATATGAAATCTTATTTTTATGTATATGTATGTATATGTATATGTACATATTTATTGTTAACGAAATGTATATTTTATTTATTTATTGTTAATGGAATGGATAAGTGGTTTAAAGAATCTTGTAGGTACTCTTAACGGTTACATACCGGTACTTTAATTACTATAGATAGGCCTATTATAGAGTTCGACGTTCATGGAATTGACAATTCAATAATAATAATAAATAATAATAATAATAATAATAATAATAATAATAACAATAACAGTAATTACTATTAGATACTAAATAATAATAATAATAATAATAATAATAATAATAATAATAATAACAATAATAATTACTATTACTTATTATTACAATAACAGTAATTACTATTAGGTACTAAATAATAATAATAATAATAATAATAATAATAATAATAATAATAATAATAATAATAATAACAACAACAATAATAATTACTATTACTTATTATTATTATTATTATTATTATTATTATTATTATTATTATTATTATTATTATTATTTACACATTTTGCGAATTTTGGCTATACATTTTTGTACATTTATGTAAATTAAATATTTCATTATATCACTTACCGATATTTAACAAAAGTATGGCCAATTTAAAACTGAAATTACAGTAAATAAAAATAAAATAATAATACACTAAATTCTATAATAGAACTAACTTTAATTTTTCTGGCAAGTTTTGCTTTACAAAAATAATTGATGTTCGCATTTATAATTAACTGTCCTGAGACCGAAAAACATTTTTTAAATTTTTGTTTGCATGCTTGTGTGTTGTCACCTTTTCAAGCGATAATGGCTGAACCAATTTCTACGAAAATTGCGTCCCACTTAGATTTTAGGTTATATGGCATTCAAAATACTTTCTTTAAAACGGGGGTTATAAGGGGGACTGAAGTAAATAAATCTAAATATCTTGCTTATTATTGATTTTGTAGGATAATATTACCTAACAAAAGCTGCTTTAAAAATGTTTCGGACAAGTTTTACTCCAAACAAAATTTTTATAAAACCGATATTTAACGATATATAACATGAGTTTTAAAATAACAATGAGATTTATATCCGTGCCGCCTCAATCAGGCTGATATAATAAAATGAAAACAAATGACTCTGCGATTATTTAAGGTGGCCCTGTATAACAAGCACAAGATATTCATTCAACACTTTTTTTAATTTATTGAGTATGTCCGAACTAGTAAAACCCATATTCAGAGGCTGTACAAAGACAGATATATAATAATGTTACACAACAGAGTAATATACATATTTGTTCGGGGTTCAATCACAGTCTAGTATATACAGTCACGAAGCTTGAGTTGATGAGGTTGCTAGGAACAATAGACTGTGCAGGTACTATTTCGCATTGTATGTAATGAGGCGATAGTAGCGATCCTAGTGGTTAGCAACTATCTATGGATGCATATTTATTACATATTGAGCTTCATGACTGTATATACAAGTCTGTGGTTCAATCTTGAAATAAAGACAGGAGAAAGAAGAAGAAAAGCTAAAGGAAAAATTTAAGTACAGTAATTAACACAAGATAGTAAGCCTATAAATTACAAATAATTAATTATACGATAAAATGCGTAATTAAAATTTGAAAAATTTATAACTAACGTTCATAAGTAAATTAAATTAATAAATAGCATTACCGGTAATTATCTTCCGCTATGCTAATTTCTCTTAATACATTTATTTAATTTTAACTTTAAAATTCATCCTACTTATATTTTCTAGATCAGGATAACAAAAAATGAAATTTGTTATATAGTTTTAATCAGTAGTTGAATCCATGTTTCATAATTTGGCCCCGGATTTTTTATGTAATATCAAAGTGCGAAATATATACATAGAAATGTAGTAAATATCGGGGAAATATGTAATTTAATATATGTATGTAATATTAATAAAATATGTAATTTAAAATCACTATTTATTAATGCATTAAATTAAAATGTCGTCACAATTTAACTGGTCAGTTGAAGTGGGAGGATGCAGCCTGGAAAGTCGATTTGCCATTTCCACCCTATTGTATAGCTTGCATATACAACTTGTCTCTGCCACAAGCTATGCTTTTTCTTATGCCTTAAGATTTCCTAGAAAAATATTTTTGTGTCGCACACATAATGGTATTTTGACTTACCTGACATCCCACCCAAACCCCTCGCTAATAGCCTGCTTTCAATTTGTAACAGAGTTAAATGATCGGCACACCTGAACATCCCAGATTCTGAGAAAGCATTAGTGCAAATGTATTGAGTTGAGGCACTCCAAACTACTTATGTTCTACAGGTAAATGGTTGGAATCCCAAGTTTTACGTTTATTTTTATTTTTAAAAGAACTATTCTCTTAAACCAGTTCTAGAAATTGAAGTATTTTCTATAGTTGTGAAAAGAACACAACGACGTCAGTTCCGGGCCCTCCCTCTTTACTATCATCGTGTACTGTAGTCTGGGTCAGCTTACTTCATACCCTAAGGGTGAAACCTAACCATTTTTCCCCCATTACTACATGTGCTAGTGGATTGTGGTGATTTTCTAGTTTGCAGGTTGAATTTTCTTTTGCCAACTTCGTTTCGAATTTCGATACTGACAAATCCTACAAATGGTAGTGATTTTGTAACTAATATGTTGGAAGCTGAGACAAATATCGGCAATATTTGTCGGTATTGGAGTTCCATGAAATTAAAATTGTACTAGATTTCTGAGCCGGTTACTGGAAGCTAGTGAAATTTGAATACACTAATAATTAATTAATATCAGTATTAATATTAATAGAATATATATATTATTTATTTTATGTGTTGCGTTGTTATAATTCAAGACTATAGTCAGGTAAGTTTTCGGAGTTAGTACTAATAATTTCATGTGGCCAAACAAAATACATTTTTAGGTTAGGTCTCGTGAAGCAATTGTTTAGTCAAACCAATGAATTTCGTATTGCCAAACAAAATACTTGACATGTTGATCCCTTTCCTGTATAGTTTGCCTACGAAAATATGTTACAAATTATTGAATTATTTAGAATAACCTTCCAACATAAAGTACGGTAAGTAAATAAGTCATTTAATATGTAGGATCGTGTGATTTCTGGTAACAGTTGGCAACACTGACAAGACGGCAATATTTGCTGTTTAGGAACCGTTCTTATGTGACCCTCACTATATAGTGAGAACAAAAGCCGGCCCTTCAGGCGTGTTATTGGACAGGGACGTTAAGATTTATCTCTAGTATAGTCCGGGTCAGCTTACTTCATACCCTAAGGGTGAAACCTAACAATTTCCCCCATTACTACATATGCTAGTGGATTGTGGTGATTTTTTAGTTTGCAGGTTGAATTTTCTTTTGCCAATTTCGTTTCGAATTTCGATACTGACAAATACTATAAATTGTAGTGATTTTGTAACTGTTAATGTTGGAAGCTGAGACAGACTGGAGTTCCTTGAAATTAAAATTGTACTCGATTTCTGAGCGGTTACTGGAAGCTACTGAAATTTGAACATACTAATAATTAATTAGTATCAGTATTAGGGCCTAATATTAATATATAATAGTTATTTTATGTGTTGCTTTGTGGTTACAATTCGAAACTGTAGTCAGGTAAGTGTAAATAAATATAACACACTTGAGTGATAATGCAGGTGGGAAATCGATAGAAATACTAGCCTATTTCACATTTAATGAATTTCTTTCGTGTTTAGATTTTTATTACAATAATGACAAAAAGAGGAAAAAGCATGGAAGCGATTCCACCAATAAAGCTTAAAGCGTGCTGCGAGAGTGGGGATAACTTCCTCTACTGGCGTTCTGTTCTTTCAGATTTAACCGAAAGAAGATAATGAAGCAGGAATAAAATTATGCTCACGGAGACAGCAATTATAACTAGAATAGCAAAATTATTAGGAGTTAAGTATTCTTAAGCATGCATTTCATAGTTATATGCTGTTTTCGGAATGGTCAAACACAATACATTTTTAGTTTAGGTCTCGTGAATCAGTTGTTTAGTCAAACCAATTAATTTCATATTACCAGACGAAATACCTAACATGTTGATCTCTTTCTCGTATAGTTTGCGTACGAAAATGTTACAATTGTTGAATTACTTAGAATATCTTTCCAACATAATGGTAAAGTACGGTAAGTAAATTACTAATTGAGTATGTAGGATCGTGATTTTACTTCATATGGTGATATCTGGTAACAGTTGGCAACACTGACATGACGGTAATATTTGCTGTTTAGGAACTGTTCTTATGTGACCCTCACTATAAATATGAAAGAAAATTCAACATTTTACTCTAAAATTAAAACTAATTTAATAAAAAAAATTAAAAACTCAATAATTACCTAGATATGTACAAAAGTGTTACATTCTCTACATAATATGTGAAATATGTAGGCCTAATATTACTAAGAATATGTAAAAATATATCAAATGAAACTCTACTATAACCATATCAGAAACACAAACCGCCGACATTTTGTCATTTTCAGTAATCTACAAGTAAAAGAATGCAATATGTAATTACATAAGAATCCGGACCCTAATCATAATAGATGTATGTTATTAAAATGTGTTAATATTATAACATTTAGAGCTTAGTCAATATTTCGTAGACTCATCCCGGGTGATGACCGGATTTTCCTCTTTGTCACAATTTCCAGGACGGCACGTGGGTCCACGCAGCCTCCTGTCAAACTGCATACTGGATTTTTCTCGGGGGGAAAGTAAAAGGCAAGAGTGTGATGTCGACATCACCCCATTCTAGTGCCTAGGTTATGAAAGCATAGACCTCCATGCCCTCATGCGCCTTAATGACGTGTGAAGGGGTAACTTTTACTTTAATTTAGTGAATTGCAATAATTACTCAGTTAATTTTGATATATAAAGTTTGTGGGAGCAATTCTTCCAATATTAATACACCGATATATTTTTAAAAAATCCGATATTTTATAACAATGTCGACTTGATTTGAGTTTTAAAGCATTCTTTAAACAAATCTCTAAAGCTATGCCACAATATTAATATGGTAGCCTAGCTAAAGGAGAGTTTTACAAAGTTAGCAAAGAACGTATCTAATTCAGAGACATTATTTACTATTACTTTCACTATACGACTAATTTTCTTCCCACACCAGAAATTAGCATTTTTAAAAAGATATTTGTAACTAGACAAAACAGCTAAGCAGTACTTACAACTACTGGACAGTGCATTTCGTTAGTTTTCCTGTTATTTGTGTCTGATCAAGACATTATAACGTCATATTCTTCTGATTGTGTTAGTGATGTGTTTAAATTTAGGAGTGGTTGTGTTGACGTTAGATTACGTGTTATTCTTCTGATTGTATTAGTATTTATTTATTTATTTATTTATTTAACCTGGTAGAGATAAGGCCGTCAGGCCTTCTCTGCCCCTCTACCAGGAGATTCCAACTACAATATGAACAATAAAATTACAATTAGTATTAAATTTACAATTACAATTACAAATAACATTACAATTAGTATTAAATTTACAATTACAATTACAATAAAATCAAAGTACGAAAAGATTACCTGAATAATTAAAGCTAGATAATTTATCATAGAGAAACAAAGAATATTTTATATTTACTGAATTACAAATTAAATCTAGAATAACAAAATTGTATAGTGATGAAATTACTGAATATTGAAATATTTTGTGACAGATTAAAGAAACTATTTACAAGAAATCACTTACTGACCAAGTGCCTAGTAAGTTTTCGTTTGAATTCCATTTTATTTCGACAGTCCCTGATGCTAGCAGGTAGCGAATTCCAGAGTCTTGGCAGGGCTATTGTGAAAGAAGATGAGTATGAGGAGGTGCGATGGAATAGTATTGTTAGTATTGTTTCATGACGAGAGCGTGTGTTCAGATTATGGTGGAAAGAAAGGTAAGTGAAGCGAGACGACAGGTACGAAGGAATAGAAGAGTTCAAGATTTCGAAGAGAAAGAGAAGTGAATGTAAATTTCTTTTCTTATCTAGTTTAAACCAACCTATTGCTTCCAGGGATGGGGTAATATGATCATATTTACGAACATTGCTTACAAAACGTACACACAAATTATGAAGTTTAATTTTGTTGTCGCTGGAGAGGTCAGTTGGTAAAACGTCCGCATAGTCGAAATAGGGAAATACAAGTGTCTGCACAAGGGACTTTTTTAAGCAAGAGGGGAGATGAACATTTATCCTTTTTAGCACATGGATAATAGAATATACTTTTCTGCAGGTTTCTGTTAGTGATGTGTTTAAATTTAGGAGTGGTTGTGTTGACGTTAGATTACGTGTTATTCTTCTGATTGTGTTAATGGTGTGTTTAAATTTAGGAGTGGTTGTGTTAACGTTAGATTAGTGTTATTCTTCTGATTGTGCAAGTGAAATGTTTAGATTAGCTTGCTCATATGACATCACAGAAATTTACATTATAAACAAGTTTATGGATATTAATATTTAATGATAACTTAGTGATAAAAAGGTGTGTCAACATCAACGACTATATTTATTTATTTAATACTAAATATTTATTTATCTAATGTTTATATAATTAATGCTTATCACTTGGTTATTTAACAACGCTGTATCAACTACGAGGTTATTTAGCGTCGATGGGATTGGTGATAGCGAGATGAAGCCCACGATTCGCCATAGATTACCTGACATTTGCCTTACGGTTGGAGAAACCCTAGGAAAAAGCCCAACCAGGTAATCAGCTTAAGGGGAATCGAATCCGCGCCAGAGAGCAACTCTGGATCTATATAATGTTTACTTCATGTTTATTAATCTAATGTTTATTTCTAATGTTTATCTAACGTTTATCTAATTTTATCGAATATTTATTTTATTTTAATTTTTTAATTTATTTTATTTTAATTTATTTTATTTTAATTTATTTATTTTATTTTATTTTTTATTTATATTTATTTTATTTTATTTTTTAATTTATTTTATTTTAATTTATTTATTTTATTTTAATTTATTTATTTTATTTTATTTTAATTAATTTATTTATTTTATTTATTTATTTATCTATTTATTTATTTCTTTAGACAAAGCCCCAATTATAATACACAGTACAAAATTATAGTCGTTTCTATCATGAAAAATGGAAAAAAGTCAAAACATGAAAAGAGATGAATGCAGATATAAATATAAGGTGTAGGCCTAAATGTAAAAATGAAAATCGATGCGTAACAAATAGCAATATTATTTTAAATAGACTATCCTCAATATTTTAATAAGAAAAAGTTTATATTAAATGCTAAAATCTAGATCCCATATTTTATATAATTCATTGAATTTATAATACATTTTTAACAGTAATGAACTTTTATGTGATTGATGAGGTGTTTGTTTTTTTTTTTTTATAGTGTAATAATGTATTTCTTAAATTTTACGTTCAAGAGTTAAACTGAATTTATGACAATATTTCACTTTTATCCAGTAGATCGTAGAATATTTTATACGTCATGAAAGTTGCTCCGAAAGTGATTTGCGACTGGCAAAATACTTTAAATTAAATTTAGTAAGTAGACCGTTACACGAAATTTTGTTATGGAAAGTCGAATAAAGACTTTTTTAATGAAGGTATCTTGAAAATCTTTTTTTTCCCAATTAATTTTTTGTTTTACAATTTCATTACTATGTGATTTACAAATGGAAGACCAAATTACTGAGACATACTCCAATTTAGCGCGTACATGACAATAAAAAGTGTCAAAGTCGAAATGTTCTATAAATTTTTGAATTTCTATAATAAATCATAACCTTTTAAAGCACCCTTCTTCTTCTTCTTCTTCTTCTTCTTCTTCTTCTTCTTCTTCTTCTTCTTCTTCTTCTTCCCTTCAAATATTAGTCCTTGTTATATTTATATTACTGGTTGTTCTGTGTGGCTGTGAAACTTGGACTCTCACTTTGAGAGAGGAACAGAGGTTGAGGGTTTTTGAGAATAAGGTTCTTAGGAAAATATTTGGGGCTAAGAGGGATGAAGTTACAGGAGAATGGAGAAAGTTACACAACGCAGAGCTGCACGCATTGTATCCTTCACTTGACATAATTAGGAACATTAAATCCAGACGTTTGAGATTGGCAGGCCATGTAGCACGTATGGGCGAATCCAGAAATGCATATAGAGTGTTAGTTGGGAGGCCAGAGGGGAAAAAACCTTTGGGGAGGCCGAGACGTAGATGGGAAGATAATATTAAAATGGATTTGAGGGAGGTGGGATATGATGGTAGAGACTGGATTAATCTTGCTCAGGATGGGGACCAATGGCGGGCTTATGTGAGGGCGGCAATGAACCTCCGAGTTCCTCAAAAGCCAGTAAGTAAGTAAGTATATTTTATGTATTTAATGCAGATGCATTTGACTGGAATAAATAGTTTATTTATTTATTTACTTATTTATTTATTTATTTACTCATCTATTTATTTACTCTGGTGGAGTTAAGACCATCAGGCCTTCTCTTCCACATAACCAGAAATATATACAACTACAAGAAAAATTATACATCAATGCACTTAATCTACAGTAGTAACGAGTGAAAGTTATAGGCTATTATTTGCTATATTAAATATGTAATTATGACTTTCTTTTTTTAAGTTTTGCTGAATACTACTACCTCTCAGGATATGTAAAGTTTCTTCTTTTTTTTTCATGGAAATCACATTGAGCATTTTCTATGGTGTTTTTTGAAATAGGCTACCTAAATAGTACCGGCACAGTCTATTGTTCCTAGTATCCTCAACAACTCAAGCTTCGTGACTGTATATACTAGATTGTGGTATTGTTGCCATTACTCATCAAAAATGTCCTAATATACATCACGTATTCATTATGCATTATTTTCAAACCAGTTGAATCGTAAATATTAGGCCTACATAATGAACAAAATCCGTATAATAAAATTTGGTGAGTAGTCGCGCTGACTCAGACAAACAAGATGGCATGCCTAAAGCCATTTCTTCATTATCAGGATGTTATTTAATTCGTTACAAGAAAAGTATGTTCGGTTTTCATGTTCGAGGAAAAGTTTGAAAAACCCGTAGGAGCTTTTTAATTTCAGCTCATACCGCTCTGTAGTACATTACTTTTTCCAATTGTTTATTACATGCCTGAAACGATTTCCACATTGTTCAATGAAATCTCCATCTTGGTTGCTGTTCAGTATGAGGCAAATTTGCAAAACAAAATATATATCTTCAACAGTTGTTGCTTTAAAATGTTTTCGTGTCCCAGCAGGCCATACTCAGTTTCCCCCAGTCGTGAGTCTGGAATCTTGTTGATTTTTCACGTGCCAGAACTTAATGTTTTTCTCGAATGCAGTAACTTTGGTGATAATGTTTTACAAATATTTAAAAATATTTCAGTAAAAGTGGTTGCAGTTAAGTTGCAATTTATAAACCAGTTGAATCTAAAAAAATATGTTAAAGGCCTAAACATAAAACAAAATCCGTATAATAAAATTTGGTGAGTAGTAGCGCTGACTCAGATAAAGAAGATAGCATTCCTGAAGCCATTTCTTCATTATCAGGATGCTAAAATGCTTATTTACAGGAAATTCACGGAATAGATTTCTTTGAGAAAGTAAAAGGACAAGACAGGAGAGGACAGAGCACGTAAGGCTTAGCGGTTGAAAAAAAAAACCTTACGCTGAACTAAAAAAAATGATAAAATTGACTACCAATGTGACATATACTGGGATAAAACCGTAATGCTTACATGGAAGTAAATCTTTCTCCTCTTTTGTTAACTCTGGAGAAGGCGAACAGGCAATATCGCGAAGAGATAACTCTGGCCTACATTCCCATTAAATAGGGAGCGGACCATTCTGAAAACATTTGTGGAGAAGACAAAGAGAATAAAAACACTGCTTCGAAATCACGGCGCAACGATGACAGACATTAGATAGCGTCAATTTTCAACTCCAGAGACCCGGTTCGAATTCCACCGAGCAAGTGAAAGTTACGAAGACTGCGTGTGGGAGCGTTTCCTCGGGGCACTTCTGCTCACCTTTTAACATATTTTCTCTTCATAACAGTTCAGATTACAGAAAATGACGGAAAAAACTATGTTTGTTAGTGCTTATGAATGCTTATTTCGCAGGAAAACGTTTTTGCTTACTTATTTTACGATTTTTAATTAAAACAGCATATTTTATCCAAAACTGTAATTTTAAAAGTGCTTATTTTACTCTAGCCGTCATTTATCACTGATTCCCTTTTTTTATTGGCTAATAAACAATTAACTTCAGTCGAATGCGTAAGAAAGCAATGCTTGGGTATGACCCAGGATGTTGTAATAGTAATATACGTTACAAGAGCGGCATGTTGACGCTTTCATGGTCGAGGAAAAGATTGAAAAAGCGAAACGTATTTGAGCTTTTTTAATTTTTTCCTCGACCATGAAAACGTCAACATACCGCTCGTGTATCGTACATTATTTTGTGCGAAGATCGTTTATTACATACCTGAAAGTCGAATTTCTAATTAGTTGCAATGAAATCTCCATGTTGGTTTCTGTTTAATGACGGCAACTTCGGAAAACCAAAATATCTTTCTTCAACATTGTTGCTATAAAATGTTTTCTGTGTTTACTATACTCCAGCAAGCCGTGATATAAGTCTGTCTCTTCCCCCCCCCCCCCAGTCTATAAATGAGAACTTAAAACAAACGGTAAGGTTATGTAATGATTTATTTTTCATTTTAATATTTTAACAATATTATTTATATAACATATTGTAGTAATAACATCGGCATCTGGAATCTTGTTGATTTTTTCACGGCTTCCTTAATGTTACTTGTATCAGGAATGCAATAAGTTTCGTGGAGTAGTAGACTTTACTTAATTTTTGCAAATATTTAAAAACAGTAATTAACATTGCAATTTAGGTGAAATTGCAGTGGTAAGTTTCCAATTTATAATTATTACTATGTTAAACGTCTCTAAAAATAATATGTTAAGAGTCTAAAGCAGTAAAATGAATGTCGCGCTTAAGCGGTAAGAAGAGGGAAATTGTTGTGTGTGTTACGTTGGGAATACTGAATGTGGTATTTCACACTTACCGCGTATTGGTTCTGTGCTGAAAACAAGCAAATACGCACGATCTCGCACAAAATAATACTGCGTAGTTCTAATGAGGAGGGAACCTTAGGATTCCCTACCAAAACACTGGATAAAATTTCTAAAAAGCTTTCTGGTGAAGAAACAGATATTGAAGAGGAATTCAGCGAAGAACTGTAGTGCTTTTCACATGCGCCTGTGATGTTATGCGACGTCGAAAGAACATTTTTACTATACAAACCATTCTTCACTGACAGACGCAGGAGCTACACACAGGAAAATCTCAGGATGACCTTCCTTATATACTGCAACATCCTTCAATAAAGTAAGAGTTCTACGAAACAATTTATCATCATATTTCCGTGTATTAATTTTTGCTTATTTTGGTGCTTATTTTCATCACTTTTCGTATTTATTTTACTGTTTCCGTGTATTCGTTCTTGCTTATTTTGCTGCTTATTTTTTTACCATTTTTCGTGCTTATTTGCTTGCTTATTTTACTGTACGATTGTGCTTAGAAATCCGGGTTTTATTCATTAGTATCTCCTTGTCAGTGGGGTAAGTCCATTGCTACATTCTAACCTAACCTCACTTAACAGAATAAAAGCAACACTAGTTATATGATAATCGTGGCCGACCCGTCCTCATTTTCTCATCTTACTTCTCCTCCTCATCTTCATCCTCCCACATTTCAGCTCTTATTTCTTGCCATTTTCTCTTCTTCCTTCCAATTTTAACTGCGCCTCCTCTTCCTCCCCATCATTTCCCACTTCACATTTCCATCCTGTTCCCTTTCTCATTTTCTCCTCATACTCGAATCTTGTATTCTTTCCCATGTTCTCCTCCAGACTCTCATCTGACAAATTGTATATTCTTTTCCATTTTCACTGCCACACTCACATGTCATATCTAGTCTTCTTGTCCATTCTCTACTCCACACTTACATCTTATCTTCTTTTCCACTTTCTTCTGCACACTCACATCTCACATATTACCTTCTTTCTCATTTTCTCTCCCTCACTCACATCTCATCCCCTTTCTCTCTTTCTCCTCCACACTCTCAGCTTTCTTCTTTCCCACTTTCTCCTTAACACTCGCATCCCATATCTCGTCTTCTTCTCCACTTCTCCTCACACTCACATCTCACGCCTCGTCTTCTTTCCCATTGTCTACTCCACACACATCTTATCTTCTTTCCCAATCTCTACTCCACACTCACATTTTGTCTTCTTTCTCATTCTTTACTTCACACTCACGTCTTGTCTTTTTCCCATTCTCTATTCCACACTCACATCTTGTCTTCTTTCCCATTCTTTACTCCACATTCACGCCTTGTCTTCTTTCCCATTCTTTACTCCACACTCACATCTTGTCTTCTTTCCCATTCTTTACTCCACACTCATGTCTGTCTTCTTTCCCATTCTCTATTCCACACTCACATCTTGTCTTCTTTCCCATTCTTTACTCCACATTCACGCCTTGTCTTCTTTCCCATTCTCTATTCCACACTCACATCTTGTCTTCTTTCCCATTCTTTACTCCACACTCACGTCTTGTCTTCTTTTCCATTCTCTATTCCACACTCATGTCTCGTCTTCTTTTCCACTTTCTCCTCATCACATCTCGTCTTCTTTCTCATTTTCTCCCCCCTCACTCACATCTCACATCTTGCCTTCTTTCCCATTGCCTCCAACATGCTCACATCTTGTCTTCCTTCCCATTCTCTACTACATACTCACGCCTTTCCTTCTTTCCCATTTTCTCCCCCTCACTCACATGTCACATCTCGCCTTCTTTCCCATTTTTTCTTCCACATTCACATCTCGTCTTTCTTTCCCATTTCCTTCTCCAAACTCACATCTCGTCTTCTTTTCAATTTTCTCCTCCATACTCTCATCTCACATCTCGTCTTCTTTCCCATTTTCTCCTCCTCACCCACACTTTGTTTTCTCATCCATACTCATATTTTCCTCTTTTCAAAGTTCTGCTTCACATTCATGTTTTTTTTTTCATCCCCATTCTCTATGCTTATTATCTTCATCATCCTTTTTACAGTTTGAACTATTTTGGTTCGTGCCGGCTCTAAGCTGATCAGACTCTTTTCTTCGATGTGTCCTGATATGTTTTTCTCTGAGTCGTTACGTGTAGCATTCCATCTACATCCCGCCACAATTTCCTACGTGTATTGGCAATTTCATTTACTGTTTCGAGTTGTGGTTCTCCTCGTACACCAGGAAACTCCTGTTCTTATCGACTGTACTGTAGCCGGCGATAACTCCAAGTCATTCGCGCAAATTCGGAAACCGTGAATCATAAACAAAATATGGCTTCAGTCCGTCGCGTTGGTCGTGACAAAGCAGGAAACTGGAAGGTCGCGAAGCAGGTCTGTCGTGGCAGAGCTACCGTTCGGCGCACAATCTGCGAAATGGGCTGCAGCATCCATTAAGACAGCAAGCGGCTCATTCCAGTCGTGGGGTCGCTCTTACACACAGATATTAACGAATGTACTGTAAGATTATCGACTAATGGATATAAACGATGCGTGAATAACAGCTGATGACTTGCAGAGATATCCCAAATTATAAGAATATAGGGTATACTGTATGAGGACTCTAGGGGCTATTCCATATGAAATCGATCAGTAAAAATCATCGGATTTTTTATACCCTAATTTTTTCCCTATTTATACAAGGTGCTGAGGAGAGTGCATTTTCAAAAATATGCTATCGAAAGTCAAACGGTTTTCGTACTATTGAGCAACAAATTTAGCGTATTTTATAAAAACAAGCCTCTTTCAGCGCTCAGAACTCTGGAACCATTTACTGCAGAACGAGAGCACATTTTGAAGCTGACATTTGGTAGGTTATGTTAAGAAGTAATCCTTATTTTTATTGTATACAGAGAGACAAATAATCTGATTTTACTTACTTTTAGGCTTTTTGCCCATTTCAAAAAGTGTAAAAAAGATATTGAGAAAAAACCTTGCATTATTAAGAGGGATTCGGCATTGTTTGCTTAGTGTCACGGCAATAAGTTTCGAGGGTATTAAATAAATTATTTTCATACGTCTGGACTTGAACGGCGCAGTACCGCTTGCACTGGCAGAGAGATGAAGATAAGCGAGCGTTGGGAGTCATTTTACTCCTGTGTTTATGAAAACCTGTGATAAAGCTAGCCCAGCTATGCGCTACTAGACGAAACATCACATGTTTTTCTCCTGGCCTTGCTTCCCTCGGCTAGATCTTGCCTCACAGTCAGCTGGTTATTTATTTTCTTTATTTGATATTTTCAATACTTTCTTATCAACGGTGCACCAGTAAAAATATGTGTTTATTTGTACTTTCAATGCGGAATCTAACCATATATTTTAAAAATATTTTTTCGTGGGCAAAGGCGTCTTAATGAAGAAAAATCTAAATTTCTCTATTTCCGTAAAAAGTAAAAAAAAAAAAAAAAAAAACCTGTCTTATTGTCAATATAAACTTCAACATTTCAGCATCAAAATAAACCATGATTTTGATCATTGGGTGAAAGGGTTTCGGAGCCACAACAGTTTAAATTTGTTAATTTTATGAAAATACGATAAATTTAAATATTTTTAATTTAAACACTATGAAGTTCTGATGCCTCAAACTTGGCACAAAGCATTGTATCAAAGTTGTCTACGGACAGAAACAGTTTCATTGTATTTAAAAATTGCAAGGTCAATTTTCTCTATATTTCGTTCGATTTGAGATGGAATAGGCCTAGTATTACACTGAAGGAAAATGTAGGATGGACTATTTATTTTAACTTAAAGCAAAAGATATGGGATGAGATATCTACGTTAATTTAATCAGTTTCGATATAGCTATCTGAAGTCGAACTGTTGTCGAGATGTGGCGAGAGAAAATTATTTTACTTGAATGTTTACTTAATTGGCTTACTTCTATTTATAAAGTCTAATTTGTATCTATTTGGACACAAAAGTTCTCTTTTTGGAAAAAGCTTTTATTACAATGGCTAACTTCTATTTAATAAATTACCTGGCAATATTAAACACTTAAATGCAGAAGTTAAATTCAAAAAAGAATTATAGAAATTTCTTGTGGATGGTTGCTTTTATTCAATTCAAGTATATCTTCAATTCTAGTTTTTACAGTTATTAAATGTTGTTAAGTTTTACGTATACATTTATTAATAGTAGATAAGAAAGGTTTCATATATAATTATTAGTTTTAGGTTTATTGTGTGAAGATTTGACAATTTTTTTTCTCTTTTTTGCCTTAATTTATTCATGTCACATTGCTTCTACAGGGTGATTCATTATTACGTGTAAATACTTTGTGTGTGTGTGTGTGTGTGTGTGTGTGTATTGTAGAGGGAAACTAAGACTAAAACGTTCTATACAACTTTTTCTAAAAACCTTTAATTCCAGAGTTCCAATAGATGGCACCTACGTCATAGTAACTGCATAGGCATTACTGTTCTCCCACACATTTGGTGTGGTATTGTGGGGAATCAGTTACTCGGACCTCGAGTTCACCTCTGCGGTTGACTGGGGAAATCTACCGCGCATTCTTGGAATGCGAATTGCATGGTCTGCTACATGATATCCCTTTTTCAACTCGAGTGAACTTATGGTTTATGCACAATGGTGCTCCTGCGCATTACTGCCGCAACGTAAGGGCGTATCTCAATGCTGCGTATCCAGGTCAATGGATAGGTCGCGCAGGGGCCAGCCAGATCACCGGACATGAACCATCTGGACTTCAACTCGAGGGACAACACTTCGAACATGCATTACACTAAGAATTGTGCAAATGTGTAAAATCTAGAAGAAATTGCTTTACATTCTTTACTGTGTTTGGTTTTAGTTCACAAAACGTGCATAAATGGACTGCCGAGGATATGGATTTAGTGACTTTGGTTATTTTTGTATTGAAGTCCAAATGCACTGTACGAAAGTAATAATTAATTTACTTTTGGCGTGTTATCCTTTCTTTGTTTGGGAGCGCAAGTTCCACGAAAAATGGCGTTAACTCTGGAATTAAAGGTTTTAAGAAAAAGTTTTATAGAACGTTTTAGTCTTAGTTTCACCTCTACATTATACACACAAAGTATTTACATGTAATAATGAATCACCCTGTACATAAATTTAGTTGTGTATTCAATATCATTTTATTAGTTGTAGTGTTCAATCATTTGTCAATTTTATGCACCATGTTATCGAAATCTTGGATTTTAAATATCGGCATACTAATCAATTCAAATGAACAAAAAAGAAAATGTAAATTGATGTTAATAAAATACATAATGAAATTTAAAAAAAATAATATTCTGCGACAAGATGTGGTAGCTATCAAAACGATAAAAATTTATTGAAAATAAATAATATACATTGAATATTATAAAAATGAACAGAGATGGTGATTGATGATTTTCAATGAAGATTTTAAAATGGTTGATGCAATTGTCTGAAGAGTCTTTTCAGGAACCTTTAATTTTCTTAGGATCTCAAATGTAAATTTGAGAATTGTTCCTCGCGCACCAAACATAAGTCCAATGACATTCCAATCTTGAATATTATGACTGAGATCACCACAGCGTGGAAGGTAAATAGCGCGTTTCTCTTCATTTACCTGCTTTGGTTGATCTTCATTAATTTCTAACCTTATAGTTGTTTTGCTAATGTGTATTAGTTTTAGAATTATTTCGAGTTTTAATTTATTTTGACGTGTCCGACATAATCCTGTATGATCCTTAGAACGAAAAAAACACACACACACACACACACACACACACACAGAGACGACTGTAATGTCATGAATATTGTTAAAAAGATTAGTGTAAAAATGTACCATACCTACTCCGTTACGTAATAAATTTATACACTGTTCGTTTAAATTACAAACAATTTTCCAATTCTGAAACATTTTAAAATTGAAGCTTTTAAAAAAGAAATTTATAAAATTATTCATGATATATAATATTAACAAATGTGTATATATTTTACACTTTATTTCTGTCGACTATACATGTTTTTATTGAATATCACTGACTTCTGTCTGATTGTCAATTTATATAGGAGATTTTTAATACAATTCGGCAGATTCCAATAAAAAATTAATGTTGTGAAACGTGTTTAATATGTAGTTATACGTGCGATCAGTATAGGAAATGAGTGACGTTGATATAAAATTATATTACGCTGGAGCACATTGACGCCATCTCTTGTACGAACATTGAACTTCCTGTTGCAGAAGCTCATAGCTTCAGTTACACGTAACCACATGTGCTACGTAGCAACGCACAATAGGGAGAGTTGTGTCACCAAAGTTATTGTAGGTGCATATTCAGGCGGCATATTTAACATTATTTAACTGATTACTGATGGTATCTGATATCTATTCATACAATTCGACGTCTGAATAAATGCCTATGAAGACCTGTAAGAAAATCTGCTGCAGTCATGTTTCCTTAACATTGAGCTTTCTATAGCTACCACACTTTGCATTTAATACGTTCATAAATCAGTTCGAACGGGTTTCATTTGATCGCGCCTAGTAGTCAGTTCTCAATGCTTGTCGCAGCATTTTGAAGACAGATCGAATGAGTAAGTAACTTTCTGATTTGCACACTTTAACGTATGAATTAATAAGAATTATTGCGAGTTGCAATTGCAATCTGATATACAATTATGCACTTTTCTCATGCAGGGATTGAGATACAAAGACTATTTAGCGGTCGCATACGGAGAGAGTTCGCTTTCCCCGCTGCAAGATAACATTGATTTTAATATTCAAGTCTTGCAGACTGATTGAACCAGACTGAATTCCAGTACAACTCTGAAAGCAATAAAAGCAACCCATTTGAATTATTAAAGGTGCTGGAAACGCTCTGCATCCCCTCGCACATTTCTTACTTTGGTTAACTCGACTTCTTTCTGAGAGAGTTGTGACCTATGTGGACTGTAGTGTGTCCGACAAATAAATGTTTTCTGTAATTCAGCCAAAAAATAAGTAGCCACTGCCACTACCGCCGTCTAGTCTAATATCAGAATGAAATATATATCACATCCAAAAATTAGGTTTACGAAAAAAAGTGTTTCGTAACAATTCAATTCTTTTATCATCATCATCATCATCATCATCATCATCATCATCATCATCATCATCATCATCAAACATAGGCATACCTGCTAGTTCCGTCCCTTTATTTTATAATGTTGCTAATTATAATACGGTTTGTAGTCATTTTCTTTGCTGATTATTCAAATAGCATAATGAAGGAGTTCTATATGTACACATATAGAACGAGTAGACATTTTAGCGTACAATGCTGGACACTAAACAGGGCATCATTGTGGACCCCAGGATACGTTTTGAAGTAGAATATCATCAGTCAGCCGAGGTCCACCTTGAGAAGAAGTCGATCTATGAGCCTACAATCAACTATTTCAAGCTGAAATATGCCTTAATTCACGTTAAGGTATTCGGCTTGCTCATAGGTGCTCGAGGGACTATACCAGCTTTTTTCGAAGAATTTCGACGGCAGTTTGCTCTGCCAACATCTCTGAGGGATGACATTGTGTATGTATGTATGTGTATGTATTTATTCACACTGCAGTGGGTATATACCCGGTGGCAGTGGTAACTAATTACACTCAATAATGACAATAATAAACTTATTAATTAAAAATACAATTAATGATAATACTAATAATTAATACTAATAACAACAACAACAACAACAACAACAACAACAACAGGGAATATACTAAATTAAATGAAACGATCACTTAAAATAACATTTGAAATAAATCTAATTTGTATTTTAAAACTAAGACGAACTAAAACCCACGAGTATGATATGTTCATGTCTGCACAAGTACCTTTCAAATTACACTCATTTCGCTGTCAACTCACTCACTGCACTGGAACTACGACACATTTCACTGATTCTATCCTGATTTCACTAACACTTCAAAAACATTTCACTGTTCAAATACTTTGCACTGCCACTATAAACTATAAAGCTTCACTGACAGGAACACGTTTCACTTACACAGCACACTTCACTGACACGACATACTTCTTCACTGATACAACACACTTCACTGACACAACATAATTCTTCACTGATACAACACTTCAATAACAACATATCATTTACACCCTTTAAATACTGTGTATAATTACCGTCTATTAGTAAGGTCCTTAAGCCTATTTTTAAATACATTTTTGGTTGTTGGTAAAGCCTTAGCAAGTCTGCAGGTAAAGCATTCCAGTCCCTGATCCAGTGATAATTGTGTTAAAAAAATCCTGCCAAATCCTAATTAATCACATGGTGCCACATTAATAGCAATTGTACTTTTTCACGCCCTTTTCTTTGTTTTCCTTCTTTAAAATTTAGTATCTATGTTTACATAATTATGTATAATAATTTTTGAGGATATACTGAGTTCGTAAGGGCTACCCTCAATGGGGGGCAGTTTAATATATAAGATATTGTGAATGCAATTTATATTGCATGTATCGAAAGGTATTGTGAATGCAATTTATATCGCATACATTCAGTGATATTTTGAATGTAATTTATATGTCATGCATTCAGAGATATTTCGAATGTGATTTATATTGCATATATTCTAAGATATTGTGAATGCAATTTATATTGCATGTATTAAAAATATTGTGCATGCACTTAGTGATATTGTGAATATAATTTATATTCCATGCATTCTGAGTTATTGCATTGTAAGCAGCGGTGTAACATTTCTAAAAAGAAGAAAAAGCCCTGGCTCTAGGTTTCTGCAGCATACAGTAAGCTACTGGGGCATACAATCGGTTGCATATAGACATAGAAAACAAATTGAGGGAATTTTCCGATAGCAAAGATAAAGAGGTTGTCGGGTCTGAAGACTTCACTATGAAATTTCTTAAATATGAATAAAATATGACTTTTTTATAACTTAAATGTAAAATTTGACGATAATGTGAAAATCAGAAAAGTGCCCTGGCAATAATAATTTTTATAAAAAGATAAATAGATAACATTCTCTGTTATTAATGACACCAAAACGTATACGTCTAAGAAATTCTCAATATCCCAAATATAAGTATAATTTTTCCTTGCGAAATGTATGTCCCACATAAAATTCAACATGTATTCTGCGAAATCATTAATATTTTCCATTGCTGTTTATTGAAAAACAACTAGTCTAGTCAGAAATCAATGTGAATGAGTAACACTTATGTGGGCATCGTAAAGGCTGGTCCACAATAAACCTAAATCGAGAACCAAAACTAGAATTGGAAACTGAGGACGTGAAAGTGAAGATTCTTTATTCACAATAAACCTAGAACGAAAACGGCTATGCATATCGATGTCAGTAATGACATGTAAAGTCGATATTACGCATTCTGATGTTATATGTGTATAATTGACACAAACACAGGTTAACCAACTTCAGAATTTATGACACAGAATATTTAAGGATTTAATTCACGTGGTAATCTGGTCACATATACACGTAGCATATACTGGGTGTTCAGTTCAAAATGTGTCTTGGCTCGCTGTATGCCGTCATGTGGCTAGCTGATGAGCCTAGAGAATTCAATCTTCCTACACTTCCGCAGCTCAGGTGTATAATCTAAGAGGCAGAGAAGTTGGCTAGCAAGTACGGCGTTCATTCTGAAGAGTACGTGCCGATACGTACGGTAACGCCGGTAGTGGCAGGAATGTGAACTGTTTGGAAATACGTACTGTCGGGATATGGGGAGAGGGTTAAGACGATTACTTACGTATTTGTTGACATTAACTTCGACGGTCAACATGGACACGGAGCATTTGATTTGTGTTGTGGAATGTTACCGTACGCAACCGATGATAACAAATACCCTGCGTACGACTTGCCGGCGCAAAACACAGTTCGAAAGAGGTTATGGTAGCACACAGACCGTACAGACCGCCATCTGTTGCTACGACGTTCAAGTTATACCGTACACGTTCTCAAGTTCAGATTGAAGAACGCCTTATATAATAGGCAACTTCTCTAACATATAAACTGAAACTCGCTTCAAATCGGTGACCCAACAACAGTGACGTCATGACACACTTTGAAATGAACACCCAGTATTGAAAGTGATTCTACTGAATTTCCGAGTTAGTTTGATACAATGCATGAAGAAGAAATTATGTCACGGCCTCCTTGCTACAAAATATACGACGATCAAAAAGCTTAATGATGACAACAGAAAGAATCTAGTAGGCTGTGATCGGAAACGAGAACTTGCGAGAACGGCAAAGTTGAAACTTGGGCAACCTCACGTATTCGTTCCGGGGCTCCGGCTAGCTTCTTGTTAATTGTGAATACATATATACATTTTAACAAGTTTTCCGTTCTCGTTTTGGTTCTCATTTCCGATTTATTGTGAACCAGCCTTAACTCACTTATTGAAATGAATGCTCACTGATGTATCGTTGTGTGTTTAGTGTTCGGCCCTAAGACGCAGCTTTGCGTTTCTACATCTTTGCCCTTTGTCGTGGTGCGTTCACCCTGTTGCATCCCCCTCCCAGTTTAAAAACCCTGGCGACGTCGTCGTCACTGTCCGCCCACCAACGCGATAAGAACGGAGCAATGCTACTACCTATACTCCGACCGGATTATAGGAACAGACATGATGTATTCATTCAAAGCAGGTTTATGGCAGAAACGGAGTGAGTGTTGTGTTTTGCTTAATAATTCTGAACTCAACCCTCTACAGACTGAGGAACTGTCACTCTTTTGTGTAATTTTCTACAGTATATCTACGATTTTGTTAGAATGAAGCGTTTATATTTCAGACCGGTTTACAAAACGGAACTAGTTTCATGAAACGATTTTCGACAAAGCCTGTACTTAAAATTGTGACGCACATATAAAAACAATAGGCTAACAAAATAGGGCTTCTAAAGAGTTGCGAGAGTTTATTTTATTTACACAGAAACTCATGCTTCAATTGTATCACTATTGTTGCTATGTTAGCGACGATGTTGTCAGATTGCTGAAATTTTAAACTTAATTTTCTAATTAACCGTGCATTTAATCACCGTGAGTCCCTTTCAATCTGCAAGGTTATTTCACTTCCATCCTGTATAGTTGAATCATATTTTACATATATTTTTTTCTAATTTGTATATGGACTGTTGAATCCGCTGTCAGTTTCATTGTGCTTTCGACACTTACAAATATTAAGTTTATTTGCATCTATTATTGTTTGTGTTATAGTTAAAACGAAGTTTAGAGTTCGGTACGAAAGTAATAAGCGCGAACATAGGAACAGCCAGACTTCAGAAGTTTGTAAAGCGGAACGGTCATCGCCATAGTACTATAACACGCCATGCAGTGGTGTACGAAGGGTGGCCTACAGTTATTACACAAGGCTAATCTTAAGAAGCGCAAGAGTTCAACTTTTCGCCAATGTTTTGTATTTGAACTTTCAAACAACAATTTTTGAAATACTGTAGATCCCTTTCCAGCAAACATTAATTTGCTCAAGTTTTTTTCTCAGGGTTCTTCGAATAGTTACACAAACATGACGGGATTTGTTGATATAATCGCTAAGCAACATCACCATCCAAGCAAGTATAAGGCTCAAGGCCCGTTACGTTCTCAGTGAGTAATTCTCGGTCCACCTTTATTTTTGGGCGGCCTAAAGATCTCTTCTCTTAGGGACGGTATTGAAGCATGGCTTTTGGAAGTCTATTCCTATTCATTCGTTGGACATGGTTTTCCCACTCTAGCTCCTCATTACCATTTGATATGAAAACAAGGAAGCAAACTAACTTATGTCTGTTATCTCAAAGTGGTAAAACATGAAAGGCTAGAAACTAATTGAGTAGTTTTCAAAGTTGAAGAGAAAGAGATAAAATTGGAATTTCCGCATTCAAGACAGGTCTAACGTACAAATTATAAGAAAAAGACAACAAATTGAATAGATTTCAAGAGGATAGGTCAATAACATTTAGACATCATTAAATGAAAGGAGACGGGACTAAGTGGAGCAATAGGTGCGTCAAAAGATATATATATGGGGCAGGGATGAGACAGAGGGCGAAGAGAGAGGCGAGGCAGGGGGGCGAAGAGAGATAAGGCAGGGGCAAAGAGAGATGAGGCAGGGGGCGAAGAGAGATAAGGCAGGGGCAAAGAGAGATGAGGCAGGGGGCGAAGAGAGATAAGGCAGGGGCAAAGAGAGATGAGGCAGGGGGCGAAGAGAGATAAGGCAGGGGCAAAGAGAGATGAGGCAGGGGGCGAAGAGAGATGAGGCAGGGGCAAAGAAAGATGAGGCAGGGGCAAAGAGAGATGAGGCAGGGGGCGAAGAGAGATGAGGCAGGGGCAAAGAAAGATGAGGCAGGGGCAAAGAGAGATGAGGCAGGGGGCGAAGAGAGATGAGGCAGGGGGCGAAGAGAGATGAGGCAGGGGCAAAGAAAGATGAGACAGGGGCAAAGAGATGAAGCAGGGGCGAAGAGAGATGAGGCAGTGGGCGAAGAGATGAGGAAGGGGCAAAGACAGATGAGGCAGAGGGCGAAGAGAGATGAGACAGGGGCAAAGAAAGATGAAGCAGGGGCGAAGAGAGATGAGGCAGGGGGCGAAGAGAGATGAGGCAGGCAAAGAAAGATGAGACAGGGGCAAAGAGATGAAGCAGGGGCGAAGAGAGCTGAGGCAGGGGGCGAAGAGAGATGAGGCAGGGGCAAAGAAAGATGAGACAGGGGCAAAGAGATGAAGCAGGGGCGAAGAGAGATGAGGCAGGGGGCGAAGAGAGATGAGGAAGGGGCAAAGAAAGATGAGACAGGGGCAAAGAGATGAAGCAGGGGCGAAGAGAGATGAGGCAGTGGGCGAAGAGAGATGAGGCAGTGGGCGAAGAGATGAGGAAGGGGCAACGACAGATGAGGCAGAGGGCGAAGAGAGATGAGGAAGGGGCAAAGAAAGATGAGACAGGGGCAAAGAGATGAAGCAGGAGCGAAGAGAGATGAGGCAGGAGGCGAAGAGAGATGAGGCAGGGGCAAAGAAAGATGAGACAGGGGCAAAGAGATGAAGCAGGGGCGAAGAGAGATGAGGCAGGGGGCGAAGAGAGATGAGGAAGGGGCAAAGAAAGATGAGACAGGGGCAAAGAGATGAAGCAGGGGCGAAGAGAGATGAGGCAGTGGGCGAAGAGATGAGGAAGGGGCAACGACAGATGAGGCAGAGGGCGAAGAGAGATGAGGAAGGGGCAAAGAAAGATGAGACAGGGCAAAGAAAGATGAGACAGGGCAAAGAGATGAAGCAGGAGCGAAGAGAGATGAGGCAGGAGGCGAAGAGAGATGAGGCAGGGGCAAAGAAAGATGAGACAGGGGCAAAGAGATGAAGCAGGGGCGAAGAGAGATGAGGCAGGGGGCGAAGAGAGATGAGGAAGGGGCAAAGAAAGATGAGACAGGGGCAAAGAGATGAAGCAGGGGCGAAGAGAGATGAGGCAGTGGGCGAAGAGATGAGGAAGGGGCAAAGAGAGATGAGGCAGGGGGCGAAGAGAGAAAGAAGCGGAAAAGGATAGGAGGATATGGAATACGATATTAGGAAAAGAGGGAAAATGTGAGAGCAAAGGAAGATAAAAGACATAGAAAGAATGTGGCAGAAATATTTTACTTTAAATAATGTGTACACAAGTTATTGCCCTCTGGTTTCCCAAAACAATATGGTATGTAATTTAACTTGTTAGATGCTGCTAACCGACACCATGGGGCAGGAAATGTGCTGTATTTAGAGCTGCACGCCTTTGTTGCTGCTGAGTATTCAGAACGACAATGCTCCGTTATAAAATAATATTTGTTTACAGTGAATCTGATAGCGCCGGCTGCGTGCGTCACTGCCTGATGAAAGCTGTTAGCTGTCAAACCTACAACCATCACCGCACAAAATTACTTCACGTTCGCACCCGTCCTCAAGACACAGTGATGTAACAGTCTTGCTCAATGATGTAAAGATGTGATCAAACCTGCAAAGCTTCCGCAGAGTCAACATGATGTTACATATAATTTTAGGCGTTGCTTGGCATTACTTACATTCAATTCAAAGTTTTTTACTACGATAATGTGGACACAACATAATATGAAACACACTGCCGAGCAAAGAAAGAGAACACTTGAATTTTTCTGTGAAATGCAGATTTAATGTACAAATATGATGTGTGTGTATCCAATGCCTACTCCACTTGTGTGATTACTGACTAGTAGAGACCGGAAGTTTAGGCATTATGAATCATTAAATTAGGCAGTCAAAAAGGCATTATAAATAGCTAAAATAGGCAGGCAAAAAGGCATTATAAATAGCTCAAATACGCAATAAAAAGCAATTACAAAAACCTTGCACTTTTCACAAAGGGATTTCGGCAGCAAGAAGAGCTTTACATAAGTCGAATGCAAATCGAGATTTTCGACTCGATGTTGCAATTACTGTTGGAAGCAAAGAAATCTTCTTCCCAGTAGCCTTGTGTTTGGTTGTACTGATATGATGCGATATGAAATATTTATCTAGCTACAACAACGTCGCAATGAAAACTGAAAGAAAAATAACGTTAGACCCGTACTTATTGTTGCCTTGTCAAATAAACATAAGCGATAATTAAAACGCTTACTGTTAAGGCTCATTCACAATGAAAATTAAACATAGCGTAAGCGTTAACTTAAAAATCTAAACGTTACGGTAAAATCAAGAGTATTCACGATGGGAACATAAACATAACCGCAAAGATACTTGGTAACCATGGAAACATAACAGCGACGCCATTTCCTCATATTCTGTCGTATACTTCAGCGCTCCACGATTGTGTTCTGTTTGCAAATCACGTAAGCATAAGCATGAAAGTTTGGAGTTTGCAAACTTCCATGTTAACGTCTTATGGTAATGTTTATGTCAATGCTTATGTGAATAATTGTGAATGATCCCATTTGGTAGCCTGGGCGCAAACTTCTGTGTTTATGTTACGGTTATGTTTAATTTTCATTGTGAATGGGCCTTTATAGTTAGTAGAGCCATCGGTGTAGCTCAGTCGGCAGACTCGCTGGGCTGCTGATCCGGAGCTGCGTTCGGGCTTGGGTTGGATCCCCCTTTGGTCTTATTGAATGGTTTCTTCCGAGGTTTCCCACAGCCGTGATACTGAAGCCGGATGGTCTATAGCGAGTCCTCGGCATCAACCCCTTTGATTTGATTACCCCCCCCCTTTGATTTGATTACCTGGTTGGGTTTTTCCGAGGTTTTCCCCAACCAAAAGGCAAATGCTGGGTAATCTTTTGGCGAATTCTCGGACCTCACCTCATCTCACTACATCTCGCCAAAATATTGTAAAAAATTGCACAAAATTGTAAAAATTGTAGAAAATTACTAAATTGTAAAACTGTAAAAATTTGTAAAAATTGTAATTGTAATGTTGTAAAATTTTGACTTGTTCCACATCTTAAAGCTTCATTGATCATGTAAGATCTATGGTATAAAATAAATGAATGAATGAAATGTATACATTTTTGCGCGGTAGCACTCATTGTTGCAAAGAGAATACGAACTGACTGAAAGACAATAATATACATTCGGTGAAGTCACTTTCATTGTAGCGGTTATAGAAATAAATTAAAATATACCTGTAGGCAATTTTTAATAATAAATTAATTAATAATAGATAAATAATCAAATAAAGGCAAGAAAAAGCATTTATTTCGTAAATTAGGCATTTATATTTAAAAAGGCAGAAAAGGGCAACATAAAACTGTGACGTTTCATTCACAAAGGTATAATTCGCACAGATTTATTTTCAAAATGAAGATAGATTTAACACATTTAAAAAGGCATTCTGCCAAAGTTCCGGTCTCTGGTTATCAGTCTATTTGGCTCTCTTGACGGTAGGGAGTACAGACTGGGGAATGTCCTCGCACGCAGGCCCGTTGAGTGGGCCCGTTATACTGTTCGGAATGGAATGATGCGCATGCCCTAAGGCCCCCCGCTACAGATTCCCCTGCGGGCTGCCCCCGAACTCTCCCTACAGCCTACAGAATCCCTTTACCTTTCCAACTAGGTATCACCGCGGTCCCCCAATCCCGGTCCCACGAGGTACCATGAATCCACAGCAACTAATGACCATATGCCACAGGTCCAAGATCGATGTCGGAATGACAGCCTGTTTTATTCATGATCACGATTTCATGACCGTCTAAACCGGCCATAAAGACTAATCAACAAAACGGTTGGGGAAAGTTGAATGCTGTATCTTGTTGCAATGAGTACTACAGATATGACTTCAGAATAATACGGGTTAAAATGTAAATATGAATGTTAAATTAATTGTTACTGCCTTATTTGTGTTACTAGCCGTACCCGTGCGCTCCGCTGCACCTGTTAGAAATAAATATAAAGTAAATCTAGTCTTTCAGGTGAAGCTCCCTGTAAAGCAGATTTGAATAATTTCAAGGGAAAAATTGTTCCGGGGCCGGGTATCGATCCCGGGACCTCTGGTTGAACGTACCAGCGCTCTACCACTGAGCTACCCGGGAACTCCACCCGACACCGTCTCAACTTTTTCCCTTTATACGTTACTGTGTACGTTAACAGAAAACCACAATTCCAAGTCACACAGAGATTGTGTGCACTCGTTGTGGGGGTCTGGCGTTTCGTCAGCCCACGCGAGTTGTGTGGATATAAAGGGAAAAAGTTGAGACGGTGTCGGGTGGAGTTCCCGGTAGCTCAGTGGTAGAGCGCTGGTACGTTCAACCAGAGGTCCCGGGATCGATACCCGGCCCCGGAACAATTTTTCCCTTGAAATTATTCAAATATAAAGTAATTACATAATTAAAATAGGACGTTTGATCCAGGGAACATTCGTGTTTGATAGAAGGATAAATCGTTTAACATGTTACTTAATTTAAATTGTATTTAAATAATTAAAATGCGGTCATTTCGGTCCAGAGAGCAATCATTTGGTGCAATGACAATTTCTTTAACATGTTTCTTAATTGTTATTACATGTAACCATAGTTTAATGAAGATTGACATATCATTTAGTTTTAATGTGTATACTTTATATTACTTGCTATATGTTTCAGAAGTTACTGTAATAACATTGTAGAATTATGTCCATCTAGAGAAACTACACTTTCCAATGGTGAAATAATAATTAAACAATTAATTAGCTTCCGATATTACTTCACACAAACACAGAAACATTCTCTTAGGATATGTTTAATAGCTTTCGAGTGTTGTTGTCCAAGGCCCCTTATAGACGAAGTCATTTGTTTTTATTTCGTTACAGCGCCTTAGATGGCGTTGTTATTGTAATTTTAAAACTCATTTATCTCATTAAATATCAGTCCTATCAAAATTTTGTATAGAATAAAATTTATCGGAAATTATTTTTAAAGAAACTTTTGTTATGTAATAGTTTTCATGAAAATTAATAATAAGCGAGATATTTCGATTTATTTAATTCAGGCCCCCTTATAACCCCCCTTTTAAATAAAGTATTTTGAATGCCATATAGCCTAAAATCTAAGTTACAACGAACTTAATTTATATTCAAATTTTCATATAAATCGGTTTAGCGTGAAAAGGTAACAGACAGACAGACAGACAGACAGACATACATACATACAAACAAAAATTTCAAAAAGCGATTTTCGGTTTCAGGATGGTTAATTACACATGTTAACACAATTATTTTTGGAAAATCGAAAATTACCAGAAATATTTTGGCTACAGATTTATTATTTGTATAGAATAGATGTATAATATTTACGTCATGAAAGATCCGGGTAATGCATTATTTTCTTACAGAATGAAGTTTGTAGACTACATTGAATATTTCACTTTCTTTGCCAGTGCGTAAAGTGATTACGTACTTTTTTACGCACTAGTGTTTTAAAGGTTCTCTTTATGAACTGACAACAGTGGGTAAAATGCAACTTTAACGCATTACCGTGGAAAAAATTCTTCTCGGAGCAGAGTGAAAATTTGTGATTAAAAGATAATCGCTGTTTACTGATGAATAGTATTCTCTCCAATGTTTGAAACTTCATAAAAACATTTTTAAACAGCCTTTTAATAGATAAATTGCATTAAAATATGCTAAACAAATATTGCAAATTAGATCCAAAATACATACATTCGCTTTAAATAATCATATCAAATTTCAGATCGTTAGCTCGAAAACAGTGGGATCTGTGATCGATTAAATATAACCGTACATTTGGACAGACATAAATAACTTGATTCTTAATTATTTATGATGAATAAAACCTCGAGTAACAGTTACCAGATTGGTCAGTACCGGAATCTGAACTAGGGACCTCGAGAATGTGAGTCTAGTGTTGCACCACCGAGCCAATTCACTCGGAAAGTTACTCTTTAATGTTCTGAACTAAGACAAAAATGGGAATTTATTTTACTAAAAGCAATCTACGCGGATTATTTTTTTTATCTAACATTCCTTTGAATTACGGAGGCTGTTCATATACTTTTATATAGAGTGATTCAGTGACTATGTTACAAATTTTAGGGATGGTAGAGGAGACAATATTACGAACAACTTTACTACAGGAATCTATGTCCGGAAACATTTCGTTTGGTAGTAAAAAGCCAAGATACATTAGTCAATGTAACCAGCTAGATTCGAACTGAAGGCCATCCTTTTGAAGTTTTGTTGCAGACGACTTGTTCCTGTAAACGTTGGAGACTTCTCATAAACATGGTATAAGTTACTTGGCATCGTAAATTATATTTTGACTGATTAAACCTTGAAACTTGCTGATATGCATTTCACTTAAGGAAGAGCAAAAGGAAATAGGAAATTTGCAAGGTTTCATCGGTCAAAATATCATTTACTATGCCAACTAACTTATATCACGTTCATGAGAAATCACCAACGTTTGCAGGATCAGGTCGTCTACAACCAAACTTCAAAAGAATGGCCGTGAGTTCGATTCTAGTTAGTTACACTAACATATCTACGCTTGTAACTACGAAACGCAACGTTTCCGGACATAGGTTCCTACGTGAAAGGTATTCATAATGATGATCTCTATCATCCCTAAAATTTTGTAACATAGTCACTCAATTATCCTGTATAATGCAATGGAGATGTCGGAAAAAATATATCGAGGCAATGAAAACCGTAGTCATCAACCAAATGTTTTCCAGGCTAAACAAGTTACTTTCCATGCCTCTTTTCTGTTACTTTCTAATTTCTCTCTTCTTTCCACGTCTTTTCTAACTTGTACCCAAAATATTCTTAATCTTCCGAAGGATCATTTTTGTTTTACGTTCGTTTTAAAATGGGGATCATTTCTTTAATTCTTTCAATATTACTCAAATCAGTGTAACCTATCATTGTCGCAACAGTATTATAGGGCTTTCTTTAATATGATGAAAGATGAGTGGAACGGAGAAAAATTCTCTCCGGCACTACTAAGCCACACCGGATTCCCATCCCGATCTCGGATCGAATCCTCTCAATTTAAGTTCCACCTCTTGGGTTGCCTCTAGTGGCCTACCCTCACGCACTGTGTCACAGATGTTTGACAGTGGAACCATGTACACACACATGTGCAGAGGTGCACTCGTTATGAGTGACTAAGTGGCCGGGATCCGACGGAATAAGCGCCTCTTAAATCACTAAGTAATTATTCGCATATCATATATATGATATAGTGGATACAGCATCAGCACGTAGAGCTGAAGACCCGGGTTCAAATCCCGGTGCCGGAGAGAATTTTTCTCTGTTCCACTCATCTTTCATCATATGACGACGCAGAATATCTGCACGGAAATATCATATGTACTTCGGTACATCATAATAATATATGCTTTCTTTCATATTCTTCCTCGCTGTATCATTCCGAATTACTTCTAGAAAACCTACTCTGAAGTCTCCATGCCCACTTTACATCCAACATGTTGTTTCGGGAACTGAATTCTGGTTCCATTGCTATAGAGTAGCATCCTGGTGGCATTTTAAGCACTGATTGTCTTAGGTTTAGATGGAATCTTTAAACTGAACATTACTGACACATTCGCCGGTATATGAACTCCGTTTTAAGTCTGCACCCTCCAGCTGCGCCTACATCTAGATTAGCCGCATCACTAAAGTATCAGAAAGATTTCTACGCTATCTTAATGCAATTCTCTATTGAAGCATTCTATAATATTTCTCTTGAAGAAAGAGCACGTCACTTTATCAGGCAAGGGGCATCAGTGGAGAGGCGATGGGTACTGCCGCTGACAGGAAGTAATTCATATCCCTTGAGAAAATATGAAGAATTGCACGTTAGCAAAAGTCAAAACTACTGCCCAGACTGCAGAAGATTATCACAGACATGATGTTCGACGACAAGATCACTATGAGGAAAGTTTCAGCCTATACAGTGTGTTTAAAAAAAGTGTCGCATATTTTTACAGGAGGTAGCATTGGTCGAAAACTAGAAAAACAAGTTCCTATAAGCATGTGTCCGGAAACAAATACAGTAGAACCCCGATTATCCGTCACCCTATTAACCGATTGGCGGATTATCCGACTGTCTTTCTCTCGCTCTTTATTTTTTTATTTTCTTTTTGCTACAGAAACATATGAAGTAGATTCTATTGTATGTTATATTAGTATAGGCCTACTTTTTTTTTCTAGAATGTGTTATTACAAGCATTAATAACATCATTGTATAGAGCACATCTAGGTCAGAAAGCATGGGTAGACATAACGGCTCGGTTAGAAAAGCCAACGTACTATGGTAGGAACGATCATGATTTTAAAATCAAATGTAGGAAACAGAAAACGGATGTAGGTAAATTCTCATTTTTAAATAGAACTATAAATGATTGGAATGACCTACCTGCAGCGGTCTTTGAGGGCTGTCCTTCCTTAAGGAGATTCAAGAATAACTTAAAAAGTTGTGTATAAAGCGCAAATTAAAATTAAGGTGACATTCAACATTTAATTTTTTAAGGTGACATGTATTTATCTAGCCTGACGAGTTTACTTCCTTGGTTTGAATTGTAAATTATTTAAAAATAGCGTGTAAGAGGGCGTTAGACTAGAAATGTTTAGTTTAAATGTAGTTCTGTTTATAAGTATGCATAAGGATGTAATTATTTGACTTATTTGAACTGTTGTATCAGTGAAGCGAGGTGAGTCAGTGAAGTTATGGTTTTACAGTGCAGTGAACAGTTCCGATCAGTGATAATTTATAGCGTCAATGAAATGTGTTCTATAGTGTCAGTGAAATGTGTTACAGAGTGTCAGTGAAATGTGTGCTAAAGTGTCAGTGAAATGCGTCATAGTGCCACTACAGGGAATGAGATGAGAGTAAAGTGAAAGATTATTGAAACTTATGTAGGGCCTATACATAATTATGTAGGTTGTATTGTAAAATTAGGTATTTTATTTATGTTTTATTATTATTGTGTTAAATTGTATTGTGTATTCTTATTGTATTGTGTATCTGTATATGTGTTGTAAAATTGTATTGTGTATTGTAAATTTTATTGTGTATTGCTTATCATTTTATTGTGTATTGTTTATATTGTATATACCACTGCCACCGGGTGCTTGCCTACTTGCAGTGTAAATAAATACATACATACATTTACACTTACACAGTTTGGTGTACTGTTCGAGTTGCCGTACTCCATAACTTGTATATAAAATGTATTCCATGAATGTCAAAAGAAACGTGTTGTGCTAAGTATCGAACAAAATGCAAATAATTAAGTGGTTTGGGGAAAGAGAAACTGTGGGTCATCTCGCATCAGAATATGAGATTGATGTTACAACCGTGAGCAATTCAATAAAAATAAAAGATAAAGTGTATACAGTATGTAAATCTACAACATGAGACCTCTACTGTTTATATTTTTCCGCTGACAGCCATTACAAGGAGTTTTGTTACCCATTAAAACTACGTCGTTGACAATCGAATTTAAATTAATGAACTTCTGACTCAGTACCAAGCGTGTTAAACAGAAGACCACGGAGGAAATGACGAAAATTCAAGTGTTATTCACTTAATTTACGAAAATATTTTGTGGTACGGATTATCCCATTTTTCGATTAATCGTTCCGGCAACCCCCTTCATTACCACGGATAATAGAGGTTCTACTGTATCTGTTGAGATATGGGGCATCCTGTATTGTGGCCTACGATACCCACCTGTCTGTTACGTAGACACTACAGAAGATGCTCTATATGGTTACCACGCATTGTTACACATGCTTCTCAGTGAATCACGAACTCTTGGGACGACACTTGGTAGTTGTCGGATTTGCTCAGATCCATTGAACACAAGCTCCTGTAACGTTTTTACGTTGTCGATGGGTGTGGCATATACTCAATGTCTTTAAATATCCTCAAAGCTAGAAATTCAAAGGATTTAGGTCAGGTGATCGGGGAGGCCATGCTACTAGACCTCCTCGACCAATCCATCATCCATTAAACCTCCGGGTTAGGTATTATCGCACGAGGCGTAGAAAATGTGGTGGTGTCCCGTCGTGATATGGCGTTGTTAGCAGAAAAGGAGACGATACTAAGATATGATACTGGAGCTAAATGACAGCTGTGAGAAGTATGGGATGAAGACAAATGCAAACAAGACGAAGACCATGGTCATAGAAAGAAAATACAGAAAAAATAACGAATTCGAAATGAGGCAGTATAACAAGTGGACAGCTTCAAATACTTGGGGTGTACTGTAAGAAGTTGCTACCAGGAATTCAGAAAGAGGGTAGAAATAGCAAAGGAAGCTTTCAATAGCAAAATGAGCATCTTCTGCGGACCTATGGAAAAAGAACTACGGAAGAGACTAGTGAAGTACTATGTGTGGAGTGTGGCATTGTGCGGTGCAGAAACATGGACATTACGACGAAGTGAAGAGAATGACTAGAAACATTTCAAGTGTGGATATGGAGAAGAATTGAATATGTGAAATGGACACAGAGAATAAAAAATAAAGCTTTGCTACAAAGGGTGGATGAAGAAAGAATAGGCCTGATGATGAAACTGACCACGAAGAGAAAAAGAAATTGACTGGGCCACTGGCTGAGAAGAAAATGTCTATTGAAGAATGCACTTGAAAGAATGGTGGAAGTTCTGGGCAGAAGAAAACATCAGATGATAGGCAACATTAAGATACTTTGATTGCATGCGGAGAACTATGAAAAAGGCGGAAATTAGGAAAGCTGGGTTTGCAGTGAAAGATCTGCCCTTGTCAGAAAACTGTGTATGAATGAATGGTACAGGGGTTCCAATCCAACGCCGTCCTCTCAACAGCTCTGTAGCGGTAGCGTTTAAGACTCCCATTCTGGAGATCCCGGGTTCAAACCCGTGGCCGATCAATCTGGCTGGGTTTTTCATGGTTTCCCTCAGTCGCAAAGGAAAATTCCGGATTGGAAATTTACATACCATCACCGCCTCAATCACCAATACCATAAATATTAATCAAAATGTAAAATCAATGACAAACATAAGTCATCAACAAAACAATAACAATAGTAACAATGGCCCATGGGTACACTCATAGATTCTAAACACGCGATCTGACCACAGATGTTAAGCTTTGTATAAATAAACTTAAAAAAGGTATCCTGTGTAATACTTAAGGTCGTTTTCATAAACGACTTTGGATGAAGAATTCTCAAAGTCGACTTTCGTAGTAAAGTTTAACTTTGTTAAAAGTCCTATTCACTGACAATACTTCTGAGAATTTGACTTTGGTAAGTCGAGATTTGACGATCTTGTTCTAATGTTGGCAATCAGAATCACTGCCTTCTAAACGAATTAAATTCATAGATAGTTGAAATAGAGTAGGCATTGCCACATTCAAAGCCAGCTTTGAGTCAATGAAACAATTGAACATCGGTACATGTAAAGAGATTGTTAACCGTTCTTGTATAAGAATATTATTCGAGGGTTTAGTGTGAAACTAACGTAAGTACAAAATTTGACATTTTTAGATCTTTACACCAATCGATAATAATTCGTTCTTTTACTTGGTCACAAAAATAATCGAAACAACTGGATAATACCCACGGCAGACCAATATCGATAGTCGACGCTACTCGCTGGCCATTAGTCACCGGGCCGTACCGAGCCGTATCAAACAAAAGACAATCGAAATGGTGGTAGTCAAATTCGCGACTATATTCTTAAATAATTCACTCCATTAGTCAAGTTCAAGGTTTTATGTAGTACAACGGCGGTTTTTTGAATGCATTAAAAGAAAATGCAGATGTAGTAAGATTTTAATGAAATGAACAGGAAGAAAGGTGTGTTTCACGGAATATTATTAAAATGACGGAAAGTAAATTTCCGGTTAATGTTCGCCAAAACGTAAAGTACGTAATTATGACCGCGTTGCTGTTTTATTTCTGGGCTAGAGAAAAAAAAAACTCTAGCCTTTTACGACAAAAAAATTTAGGAACCATGAAATTATTCACTGCTTTCATTATAGGCCTATCATTGTTTATCAATATTACGAATCAAAAACTGTCATATTATATAACTAACTACTACATGGACGAATGAAATCAAATTTTATGTTAAAATTAAAAAGTTAAGTCAAATACATGCAAATGATAACATTTATATTACACAATATGTAAATGAACTTCATGTTAAAATCTCCTGTCACTTCCCTATCCCTAAACTAAACTAACCTAACCTAAGCTAAGTTAAGTTAAGGCTGGTATTCATAGTCGACACTTTATATCACCACTTTGCAAAGTGACACTTTTGACGAAAGTGGCTCTTTCATATTAGTGGTATTCATAGACGATTGAAGAAGTGCACTTCACAAAGTGTCACTTTACGCCAGCAAAGTGTAGAGTTACAATTTGGTTGGTAATAGAAGTCCCACAATGCCTTTCGAAACAAGTGAACAAACAATAAAAAATTAATGACGTATAACCTACAAATTACAATGCTTGTGATTTGAATTGGGAGCCTATTGATTGCGCGAGGAAGAAAATATATATTTAAAGTTGTTTTATTTCAGTTTCTAGTTTTTGTTGCCGATAGTTCAGATTATTTCAGTCAGTTCAGATATATAACATTTTATTAAATAGTTAGTGATACTGCTGGTGAAATTAGGTTAGGTTTTGTACAGTACATAACTGATCCATTAATTTATATAGTTAGATTAGGTTCTGTACATATCTTTTCATTGATTTATGTCGCTAAGTTAGATTTTGTATGTATCGTTCCACTGATTTATACAGTTCGGTTAGATTTTGTAGCCTACAAATCTTCTATTAGTTTATATAGTTAGGTTAAGTTGGACTGAGTAGGTTAAGTTTATATATATATATATATATATATATAATCATTAAATTTATATCGTTAGGTTAGGTTTTATACGTATCTGCTTCATTGATATATCGTGTTATTTCCGTTATTTTCATTTTTGTCTTTTTCGTGAATAGTGAATAGAAGTAAAAAAAAAGAATAAGATAAACACATTACTACTGCTATTATTATTATTATTATTACTACTACTACTATTTTCTCTGTCTCGTTTCCATTATTGCCTGCTCTTCAGGAATATTTTGAATGCCAAATGTTTCTATAATGCAAAACAAAATAGGCCTAATAGTATGAGATCTCTTTTCATGGTGAGGTTATGACCACATGAACTAGAGACAGTAGATGTATTGATTACCGGCGTGAAAATATATATTACCGGTATCAAAACAGTAATGATTATATCAACATCAAGGTAAATCTTATCTCAAAATACAGGTAGTCAACAAAAAACAAAATCATTTTAAACCCAATATAATTATGGAATCTGCTTAGAAGGCAGGCACGTGAGGTCTCTCAATGCTAATTTAAAATAATTATGCCTACATTAGATTGAAGTTAGTTTAATATTATTTAAGTTAAAAAATTCGTTTCAGTAATAGAAAGTAGGTTATATAGGCATATCTACCTACATATCACTTCATCGAATTGAGGTCATAAATATATGAATGTTACTACAGAAATACCTGAAGTATAATATTATATATATTAATGTATGGTACATATCTGTAGCATAGAATTTTAATGCAGTCAATAACTGTATTATTGGAGGCACTGGCAAACCTCTATTATTCGTTTTTGTCAACCAGTCATCGCAAATATAAGCAATCTCAAAAAGTTTCTTTATCAAATCGGAACAGTTTTTTTTTTTTTAAATTCTATATCATTATAAAATTCCACGGGATTGTCTTTAGGCCTATCTCTAATTTGTACATTGTCCACTAATTGTGCCATCTCTTCCGCACGTTCTAATAATTCGACAACTTTCAAGACGTCCGCCATTTTTATACAAAGTGCCACTTTCGGCTCAAAGTGTGGTCGGAACTACACTTTCATTCAAAGTGTTCCTTTGCACCAAAGTGTCGACTGTGCAACGGAAAAGTGATACTTTGCGTCTTCCAAAGGACACTTTAATCGAAAGTGTCGACTATGAATACCAGACTAAGCTAAGCTAAGCTAAGCTAAGCTAACAAAGCTAACCTAACCTCACCTAACCAAAGCTAAACTAAGCTAAGCTAACCTAACCACAGCTAACCAAAGCTAACCTAACCTAACCTAACCTAACCTACTCCCATTCCTCGACCTCATATCAATTATCACTTGCAGCTCGCGACAGTATCATATTACCTGTCTGCGCATGCGCGGACTTGATTAATAAAAACCTGAACTAACCAAACCTAACCTTCGTATATGTAAGGTCTGTAACCGGAGTAAGAAGGGATCTCAATCATTTAATCTGCAATGTACACGCGAAAATAAATTCAAGTAAGGATCACGCTTCCACTGCATGAGAGGTCCGCGCATGCGCTACAGCAAAACTGTTTCTGTCCCGAGCCTCTCATCTAAGCCAGACATAATTTACTCGCAATATTTACGCAAATACACATTGTCGCTAACAGTGGTGCTATCTCTCAATAATGTTCAGAACGAAGGAGGTAGACAGAGAGAAAAAAAAAGAAATATAGCAAAACTGTTTTGTCTCGAGACTCTCATCTAAGCCACGTAATAAGTCACGTAATCTACTTGCAGTATATTTGCGCAAATACACCTTGTAGCTAACACTGGTGCTCTCTCTCAGTAATGTTCAGAAAGGAGGCAGAGAGAGAGAGAAAGAGAGAGAGAGAAAGAGAGAGAGAGCGCGAGAACAAATTTCTCCTGCCAACTAAGCCACACACCAACGTCATATTCTTATATTGGTGACATTGTGTATTTAGTTAAATTTGGTGGTAAACGTAACGGCACAGTTCAAAGCGACCGTGGTAATTCTCCAGTTTAGCGAAAATCTTAACTCAGTTCAGAACAGTTTTGTATATAACACAATTCATAGCTACAAAATAATATTTATGATGGTATAGTTCATCTGAAATAATATTGCCTGTTGAGAATTTTCTTGTGAATGAAACATCGATTGTAGTTCCGTTAGTTTCATATTAAGCCCTCAAATTATTTAATTATAAAATAATTTTATTCTAAAGATATGGAAGATAAGAAGATGCCACCAAGGACAAACTATGAAATAGGCATATTATCCTGCTGATAGTTGATAGAGGTATTCCCTGCATGTCCGCAGAAACTACTTAAAAATTAATTGAAACCAATATTCAGGAAATATTATGACGACCTCAAGGATGATCGTAAGTTAACTGCATATCCAACTGTATAACATATCCTCTATAGAATTAAACAGTCAAAATCAATATTAAGATATCAATTCTTACCTGTAGCGTAAAATTGCGGTGAAAAAAGAAGTTTAATTATTGGTGGAACAGATAATCCTCTTTGATTATTATTCATCAATGCATGTTGAAACATGACGAGAATATCTAATACGGTCTGTTTATCGAATCTGTACCTTGATTTGAATGTGTAATAATATATATATCTAATAGTAGACTACGCTAAGGAACATTAGCAGCTTTAATAATCTCCTGGATGTCCTCAATATTCTCGGCAAATTAAACAATTTCCCTATATCAGCCATTTTCCTTATGTCCACGAACGAAAGTCAAAGTCTAGATTTTCGGCGACTTCGAAATAAAGTCACGATTGAAGTTTATTTTTGTCAAACTGTCGACTGTGAATAGGAAAATGGTGACTTTATATTTTCAAAAGTCAACTTTGGTCCAAAGTCTCGACTATGAATACGACCCTTAGTGACAAACGGTTGTAGTGTTCGCCATTTGTTTCTTTCCAAAGAGCTTACAGTAGAAGATATGCTGTTCTTACAGTGGTTGTAAACATTTGCTCATTTCTCAGAATATATTAATTTTAGGACCCATGTTTATAGGACTTTTATTTCTTGTTTTGATGCATACTACCGCCTCTGTAAATAGTGGAACCTTATTTCAGAACACCCTGTATTTCATCTACACAATTTCTGAGTACGAGGCACAATATGCTAGCACAGTCTAGTATATACAGTCACGAAGCTCAATACTTACTAAATATGCAAACATAGACATCGAAATATGCATTCATAGATGCTCACCACCAGGATCGCTACTATCGCCTCATCACAGACACTTTCCCCAGCAGACGATAAAATGTATTGTACTTTCGATATCGTATTCTTTTGAAAAAATTAACACCTTCCTTCCACTATTGAAATGTGAAATACATAAGGTTTATATATTATTTTCATAAAGTATATATTATATTTTATAAACTCACCTTCCTGGTTTTTTCGGAAGAAGGATAAATCTGACCTCTTTTTCGTACAATATTTATAGTACCACAAACGTCTCCATGTCCCATATTATTATTCAAATTATTGTATTTTAGCCATTTACAGTTATTACAACCGATAACGAACATTTCACAGTTTGCACAACTTTTCACAACAGAGCGAAATACGGCGCAGTAAATGCCTTTTCGATCTAGACCAGGCCGTAATGTATGTTCGGGTTTTCTATTTCAGTGTATATAGCTCAGTGAAATATTAACTTATGTTATAATTTTATTGCGTATCATTGCTAAGTTTTATTTAGTGTAATGTTTCCATAAGTTCCGTTTACTTCTTGTTGCATATTACGATGCAGAAATAATTACAAAACTGCGTTATTTTAATGTGAAGAGAATTTTACGCGTTAACATAATCTGTTCGCATCAAGATTTTAAGTTTAGAATGGAAGCTATTTTGAGGTTCAATAAAAACGAATTTATATTGTGATTTTAATTTAGCACATCTACCTTCCTTAATTGTAGACAAAAAATTTACCATATCACTCCTATGAAATTAGTGTACGTACGATTGTGTTACTTCGTCTCTTAGGTAGTAGATAAATATAATAATTCAGTACTCAATTGTAGTATTAAAATACAGACGAATAGAATGTGACGGGTGTCATACATGCCATTATGTTTAATTATAATGTATAATTGCGAATATAGGAATATAAGTTAAATAAAGTAAGCATAACCTATACTTTCCATATGACATAACAAACATATGTAGTGGCAGGGCATTGGAGACCACTAAAATTAGACAGAAATGGGCAACTGGTACAGTAAACATAACCTATAATTTCAATATATCTAAATATTCGTGCGGTGCAACTGAAAATTATTGAATCGTGCATAAATGAATGTACAAGAATTTCGCAATATTAATCGAAATAAAGGCAGGTATTACACATACGAACAACGTAATTTTCACACCAAAAATAATATTACACCTTAACTCGCAAGGAATTATGTCTGAAGTGTCTCCTAATCATTGTTTTAAATTTTACTAATGCAATTACACTACATTTTAGAGAAATATATGTTACTTTTTATGCATTCCAATTAATTTATATGGTTGAAACGCCGCCCTTCGTGATCGGGTTAAGCGAGTCACATGGTCTGCCTTACGGCCTGAATTAGATCACGATGGCAGTGACACAGTCTATTGTTCCTAGTGCTCACAGCGCTCCAAGCGGCTAGCAACTATCGTGAGAAATGCAAAAAATCACCCCAAGCTTCGTGACTGTATATAGTAGACTGTGATGCTAGCTTGCAGATGTCGTGTGTACTTACCGTCCAGAGACGAGAACTCTGGGTCAGGTGGATCCCAACTTGCGGACACATCGATGCCGCCGTCTGGCTGCTTGCTTTCGAAAACGTCAGCGTTGGGATTGAGGGCAGCACCGCTAAGACTAGGAGTCACCTAGATAAGCAAGAACGACTCTGTCACTGTCTGCTCGGTTCGACATCAAATAAAGCATCAAAATGTCTATGAAACGGTTCTTCAGGATTAGCCGAGTTTAAATTAACCCCCCTCCCTTCCCCAGTCATCGTCTGCATTATTTCCTGGTTCAAGTTAATACTTTAAGTCTTTCATGAAATGCAGAAACAAATTTGGAAGCTGCTTTCCTGTGCATTACGCTACATGATCGTTTTCCCTCTTAGCATAAGAAATATGTATGTTACGTCATTTTCGAACGCGTAGAAGACAAACGCCAATCAGAGCGATGGCGGCAGACGACAGTACGGGATTCCCCGTGGTAGATGAAATAAAATATCTGCACCGTCAGCATCACCATCACCATCACCACTACCACCACACAAGCACAGTTTTTGACAAACATATTTAAACATACTTAATACTGTGATTTATGAACACTTATGTTGTCGATATACTATCATATTTCTCATAAAACAGTTTGTTACAAAGTAAGAGAAATACAGAATGAACAGCCAAAACGAATGCATGAAGAAAGAATATAAAAAATTATAATGTTGCATCAGCATAAGGAGAAAAAGAAACTCTTGTCGACCATGAAAATTAACCTTGAATGAAGAAGTCACAGACAGGCGAGCAAGAATATGCACAAGCAGAGAGGAAAAAGGATAAAGATGAGATGAGTAATGAATGAGGGGGAGAGGAGGCCAGGGGCGCATGAGGAGATTAGGAGTGCATGAGGGGAGGAGGAGTTTATATTTGATGCATGAGGGGGAGGAGGAGGTGATCGATGACACAGGAGGAGGAGGTGATCGGTGACACATGAAGAGGAGGTGGTGATCGGTGACGCATGAAGAGGAGAGGAGGTGATCGGTGACGCATGAAGAGGAGGTGGTGATCGGTGATGCATGAGGGAGAGGAGGAGGTGATCGGTGACACATGAAGAGGAGGTGGTGATCGGTGACGCATGAGGGAGAGGAGGAGGTGATCGGTGACACATGAAGAGGAGGTGGTGATCGGTGACGCATGAGGGAGAGGTGGTGGTGATCGGTGACACAGGGGGATGAGGTGGTGATCGGTGACGCATGAGGGAGAGGAGGAGGTGATCGGTGACACATGAAGAGGAGGTGGTGATCGGTGACGCATGAGGGAGAGGAGGTGATCGTCGATACAGGAGAATGAGGTGGTGATCGGTGACGCATGAGGAGAGGAGGTGGTGATCGGTGAGTCATGAGGGAGAGGAGGTGGTGATCGGTGAGATCAGTGACGGGAGAGGTGGTGATCGGTGACATGAGGAGGGGTTGAGGTGGTGATCGGTGACATGAGGGGAGGAGGTGGTGATCGGTGAGGCACGAGGGAAGGCGGAGGAGGAGGTGATCGGTGACGGAAATGAATGAGGGAAGAGTGACGGTGAGGACTAATGAAGAGAGCAGTAATGAAGAATTAGTGGCACATGATGAGAAGAAGAAAATCGTTGACGCGCGAGGGGGAGGAGGAAGAAAGTCCATGAGGAAAGAGGAATGGCACGAGGAGAAGGCGGAATAAGGAAAGGAGGTGACCAATACTGCGTGACGGAGAGGTCCTGGCCAGTGACATGATGGGAAGAGATCAATGACACGAGAAAGACGGTGAGAACTCAGGACGAAAAGGAAGAGCAAAAACGAAAAGTGAAGACGAGCAAAGACGATTGAAAGACGAGAAAGAAAGAAAATGGAAGAACACGAGAAAGACGAAAAGTGAAGAACACGAGAAAGACAAAAAGTGAAGAACACGAGAAAGACGAAAATGGAAGAACACGAGAAAGACGAAAATGGAAGAACACGAGAAAGACGAAAAGTGAAGAACACGAGAAAGACGAAAAGGGAAGAACACGAGAAAGACGAAAAGGGAAGAACACGAGAAAGACGAAAAATGAAGAACACGAGAAAGACGAAAAGTGAAGAACACGAGAAAGACGAAAAGTGAAGAACACGAGAAAGACGAAAATGGAAGAACACGAGAAAGACGAAAATGGAAGAACACGAGAAAGACGAAAAGTGAAGAACACGAGAAAGACGAAAATGGAAGAACACGAGAAAGACGAAAAGTGAAGAACATGAGAAAGACGAAGAGAGAAAAACATGAGAGACAAAAACGGGAAAAGAACATGATAAAGACAAAAAGGAGGATATGAAAAATAAAGATAGCCCTAAGGGAGGAAAAACACGATAAACACAGAAAGGAAGCTGTAGAAGAGGAAGGAAAGAATTAGAAGAGAAATAAACAATATCAAGGGAGAAGGGCGGAAGAGAAACGTATTAATCGAGAAGGAAGAACTCGAAATGAAAGAAATAATGAAAAAATTTCCTTTGTACGTATTATAACACGATTATTATTCCACTATATCGACGTTAAGAAGCCGTCCGTACCTGTTGAAGGCAGACAGACATAGTAGCACTGCAAAACAGCATCTCAGTGTGTTCACCACGTCAATCACTGCCGGTCTATGATTTCTGCGCCACGCAGGGGGAGGCTGCAGGAATTAACAGCGGATAAAGAGGAATGCGAAACATGATAACCCCAGCGGTCTCGTAATCAGGAACACGGGTTCTTTGTTCTGGCCTAGCTTTGTTTATTGAGCGATACTTGCTCCGAACCCGAGACAATATGATTATTATTATACTCTTAAAAGCTACTGACTCGCTGGATGAAGTGGAGCAGCTAGTGTTAAACGCTGCGTATTGTTTTACTGCGGCCACGCATATTAACTGTAATTAAACATAAAACAATGGAAGAGACTGCAGGTACGTCTGTCGCAGTTCCATATTTCATTGTAATTGTTTATCCTGTAATTCTTAACAGCTTATGAGACACTTAAATCAACGTGCTACAGCGCTTCTGAAACTTTGTTAGAGTGAAGAAGCGTTTCAAGGATTCTGCCAAACAACAAATCAACTCTCAATCGATCTTAAGAGAATGACCTGAAAAACACAAATTTTGTTTCAGAAAATACAGGCTCTGAAATTTTCCAAATAAGAAAATGATCTCACAATTGGACTTTTAAAAAATTTAGCAAGGTATCACAACAAGATGTTAAAAGTTTAAATATCTGATAAAACAGTAAAAGGTTACTAATATTTTTAAGAATTTCACTTTTTACCTTAAATTAAATTTTCCAAAAGTTGAAAATTTTCACACATTATTTAATTAGAGATAGAATTTAGAAACTGGTAAAAATTAGGGAAAATTCTGAAATTTTTGTGACCCTCATTTAGCATCCAAAGTTTTTATGAAAAGTAGTAGTTTTCAATGAATGTCAATTTCTATGAAAACAGGAAAAAAGGTCCAAAATCCATTATTGTCAATTTTGAGAACTAATTTTATTGAATCAGATTTGATTAAATCAAAAAAACACACATTACAATAAACAACTATTACACAACCTGAGCAGTATTCTATATTTCAGAAATAAGTGTTTATTAAATTATTAAAAACTGATTCTGCAGTGTATAATAACAACGTTATGGATATTGAAATGACGAAACTTGAGGTCGTTTGATGACATTATTATCATTAGAAATTAAATGGAACGGAGAAAAATATCTCCGATGTCACTATTTTTCACTAATTGTAGCATATTAATGCTGATGATATAAGAAAGTCGAACGTTTTTAGGTTATGTAAGTAAATGAGAGAATATATTAATTTAGATCTTCATTTCAATAATTTACTGTTGGCGTCGGGGTTATATAACGGTGCAAAACTTAAGTAAGATAATAATATTGTTATTAAAAATCAAATATTTTTATACTTATTAAACCAGTGGGGTTGGGTCTTTTCATAATAATGGCGGTGTAGTGTAGATATTGGTATGTGTCATTGTCTTCAGTATTGGTAGAGAGAGCGCAAAATAGTTCCTAAGGAAAGATAAAAATGTATTACTGATAAAATAAATAAAAATTTTACTACTCAGATAAAACTTTTGAAAAATATTATTAGTAGGATAAAATATTTTATTGGATATTTAAGTTCTAATAGCAGTCTTGAAAATGGTATTGTTTAAACTTTTTGTCCAAAAGTGAATTTTTTTCTTATAAAATTTTACAAATGAAATAGCTGCATTTTCTGCTATCGTCCGTTGACATTGATATTTGAACATTTCGTTTTCTCGTTGAAACTCAAAAACTGAAGTTGGATAGGTTCATTTCTAAAAAATCCATTCAGAAATGTCCTCTTTCCAACGGAAGAAAAACATTATCAAAAGACAAGTATTCTTCTGAAAATAAATCTTTTTTTAGCAAAAATTTTTATTTGAACTGGGACTAACGAAAAGTTTGAAGGCCATTTCAAAAACAGTAAAAATGTTATTTTTAGTGCATTATCTATTGAACTGGTAATGGAAATTACGGGAAAACGGCTGAACGGATTTTAATAAATGACCCCTCATTTTGAAGCTTGGAACCCAAAGTTTTTCAGAAAAATAGTAGTTTTCAGTGAAATGTCAATTTTTAAGCATAATTTTCCTATTTTCCAAAATCCATCTGTCGTCAGTTTTGAGAACTAGCTAATTGAATTTAGAATAAAACAAAACACACATTACAGTAAACAATATTACACGAAGGCCATGATCTGCAAGAATGCTGATATATTAATTAGAGCTCAAATTAAATTGGTTATTAAAAACTGAACTTACTAAAAATAATTTACAGGTTCGATTCTGTGGTGTGTGATTTTCTGGGTACAGCTGTGTATTGGATATTAAAAACTACAAAACTTGAGGTGGTTTGATGACATTATTACCATTAGAAATGAAATATTATTGTAGTTAATGCCATGATGTGACTATTTTTCATTAATTATACATATTAATGCTATATTGATGATATGAAAGTGAAATGTTTTGGGGTTATATAAGTAGACGTAGAGAATAACTTAAATTAGATTTTGATTTCTATATTTTACTGAGTGGCGGCTATATAGTATATATAGTATATGTTACTGAAAGCTATAAAACTTACGTTAGATAATAATATTATTAAAATCAAATATTTTTATAGTTATTAATCAAGTGGGGTTGGGTCTTTTTCATATATTTAATGGCGGTGTGGTGTCGATATTTATATGCGTGGTTCTCTTCAGTATTGGCTCGAGAGAAAGCATCTTTCATTATTATGGAAGCAAATAACTTTCAGAATGTCTGGTATTCTTCATTGAAAATAAATCTGAAAAATGTTTATTTGAACGTCTAATGAACTTAGTTTGCAGCAATTGCTGCACAAGCCACTAGTATATTATATTCTCTGAAAAGGGGCATACCAACACATTTAATAAGAGCTATTCAAAATATGTATATGAATACCATAATAAAAATTAAAACAATTTTCGGAATCAGTAAGAGTTCAAAGAAAATATCAAGAGGTGTAAGACAAGAGTACCACATATCACATGCATTGTTTAATTTTTATATCGACGAAGCTGTGAGAAATTGGGGAGCACAACTGAACGTTAATTTTATCGGAAAAAAACTCTAAATTTTATGCTTTTTGCCGATGGTTTATTGATCGTCTCAGATAATGAGCACAATCTACAAAAAACAGTATTCAGCATGTATAAAATAGCTTTCGATTACAATTTGAAGGCATCTACAAAGAAAACAAAAATTTTCGGATTCATAGGATCTCAACCCAAACGAACCAAATTTTCAATCAATGATATCAATTTAGAACAGGTTTCAAATTTTATTTACCTAGGGTGTAATATTACGTATGACCAACCAAGCGATCAAGAAACTAAACTCTCCAGATTTCTACAGCTCCTGGGAACAATGAAACGAACTCTAATGAAAAGAGTCCGGAAAGAAACAATACTGAAATTTTATAAGACAATGGCAATACCATTGTTAACATATGGAGCCGAAAATTGGGTACTGACCAAACAACAACGTAGAAGAATAGAGGCGGCGGGGATTACATTATTGAGGCCTTCCTGCTGGTTACAGATTGAAAGATCAGAAGAGAAATAGTGAAATCCGTGAAGAGTTACAAATACAAAGTCTTCTTCACTTCATAGACTCTTCTAGATAGCAGTGGTACCAACATCTAATGAGAATGGACAAATAAACCATTGTTAACCGAAAATTTGTTTACTCCAAAAGATAGAAGAATTCCGGGGATTAGATCAACCAGTTGAAAGATCAGAAAGAAATAGGATCTTGGCAGGCCCAGAAAGAGATGGAGATGGAGAGAACAGTTCTGATTTCCTTGAAATGGAACAGGCCTAAGGGCCTAAACCATAATGTATTTGATGATGATGATTCCCTGAAAATTCCTCTTTCCAACGGTATATCCAACATACAGACTACTCAGTTCTAAAGAGCCATTTTTTTAATAATCCATCTTATGTGCTAAAAATTTGAAGGTCACCTTGAAAATCTGTGAATGTTTTCTTTTTTGCTGCATCATATTCGCTGAAGTTTCATCTTTCCAACGGTATATGAAACATACACCATTCATTTCTAAAGAGCTGACTTTTTTATTATTACAATTCGTCAGATGCAGCTGGAATGTACTAAAAAGTTTGAAGGCCATCTTGAAAGAATAGTAAACATTTTCATTTTTTCTTTTTACCGCATTATATTCTCTGAAATTTCATCTTTCCAACGGTATATGAAACATACACCATTCATTTCTAAAGAGCTGACTTTTTATTATTACAATTCGTCAGATGCAGCTGGAATGTACTAAAAGTTTGAAGGCCATCTTGAAAGAATAGTAAACATTTTCATTTTTTCTTTTTACCGCATTATATTCTCTGAAATTTCATCTTTCCAACGGTATATGAAACATATACCATTCATTTCTAAAGAGCTGACTTTTTTATTATTACATTTCGTCAGATGCAGCTGAAATGTACTAAAAAGTTTGAAGGCCATCTTGAAAGAATAGTAAACATTTTCATTTTTTCTTTTTACCGCATTATATTCTCTGAAATTTCATCTTTCCAACGGTATATGAAACATACACCATTCATTTCTAAAGAGCTGACTTTTTTATTATTACAATTCGTCAGATGCAGCTGGAATGTACTAAAAAGTTTGAAGGCCATCTTGAAAGAATAGTAAACATTTTCATTTTTTCTTTTTACCGCATTATATTCTCTGAAATTTCATCTTTCCAACGGTATATGAAACATACACCATTCATTTCTAAAGAGCTGACTTTTTATTATTACATTTCGTCAGATGCAGCTGGAATGTACTAAAAAGTTTGAAGGCCATCTTGAAAGAATAGTAAACATTTTCAGTTTTTCTTTTTACCGCATTATATTCTCTGAAATCTCATCTTTCCAACGGTATATGAAACATACACCATTCATTTCTAAAGAGCTGACTTTTTTATTATTACAATTCGTCAGATGCAGCTGGAATGTACTAAAAAGTTTGAAGGCCATCTTGAAAGAATAGTAAACATTTTCATTTTTTCTTTTTACCGCATTATATTCTCTGAAATTTCATCTTTCCAACGGTATATGAAACATACACCATTCATTTCTAAAGAGCTGACATTTTTATTATTACAATTCGTCAGATGCAGCTGGAATGTACTAAAAAGTTTGAAGGCCATCTTGAAAGAATAGTAAACATTTTCATTTTTTCTTTTTACCGCATTATATTCTCTGAAATTTCATCTTTCCAGCGGTATATGAAATATATATATCGGATTTATAAAATAAAAATAAAATAAAAACCATTACTGGTTATAAGAAGCGTATTTATAAAATTTAACAAACAAATGCATCAATTAATAATTGAAATAAAATATGATAAGTCACAATTTTGATTTTCTAACAACGTAACCTGTAAAACAAAGCAGAAAACACCGCATTTCCTGTTCATAAAATCGCACAACACATTTCTAGCGAGCTTGCCTGAAGAGAAATGAAAATTAGGATGCAGCCGCCAAATTACTCTTCAAGGAATGACCACTTATATAAATGAAGGGAAAGAAGACAGAGGACGGACACTGGAAAGTTTTCTTTTCTCAATCGTATTATCAGGGATTGGAATACTTTACCTGCAGACTTACTAAAGGCTTTACCAACAACCAAAAACGTTTTTAAAAATAGGCTTAAGGACTTTATTAATAGACAGTGGTATATTATGCACACTATTTATGCACACTGTTTTATTTGAAGTATTGTATCAGTGAAAAATGTGTTGTGTCAGTGAAGTGTGTTTGCGTCAGTGAAGTTTTATAGTTTATAGTGGTAGAGCAAAGTATTTGAACATTGAAATGTTTTTAAAGTGTTAGTGAAATCAGGATAGAATCAGTGAAATGTGTCGTAGTTCCAGTACAGTGAGTGAGTTGACAGCGAAATGAGTGTAGTGCTGAAAGGTACTTGTGCAGGTATGAACATATCATACTCGTGGCTTTTAATTCGAACTTAGAGTTAAGATACAAATTAGATTTACTTTAAATGTATTTTAAGTGATCATGCTTCATTTAATTTAGGATGCTCCTTATTACTATTACTATTATTATTATTATTATTATTATTATTATTATTATTATTATTATTATTATTATTATTATTATTATTATTATTATTATTATTATTATTAATTATTTATTATATTTATTATTATTATTATTATTATTACTATTATTATTATTTTTATCAATGTATTATTAATTGAATGTATTATTAATTGTGTTTATTATTAATTGTCATTATTGAATGTAATTAGTAAGGAGCGGATTTCTATATAATTAAATATTATTTTTGCGTGTGATAAAACACAATTAACAAAGTTAAAAATTCCGAACATGAAGTTTCAAGTTTAAACCCCGAATTTTATTTCACATAAATACACATATTTTCACCAAAAAATTATGTAAATACATATTTTCAGGAAATCTATTATAAACACATAAATCTTGGAGTTTTTTTACTTAAATAATTTTTTACAAGAACTTTTAAACATTTTAAAACTAAATCAATTATGTCACTCAGAAGTATGTTATCTTTTTAAGAATTCTTGGTTGTTTCGAGTTTCTATGCACTGTGTGGTGTATCCGTGATCCATTTTCGTAATAGTTTCGCCTCAAGTTCTGAGAACTGCTAGGCAGCATATCAGTGTTATTATTAGAAAATAAATTAACGTGGACAAGGAGGAGAGATCTTGCAACACATAATTAGGAATGTTTACTGTTGCTGAAGATGATTTCATTCCACGCTTTGTTTGTGAAACAAAACAGATAAGAGCTCGGGTATGAATATTATTTAATTTAAACAAATCTCTCGCCTCTCGCTCATGTCCATCAAGTAAGGCAATATGCCTTCTTGTGATTCCCTGTTATCGGGCTTCGTCAATCGATATCCTTTAAGATATGCTGAAAGATGGTTGTTTTTAAAAAACGATTTGGCTTTCCTATTAGCAAATCTAAGCTTTTTGTGTGACACCATAAAAAAACTCGAAACATCCAAAAACCTGTTGTCTGAAACAGGGATGTGTGTGCCGTGAAAATTAAACTAGACTCGCTACCAGGTTCAGAAGTACAAGTACTAAGGGACAAATTCCAGAATGTGTTTAGGAAAAACAGTGGATATAAAAAAATGTGTAAAGTTGCTCAAGTATTGGAGGATGTGCCTGTAGGTGAAATTGACGGTGTTTGTGTTTGTGACATTCCTCTCTTTAAATATGCACGTCTGACGTCCTGTGATGTGGAAAGAGTATAAGTCGTCGTTGTTCAGAGATAATCGGCATGCATTTGTGATGGAGAATTTGGAGATGATCTTTGTCGTTCACTGCAATTCTCGGTCAACTACTAGCACTCAAGTGTGGTGGATGAGTACCTAGTAACATTTTTTTTCCAAGCTAAGTCAGGTATTTTTATTTTATTTAAAAAAATATTTTAGCAAATATTTTCGTACTTTTTAACACATAAAAAATAAATATATTTAAATTTTTTAGCACATAAAAATCCGCTCCCTATTAATAATACGCGAATTAAGTCGATATTGATGGAGCTTGATTTTGGCAACGACACGACGATGTGGACGGCAACGGTATGAGGACCTTATACAATGATATAACCTCAAATCTGAAGCTCTGGTAAGGAACTATAAAAGTAAGCAAATTTCCATGACAAAACACACAAGAATACCTAGAGCTTGAAATATGAAATTCTTTACCTAGCACGAATTCATAGAAGTTCCCACACACAGAAATCCAATACTTTGCATAAGATGGTTCACATGCTGTTGCATTTACTTTAATTCAAAGGTCAGTTACTGAAGTTCACAGAAATGCAAACATTGTGTACAGGTATTATTATTATAACCAAGAACTCTTTGAAGTATTGCTGATGTTAAAAAGGGGTTGTAACACCCTCCCCTCAATATTACCTGACCCTCTGGCGCCATCGCAAGGGCTATTTCCCTTTCCTGGAATAGCTACTGTCAGCTACTCTCAGGTAGAAGCTATGTTGCCAAAATGTGTGTAATTTCACACATTCTGTGCAGTTATACATATTTCATGTAGAGTAGAGTGCAGTTCTCTTTCTAGGGGCCTATATGTTAGAAAATATTCACCTTCACCTATGTTATCTTAATAGCATAAACAGATTGCAGTAAATACTTTAACTCTATCTACTTCTGGACCATTTATCTGTTCCTTTTTTACCAGATTTACTTAACCATTGCAACTTTTAATAGTCGTGCTGTTATACTTGGCTCGGAAACATGACGGCCTCTCTTCTTGGAATTGGTAATCGCTCATAAACCCCCATCCTCTACTCAACCCCTAGCCGCGTGGCAGAAATACAATAGATCCCAGCATTGCCAAATGTAGTAGTCATTGCCTCTACCTGTTGGCTTTCACCCATTCTCAGTGTCTTTTTCGACGTGTCGTTTTATACCGTTGTGCGCTTCAATATGTCTAATTTATTCCGGCCATAATTAATGAGTGTAGGAGCAGATGATCCGCAGCCAGGCCTCCTGATACACCTGAAGATCCAGAACCATCATGACAAGAACAACAAATAACACCGTCGAGAAAACAGAATATCTTATTTGCAGAGGAGCGTAGCTAAGAAAACAAAGTGTTAAAATTGTGTCTAACGTTAGAAATTCTATCTATCGAAAGTTCAGGCAGTTTAATAAGTATAAATCTTAATCACTTAACATCGGACGCAACCGGCGGAGTTGGATATATGGGCATAGACATTAAGAATTACGGTTCACCAACTAAAGAGAAAATAAACAAATTAAAACATAATTCGGTAAGATAGACGATTTTATACGTGATTTACTTCGCCGAACAGTATGTGAACAGTACGCGAAAGAGATATCGCCAACAGCAACACCGTCCTTAGCAACCTAAATAATGACATTATTCACAGCAGTGCTTAAAAGTTTTCTAACTTACAGCAGTGAATTAAATGTTTTTAAATCACTCTACATGACAACCAACATATTAGCAATAGTAAAATGAATATATATGAACTTCTTCGCCAACAACACAGTACAAAGAAAAGCCCTGCAATTTAAAATTAAATTTACATACCAGTAATGAATAAAATATTGTATAGCACACTAGAGTAAACAGATTTTATGCGTTCGTGGAAATTATCACCCAAGGCGAAGCTGATAAGTCTAACTTTACTCTTTTGTACTATAAATTATATAACTATTCAATGATCACAGTTTCAGAAAATTTTACCAGCGCAACATTCTTAATTAAGTATAAAATTCTGGAACTTCAATAACATGAGAATTTAACACTTATTATATAGAAGTCTGCATTTTTTGTTTATTTAGGCAAAACAAGTTAGTGAAAATATAAATATAAAGTGTTTTTAAAATATGTTTGTTCATTTTTATACCAATTTTGTTTTAGTAATTATAAATTAAGGTATATTTACAAAGATAATATAGTCTTTCTGAAAATCGCGGTTTCACGGAACACAGTTTGAAAAACGTTCGCAAATCACAATGACTTCAAGAATTGGCAACTCGGCTAAGGGTTTATCCCTTGCGCGTGCCTGCAGTTAACTGGTGAAGGGGATGAGGGAAGGTCGTCATGTTTTCGTGCGAAGTATACCATCCCTTCCATACGTTGTTTCCATTTAAATATGTGATTAAGATACTTATATTTTGGATGTTTAATTAGTTCATATCATTATCGTACGTATTCTTTGTCTAACACTACAGTTAGTCACTATGCCATTATTTTAAAATCCTTTAATTTCTCAGACACACAGAATCAATCAGAAGAGCAGATACACAAACAAGTGGACAGACAAATGTACAGACAGGCTAGCAGGGGGATACTCAATCAGACAAGCGAGCAGATACAGAATCAGACAACCAAATACAGTCAGAAAGACTTGCAGACAGATGAAGAGTCAAGGCAGGAGGCCGATATACAGAGTAAAAAGTACAAATAGGAAAATCCACATGCTCAGTAAGACAGACGAGAAGACAGAAGGCGCGAATCGAAACAAACAGGCAGATACACAGAAATCAGACACACTGACACACGCACACCATCAGACAGGCACACAGAATCAGACAATCAGACAGACACACAGAATCAATCAGAGAGACACACAGAATCAATCAGAGAGACACACAGAATCAATCAGAGAGACACACAGACACACAGAATCAATCAGAGAGACACACAGAATCAATCAGAGAGACACACAGAATCAATCAGAGAGACACACAGAATCAATCAGAGAGACACACAGAATCAATCAGAGAGGCACACAGACAATCAAACAGACACACACAATCAGACAATCAGACACGCATACAGATTCAATTAGAGAAGCACACAGAGTCAGGTAAGTTTCCAAAAGTTCAGTCATAATTTTCTGCCTAAGGGCAGGTCCTTCAGTGCAAGCCCAGCATTCTCAATCTTTCCTATTTTCTGTCTTCCTCTTAGTGTTCGCATATGACCCACGTATCTTAATGTTGTCACCTGATATCTTCTTCTGCCCGAACTTTTCTTCCTTTCACCACTCCTTCCAGTGTATCCTTCAGTAGTCACTGTCTTCCTAGCCAATTCCCTTTTTTCTTCCTGCTCAGTTCCAGCAGCATTCTTTTTTCACCTACTCTTTCCAACATAGCTTCATTTCTTATTATGTCTGTCCGTTTCACACGCTCCATTCTTCTTCATATCCACATTTCAGATACTTCTAGTTGTTTTTCTTCATTTCGTCGTAATGTCCATGTTTCTACTCCATACAATGTCACACTCCTCACAAAGCACTTCACTAGTTTCTTCCCCAGTTCCTTTTCAGAGATCCGCAGAAGATGCATATATTCTATTAAAATCTCCTTTTGACTTCCTGGCAGCGGCTCATGTTACTACTTATAGTACACCCCAAGTATCTGAAGCTGCCCACTTGGTCTACTGCCTCATTTAGAATTCGCAGTTTACCTAAAGGCTTTCAAAACATATGCTTTTCTCTAAAGCTTTTTAACTTTAATTGTTTAAATTATCTCCTTACAAAGTTGTAATTCATGGGACCGGTACGAGCCAGTTATGGCTTAAGCCCTGAAATGATGATGATGATATATTTTTCTTCCGACAATCATGATCTTCGTCTTGTTTGCGTATTTATCTTCATCCCATACTGCTCACAGCCGTCATTTAGCTTCGGTAGCTAGCTTATCCTTTAGTATCGTCTCCTCTTATGCTAACAACAATATATCATAAGGAAATGTTATTAACTTTAATATTCCTCCTCCTACTATTGACCTCCAATGTTCTTAAAACGGTTCTTCACTAAATCTAATCTTTATCTTTGTAATGTAAAAAAAAACCTCCAAGTAGATGTTGAACAGTGTAGGTGATAAGGAGTAACCATGTCGTACTCGTCTCCCTATTTCACTTACTTTGCAAAAGTAGTCCAAAATAAGTATCAAGAGTAAGATTTAAAAAATAAGTTCCTAGAGTAATGTCCAAAACAAGTTTCAAGAGTAAGATTTAAAAAATAAGTTCCTAGAGTAATGTCCAAAACAAGTTTCAAGAGTAAGATTTAAAAAATAAGTTCCTAGAGTAATGTCCAAAACAAGTTTCAAGAGTAAGATTTAAAAAATAAGTTCCTAGAGTAATGTCCAAAATAAGTATCAAGAGTAAGATTTAAAAAATAAGTTCCTAGAGTAATGTCCAAAACAAGTTTCAAAGTAAGATTTAAAAATAAGTTCCTAGAGTAATGTCCAAAATAAGTATCAAGAGTAAGATTTAAAAAATAAGTTCCTAGAGTAATGTCCAAAACAAGTTTCAATAGTAAGATTTAAAAATAAGTTCCTAGAGTAATGTCCAAAATAAGTATCAAGAGTAAGATTTAAAAATAAGTTCCTAGAGTAATGTCCAAAACAAGTTTCAATAGTAAGATTTAAAAAATAAGTTCCTAGAGTAATGTCCAAAACAAGTTTCAAGAGTAAGATTTAAAAAATAAGTTCCTAAGTAATGTCCAAAACAAGTTCAAGAGTAAGATTTAAAAAATAAGTTCCTAGAGTAATGTCCAAAATAAGTTTCAAGAGTAAGATTTAAAAAATAAGTTCCTAGAGTAATGTCCAAAACAAGTTTCAAGAGTAAGATTTAAAAATAAGTTCCTAGAGTAATGTCCAAAATAAGTTTCAAGAGTAAGATTTAAAAAATAAAAGTAATGTCCAAAATAAGTATCAAGAGTAAGATTTAAAAAATAAGTTCCTAGAGTAATGTCCAAAACAAGTTTCAAGAGTAAGATTTAAAAAATAAGTTCCTAGAGTAATGTCCAAAATAAGTTTCAAGAGTAAGATTTAAAAAATAAGTTCCTAGAGTAATGTCCAAAACAAGTTTCAAGAGTAAGATTTAAAAAATAAGTTCCTAGAGTAATGTCCAAAATAAGTATCAAGAGTAAGATTTAAAAAATAAGTTCCTAGAGTAATGTCCAAAACAAGTTTCAAGAGTAAGATTTAAAAAATAAGTTCCTAGAGTAATGTCCAAAATAAGTTTCAAGAGTAAGATTTAAAAAATAAGTTCCTTCCAAAACAAGTATCTAAGATTTAAAAATAAGTAATGTCCAAAAAACAAGATTTAAAAATTTCAAGTAATGTCCAAAAAGATAAGATTTAAAAAATAAGTTCCTAGAGTAATGTCCAAAATAAGTTTCAAGAGTAAGATTTAAAAAATAAGTTCCTAGAGTAATGTCCAAAATAAGTATCAAAGAGTAAGATTTAAAAAATAAGTTCCTAGAGTAATGTCCAAAATAAGTATCAAAGTAAGATTTAAAAAATAAGTTCCTAGAGTAATGTCAAAACAAAAGTAAGATTTAAAAATAAGTTCCAGAGTAATGTCCAAAAGAGTTTCAAGAGTAAGATTTAAAAAATAAGTTCCTAGAGTAATGTCCAAAACAAGTTTCAAGAGTAAGATTTAAAAAATAAGTTCCTAGAGTAATGTCCAAAACAAGTTTCAAGAGTAAGATCCACAAATAAATACCGAGAGTATGCCTAAGGTATAAAAGTAAGTTCCGAGAGCAAGGTCTAACATTTAATACCGAGATTTAGATCCTAAAGTAAGTACGCGCAAAGAATAATGCCCAAAAAACAACTACCGAAAGTAAGGTCCGAAAATAAGTACCGAGAGTAATGTCTAAAAATAAGTGCTGAGGGTTTGGTCCAAAAATAAATACCGAGTTTAAGGTCCAAAAATTAATATCGAGAGTAACGTCCAAAAATATGTACCGGAAATGAAGGACAAATAAGTACAGGGAGCAAGGTCCAAATGAGTACCAAAAGTGCAAAAATAAATATCTACAGTACCGTCCAGAAATAAGTACCAAGAGTAAGATCAAAGAACAAGATCCAAAATAACTCAAACAATATTAAAAATACAGTAAGATCGTTACGTCAACAATAGTGTAAATTCAAACCACAAAAAAAAGTCCAAGGAATTTGGTTCGCTCTGAAATAATCTAATGAGGATAAAGGTCCAATATTATTAAGACAATTCAACTGCAACGTTCAATAAAACAGTGTACAGCAGTCCGTAATGTAGACAGCCAATATTCTTTGAAGGTCTGAATAATATAGATATGTCGAAATGTGCAATAATGTCAGCAGCTATGTTTATAGGCATAGTTATATAGGTCTGTAAATAATGCAGTTCCTCGGAAGTTTAATAGTAGACGTATTTTATTTAACGACTCCAACTGCAGCATCGACCTCAAGTTAGTTTGTGCGAGATCGTGCGTATTTGCTTGTTTTCCGCACAGAACCAATACGCGGTAAGTGTGAAATACCACATTCAGTATTCCCAACGTAACACACATAACAATTTCCCTCTTCTTACCGCTTAAGCGCGACATTCATTTTACTGCTTTAGGCTTCTAACATATTATTTTTAGAGACGTTTAACATAGTAATAATTATAAATTGGAAACTTACCACTGCAATTTCACCTAAATTGCAATGTTAATTATTGTTTTTAAATATTTGCAAAAATTAAGTAAAGTCTACTACTCCACGAAACTTATTGCATTCCTGATACAAGTAACATTAAGGAAGCCGTGAAAAAATCAACAAGATTCCAGATGCCGATGTTATTACTGCAATATGTTATATAAATAATATTGTTAAAATATTAAAATGAAAAATAAATCATTACATAACCTTACCATTTGTTTTAAGTTCGCATTTATAGACTGGGGGAAGACAGACGTATATGACGGCCTGCTGGAGTATAGCAAACACAGAAAACATTTTATAACAACAATGTTGAAAAAGATATTTTGGTTTTCCGAAGTTGGCGTCATTAAACAGAAACCAACATGGAGATTTCATTGCAACTAATTAGAAATTCGTCTTTCAGGTATGTAATAAACGATCTTCGCACAAAATAAAGTACGATACACGAGCGGTATGTTTGTTTTCATGTTCTCGGAAATTAAAAAAGCGCAACTACGTTTCGCTTTTTCAATCTTTTCGTCGAACATGAAAACGTCAACATACCGCTCTTGTAACGTATATTACTATTAAAGTCACCAGACAACGAAAGCATTGTCTTGCATCGATGCAGTTGAAAACTCCAACAGCTACTTTTTTCCCCACTTTGTTCAACATCTGACGTTTCATCCAGCAACTGTAGATTAACATAGTTACACTAAAGACTCAAAAACCAAGTACCGGGCGGCTGTCGTAATAAGCCGAAAACATAGTATTAATAACGAATATAGAGTTTTGTAAGTTTCTTAGTCATCCCAAGATAGTAAATAGTCATTTCACATCACTTTAAATTATGTATAAGAAGATCTCTCATGGACAAGAGAAGTGATCAAATATTATACTTAAGGCTAAATATTTCAGTTACCTAAAGGCTAAAGTTAAAGACACTCGTACATTGGGTATATAGTACGCCAAACACAGAAAATGCAAAGTGTGTTCTTCGGTGCAGCCTACTCCCAATGTATGGGAGCACTGTTGGACCAGTTACTGAAATGAGGCGTGACCAATATGGAGCTATGTAACATGTATATTATATATATTTTATATATATTTTGATGTACCGAAGTACATATGATATTTCCATGCAGATATTCTGCGTCATCATATGATGAAAGAGTGATGGAACGGAGAAAAATTCTCTCCGGCGCCGGGATTTGAACCCGGGTTTTCAGCTCTACGTGCTGATGCTTCATCCACTAAGCCACGCCGGATACAACCCCGACGCCGGTTAGAATCATCTCAGATTAAGCTCCATCTCTTGGGTTCCCCCTAGTGGCCGCCCTCTGCACTACGTCATAGATGTCTATGAACGCAGGACCGAAGTCCATACATGTGTTGAGGTGCACTCGGATGTATATTAGACAGAGCGATTCATGAGGATTTACCGTCGCTTACGGAGCTTATTTCCGAAGACATTTTGAACAAAAAATCATACAAAAATTTGTCCTAATCTCGATATTTTCAGAGTTACACTAATTTGAAGTTGTTTGTAAATTCCATTATTCTTGAGTTTTAAGGGTAAAAGAATGTTAAAAATAAAGAATGAACTATTCAGGAATATCACTTCTTTAATTAGCTAGTATTCTGAATATATATTTTGATGTACCGAAGTACATATGATATTTCCATGCAGATATTCTGCGTCATCATATGATGAAAGAGTGATGGAACGGAGAAAAATTCTCTCCGGCGCCGGGATTTGAATCCGGGTTTTCAGCTCTACGTGCTGATGCTTTATTCACTAAGCCACTATACCGTCGGATCCCGGCCAACCAGTCACTCATTCGAGTGCACCTCAACACATGTATGGACTTCGGTCCTGCGTTCATAGACATCTATGACGTAGTGCAGAGGGCGGCCACTAGAGGGAACCCAAGAGATGGAGCTTAATCTGAGACGATTCTAGCCGGCGTCGGGGTTGTATCCGGCGTGGCTTAGTGGATAAAGCATCAGCACGTAGAGCTGAAAACCCGGGTTCAAATCCCGGCGCCGGAGAGAATTTTTCTCCGTTCCATCACTCTTTCATCATAGTATTCTGAAGCTAAAAACATGTTATGAATTCCATATTTGCTTCGTATATAATTTTTTTCTATTTTTAACTACAAAATTATATTTTCTTACGCATTTATCACCACAATTGTTACAAATCACGCCACTCTTGTAAATTATTTAAGACTGTACATTAGGATGCAGAATTAAACTGTAAAGAATAAAGTTCCTGAAGTCGTATCATTTATAACAATTTTTTTGTGGTAAGTGCGTATGAATGATGTAATTTTTAGTTAAAAGTTGAAAAATAAAATCTGTACAAAGCAATTAACAACACATTTTTAGTTTCAGAACACTAGCCAATTAAAGAAATGTAAGGGCTTATCGGTAGAAATTCTTATTTTGTATTACTTTATAAGTTGAAGGCTTAATGTACTATTATTTCTTATTATTCATTCAATAAAGTTCGTATATATTAGTGAAGTAACACTTTTCTACTGGTTTCAATGCATAGGTTGTCTAAATTTAAGAAGTCTCAGACGGTTATCGAGTAACGACATATGTTTTTATTCTTTACTAGCCGTACCCGTGCGCTCCGCTGCACCCGTTAGAAATAAATATAAAGTAATTACATAATTAAAATAGGACATCTGGTCCAGGGAACATTCGTGTTTGATAGAAGGATATATCGTTTAATATGTTAATTTAAATTGTATTAAAAAAATTAAAATACGGTCATTTTGGTCCAGAGATCACCATTTAGTGCAATGATAATTCCTTTAACATATTTCTTAATTGTTATTACATTCAAATAATTAAAATATGATCATTTGGTTCAGAGAACATCTGTTTTTGGTGCAATTTGGTCCCATCAAAATTTTGCTTGGAATGAAACATATCGGAAATCATTTTTAAAGAAACTTTTGTTATGCAAAACTTTTCACAAAAATTAATAATAAGGGAGATATTTCGATTTATTTAATTCAAGCCCCCTTATAACCCCCCCCTTTTAAATAAAGTATTTTGAATGCCATATAGCCTAAAATATAAGTTACAACGAACTTAATTTAGCCTATATTTCAATTTTCATGTAAATCGGTTCAGCCATTATTGCGTGAAAAGGTAACAAACATCCAGACAGACAGACAAAAATTAAAAAAGCGATCTTCGGTTTCAGGGTGGTTAATTATACATGTTAACACCAACTATCTTGGGAAAATCGAAAATTACCAGAAAAATTTTGGCTACAGATTTATTATTAGTATAGATTTACAAATATTTAAAAATGTTTTTTTTAATTTTAACTGATATGGGATTTGAGTCGTTTATACAGTTTAAAATATTATACGAAACAAATGATAAGAGCTTACAGTATGTATTATTAAAATTTCTACATTGTTCTAAAACTTTGACATTGTATTTTTTAAAACATAGGTTTTCAACTTAATCTCTTATTGCACCCAGCACCTCAATTATATGAAACATATGTTTACGTGTTTGTCATATTTTGATATTCAATTATCCTACAAAGTCCTACACTATATTAAAATAAGACAATTATCTCATTTATCTGGTAGCCCTACTCTTATAAAACCCTGTAAAAATAATACCGGTACTTGTCTGTGTCTATTCGCATAATAGTTCAGCTTGTATAATATATTGGAAGTGTCTATTTCATTTGTAGTAACCCTGCACATACTGATATACAAACATAAGATTCTAGGGACTATCTCCAATATTCGTATGAATACTTTCGTAATATTTTCCTTCAGGAATATACTTAAAATGTAACAGACTCGTAATGTCCCAAGATATTTTGGGAAGAGAGGAAGTTCCCGCCATTTGATGCTTATCTCCAGTACTAAAGCCATAATTACGCCGCCGAAAGGAAGAATGTTCATAACTTTTTTTCCTTTCGTTCCAAGCAAAAGTTTAATTATAAATTCTACTTTGAGTTCAATTGCAGCCCCTGTCGATAAGCAACCGGGAGATCAGCTGTCAGAATACAACGTAAAAACGTACATCGGCTACGCAACTAACACAAACATGCCTTTCCAATTCTAAAATTCGGAAGAGATTAATCAAAGCAAATATAGGCTACATTGCGTTTCGCTAAAGTCTGACCCGATTTCACCACCCATTTACGAAACTTATTCCTGACGTAATTTTCATTGGTAATATTACAAGAGGATTTCATTTTGTCTATAAACTCTAGAGCAAGTAAATTCATGAAACGCAAATAACAATCTGGTTTGATATTTAATGGAGTAATAAGTTAATTAAATCAAGGTATCGACTATTGATCAGATATTTTGTATTCTACAGACTGGAGGAAAAAAAATGGGAGTTATTCATAGATTTCAAAAAGGCATATGACTCTGTTAAGAAAGAAATTTATATAATATTCTTATTGAATTTGGTATTCCCAAGAAACTAGTTCGATTAATTAAAATGTGTGTCAGTGAAACGTACAGCAGAGTCCGTATAGACCAGTTTCTCTATTTTAAAATTCACTGCGGGCTAAAGCATCACCTTTACTTTTTAACTTTGCTCTAGAATATGCCATTGGGAAAGTTCAGGAAAACAGAGAGGGTCTGGAATCGAACGGGTTACATCAGCTGCTTGTTTACAATATCTAGGTGACGTGAATATGTTAGGAGAAAATCCACAAACGATAAGGGAAAACAAGGGAATTTTACATGAAGCAAGTAAGGAGATAGGTTTGGAAGTAAACCCGGAAAAAACAAAGCATATGATTATGTCTCGTGATCAGAACATAATACGAAATGGGTTTATATATAAAAATTGAAAATTTATCCTTTGAAACGGTGGAAAAATTCAAATATGTAGGAGCAATAGTAACAAATATAAATAACACTGAAGAGGAAATTAAACACAGAATGAAATAAGGGAAATGTCTCCTATTATTCCGTTGAGAAGCCTTTGTCATCCAGTATCTCAAGAAAGCGGGAAAGTTATGATTTATAAAACAGCTATATTACCGGTTGTTCTGTATGTTATATATTATGTTAATCGGGTTATCTGAAAATCAATATGAATTGTGAATTAATCTTGCTCAGGATAGGGACCAATGGCGGGAGCTATGCGAGGGCGGCAATGAACTTCCGGGTTCCCTGAAAGCCGTCTGTAAGTTGCAAGATGTATATGTTAAATTATTTCATTTACGTAAGTCTTTTTTAATAACATTTCAAGTAAACACACTACCAACGGTAATAAAATGACAAAGAAACTGAAGGTTACGAGAAAGTACTGTACAATCACCTTTGTGTCGGTCTGTATAGCCTATTTGAGCAAGAAGATTAAGTTTCATATTCACAGATACAGGGACATCATTTTATTTTTACTAACATTTCAAATATTAACCTGGCTATACCTTTGGATCAACGATTAAGAACCGGAAACACCGTTTGCTACCCCTTCCACGACTGGAGTTAGATGATACTGGCGTAATATACAAACAAATCACTTTACTAGGTAGAGGAAGGAAGAAAAGTATTTCATCCATTTACGTAAACTAGGAAATATCGCGATTTTGAGTTTGATAATTTTCATTAGGTTTTTATTTAATCAAAATACAGTACAGTCAGTATTAACAATGAGTGTTTTTACTCACGAACTGAGCTTTCCATGCGGACGTATTCATTATGCAGTGTTGTATTATACTGTCTACAGCACATTAGAGTACAATATAGAGAATGAAGTTAAATTGAAAAATAATCATAATATGGATATTTAACACGTTTTTGAAAATGGTGGCCGTTCATTTCGATACAGGCTTCAGTTTTAATGTGCATATTATCGCACTATAGACTATTGTACGTAATTCCAATTACCAGGTTCGTACTTCGTATCAGTAACTCATGTTGAAATAATTCTGTATACTCTATAAAAGAGACCTTACGTACTGTAAATTCAATCTTCACTTCTGCCCGATCCGAAAAGATAAAATTACTCAGAAATGCTATCTACTGTGGTTACGTCGCAGCGTCGTAGAAAGGGAGCAAATCACGTGACAGTTAATTACTTAACTAGGCCCCTTTATTTAAGTTATTTTAAACAATTGTATGGGTAGGCTATAATATTACGTAGACGTCCAATTCCTAACAGAAATTAATGTTCTCAGGAAAGAGCTAAGACAGCCCAGCCACTAGCATTTACAGAGAGGCGAATAGAAGCAGGTAGGGGAAACCGGGATGCGACGTAGGCAAATGGAAAATGATGCAATATTAAAAGCTCTTTCGTCACTGGAAAACGCGAACATATTTTTGGAACGTACTGTTTACTATGACCGTAAGGCTACTATGACTGTATATGGGGTCTTGGATCTGTGTGGAGGACGGTTGAACTTCATTAGTAGAAGAGGTGGAAGTGAAGTACATTCAAAAACTCAGGTACAATAAAAATTGAAGTAAAAATAAAATGATGTCCCTGTACATTTCCCAGGCCCTACAGTCCGTAACATGACTTCAGTAACTGTAGTCATATCAATAGTAATCTACCCCATGACGGTGTGTCCAAAGTCTGAAATGATGGCCAACTATTTGCACTCACTAGGCCTATACAAAGTATAAAGGTACGGTACTGCGATCCAAACAAATATTTCCAGATTATAACGAAAATAGATTACCCTTTTTCAGCATTTCTAGTAAAGAGAAATTGCTTTCAGAAAGTCGTCCGTGTAGCCTAAGTCAGTTGTAAAGCACTAACTTGCAACGATCAAGGACCCCGAGTTCAAAATCCGGAGATGTCGGACCTATATTTTGTAGTGACCAAAGCCAGGTGACGATTTCTCATATCAATCAATCAATCAATCAATCAATCAATCAATTAATCAATCTGTCTGTCTTTATTGTCATGAGCATGAACATATCGTCGTTGTTCCTGCAAAAACTCCTATGTGCAAAATATAAAATTTTTCAGTAGGAAGAAAAAACACATTTATTCATCGTATGGCAGCCGTACATAGAAGACTGTGAATTCTTACATTTTCGAAACGAAGAAATATGATTACATATAGATTTTATTATTTGTTGTATTACTATTTAAGTTATTTAATACAGCAAAAATCTGAATATCGATAAATATGTCACATAGGAGTTATTGCAGGAACAACGACGATATGCTGTACATATGCTCAAAATACAATGAAATACATAGTGAGTAATAAACAAATGAAGTAGATTGAATGGAACATAAAAAATGTCAATAAAATTGATTAACCATATTTACACTACTATCAAGATATTTCATTATATTATATCAAAAGCCATTTGGACTGAAGTGAGCATTTCTTAAAGAAATGTGTGTTGGTATGTAATGCCTACACACTTCATTTGCGTGATTCAGGTTCCGCATACTGCTGATAGATGGCAGAACTGTGACTCATTTTCTACAGTGACTGTACCATTTTCTTGAAGAAATGTATTAATAGTAAAACAGCCATCGAATTTAGATAACTTTTCGGATTGGTTAATCTAACGTAAGGTTCAACCAATGTATAACTTTTTAATAGGTATTTACGAAATCTTGTAGTCCCTTTTTAACGTCAAGATCATTATTAATACTACTATTATTACTATTACTGTTTTTATTATTAGTAGTATTATTATTACTACTGGTATTATTATTATTATTATTACTACTACTACTACTACTACTACTACTTATGGCTTTCAAGTTACCCCGATGTTCATTGCCGCCCTCACATAAAGCCCGCCATCGGTCCCTATCCTGTGCAAAATTAATCCAGTCTCTAACATCATATCCCATCTCCCTCAAATCCATTTTAATATTATCCTCCCATCTACGTCTCGGCCTTCCCAAAGGTCTTCCCTCCGTCCTCCCAACTAATATTATATTTTCATTTTTAGATTCGCCCATACGTGCTGCTGCTACTACTACTACCACCACCACAACCACCACCACATAATAATAATAATAATAATAATAATAATAATAATAATAATAATAATAATAATAATAATATAACAAAACAATAATAATAATAATAATATAACAAAACAATAATAATAATAATAATAATATTATTATTATTATTATATTATTATTATTATTATTTATTATTATTATTATTATTATTATTATAAACATATTGGTTAGTTACAGTTACGTTTTTCAGTTTTAAGTATTTTTTGTAAAATCAACACTTTTGAGACATCACTACCGTTACCTCATATACAAATAGGTACGTTAAGACAATAGGTATGCTAAAGAAAAGAGCAAAATATGGGTAGGCATTTTTCAGATACATTTTTGGTACGAGATTTAAAAAAAAATAAACTCTTGACAGTTTAGTATAGACAGAATCAATAGCGTAGCTCATGTCATTTTAGAATCCAAAACTATTCCTAAAAGTTTCACCTGAGAATCAATACTTCCTTTGTCAAGTATATGTAATTCAGAAAATAAAATATTTTGCATTTCATTTTCATTAGGATTCTCCCGTTTTCCTCTTCATTCCACCAACGCTTTCCATAACTATTACTCTTTCATTATTACATCTGACGCAATGGAGGGGGAAAGGAACTGGCCACCCTACCCCATTATCTCTTGGCCTAGTTGCCTCATAAGTGGTGCCTTCTTGGTATCACTTGTGAGGTTCAGACATATCTTCGGACAGTTGACTAAACAACATTATCTCAGTTTCCAAAAAAAGAGGGCACCACTTGTGTTTGTGCTGCGCCGGATCGGCCGTGCGCCGTGGTGAGTATTCCTCACGGTTTGTCCAAAGACTGGTGGATTCTAAACTATCAGAGATCTATGAAGAGCAATCGAAGCTATCAGGGCTCAAGACCCCTGATGGGTATTTGACGACTTAGGTGGCTCTAAGAAGTACAGTATACTAGCACCAAAGGTGTAAACTGGAGAGAAATGCGTAGTGCGACTCTGAAGTCGGCTTAGCTGGACAACACAGTCGGCATGCAATAATTAATTCCGTAACGGATGCACAAAAAGCAGTGGCGTAGCGTCAATGTAAGCTAAAAAGCTCAGCTTCCCCAGTTAATAATAATTTCATAATAAACCTGCAGTTTATGGAGAAAATTATTTATTAATTTTAATAGAATTTATATTTACGCGTTAATATTGTGATGCGGCAGCTCAGGATTATTTGTGATGCAGCAGTAAACAAGAAGCCTGCACACATCAGCTTCCAAGCAGACCGGTTTCTTCTGTGTAATACACCGCACAGATTTTCCATCCAACGTTTTAAACTACCCTAGTCGCAAGGCTCGCAAAGTAAGCTAGCTTTAACATTTAAAATAAGTAGTTTCAGTTATCCCTATTCGTCAGTTGTGTTCAGTTCCTCTGAAGTGTTAGTGTGCATTGTGGCTGATATAATAAATAATGAGCGAAATAACAGTTCCTGACACTAATTTACTTGAATTTTTTAGGACAATTGTATTATCAAGACTGACTTACGAACAAAAGCGTGATTTAAAAAACAAATGACCGACTCCCTTGCCGTCAATGAAGGACAGAACCAAAAGACAGACGCATACTTACGTAATGATACTAATATTGTGATTTCTCTAAGTATGACAGGGAGTGAGCTAATGTTATACGTATACGTGTCTATTTGTTAGAGATATGTGTAAACCGTGAAATCGTATTTTATTACGTCTCATTTGAGGTCATGCCTTATTGGTGTTACTTACGAGGTTCCAACCAATCTTCGACTGCTGACTTGACATTGACTGCTATTTATTTTAAGACTGTATTTTTGTAATACGTTTTCTCATATTGCATGAAAGACAACTTGAGTTAGCTTCCCCTGCTCAAAATTTCATGCTACGCCACTGACAAAAAGCCTACTTTGATATTAATATCAATATCAATAATTGTCTATGTATATTTCAGAGATGAGAGAAAAATAATGTAACTGTTATTTTGGAACAGTTTCTTACATGGAACTGTTTCAAAAAGTAAGAAAACCGGGGGAATTTTCAGGGGAAAGTTTCCGGATAGAGGACAACCGGCAAAGAGAGGAATACAGGGTTTGGTTTAGAAGTGGCGTGCTACGAGGTCTGTGCAAAATGCAAAAAAAAAAAAAAGAAAGAGAGATATCCATACTTTACGCCGGGTGTATCTGAACATGATTAGACGTGCACAGCTGTGTATTCCACTTCCAACATCTTCTAGAAAAGGCGAGTCGTTTTTAGCACTTCGCTTCTGTATTTACTCTATACTTACACAGGCTACTTTTATCTGCGCCACCTGTACTTGCGTTATATTACATACTAGTCGTACGTACACACTTTACCACTGTGTACAGTAGTTACATTATACGGTACTATTATTTGAACGTAGTATTTCCGGGGAACAGGAACAGTTAGCACCGTACCGAGAATATCACTTTTCTCATATCTAAAGTTTATAGAGTTCAAGATTACTACAATCAAACCTCCGTACAAAGAACACCGATGTAACGTTAAACCCTGTTGCAACGATAAACTTTATCGGTCCCGACTTATTTCCTACATTTTAAATATCCATCATTACAACGATGGTAAATTTTGGAGAAATCCTGATATAACGATAAAAAAAAATTATTATTATTATTATTATTATTATTATTATTATTATTATTATTATTAGAAGTTATCCCGAAAAGACTAAGTATATGATTATGTCTCGAGACCAGAATATTGTACGAAATGGAACTAGAAAAATTGGAGACATCCTTCGAAGAGGTGGAAAAATTCAAATATCTTGGAGCAACAGTAACAAATATAAATGACACTCGGGAGAAAATTAAACGCAGAATAAATATGGGAAATGCCTGTTATTATTCGGTTGAGAAGCTTTTGTCATCTAGTCTGCTGTCAAAAAATCTGAAAGTTAGAATTTATAAAACAGTTATATTACCGGTTGTTCTGTATGGTTGTGAAACTTGGACTCTCACTTTGAGAGAGGAACAGAGATTAAGGGTGTTTGAGAATAAGGTTCTTAGGAAATCAATAAGAGGGATGAAGTTACAGGAGAATGGAGAAAGTTACACAACGCAGAGCTGCACGCATTATATTCTTCACCTGACATAATTAGGAACATTAAATCCAGACGTTTGAGATGGGCAGGGCATGTAGCATGTATGGGTGAATCCAGAAACGCATATAGAGTGTTAGTTGGGAGGCCGGAGGGAAAAAGACCTTTGGGGAGGCCGAGACGTAGATGGGAAGATATTATTAAAATGGATTTGAGGGAGGTGGGATATGATGGTAGAGACTGGATTAATCTTGCTCAGGATAGGGACCAATGGCGGGCTTATGTGAGGGCGGCAATGAACTTCCGGGTTCCTTAAAAGCCAGTAAGTAATTATTATTATTATTATTATTATTATTATATTATTATTATCATTATTATTAATATATTTTCAATTGACTTGGTTTTAATATTCGGTACTACTCAATTTTTCACTTGGTATCGCCCTGTTAAAGATGTTTTCCCGTTATTTCCCCTACCCTCTTTCATAATTTCTTGGTATTTTGTGCAAGGTTTGTGTTACAATAGAATTCTACCTGCTTCAAGGGCGCGTGACTTTCAACAGAATTTAATGATAACATGTTTAATACGAAAACAAATCAGTTTGTAGACTAAATTAACTGCATTTAGTGATTTAAATAGGGATTGAAGCAGAGGTGGATTGACACGAAAATTAATTTGTAAGCACTTGCCTAACCTGAACAACCTAGCACCCCTTTTATGCTAGGATGGACTTTTCCAAAAGAAATTCATTCCAGGAAATCAGGTAAAATCTTCTTTCCTCCGCTTCTAAGACCAATATGGAACGAACTTGCGACACCAGTGTGGTCTGCAAGATTTTTTTTTTTTTTTGTTACATTTTAAATAGCATTTTTATAGTTTTTGGGGCATATTTGCATTTTATTTATTTATTTATTAGTTATTTACTTATTTAAATATTTATTTAAATAAATATTTATTTATTTATTTACTTATTTATTTATTTATTTAAAACTTATTTATTTATTTATTTATTTATTTAAATACTTATTTATTTATTTATTTATTTAAATTTATTTATTTATTTATTTAAATTTATTTATTTATTTTATTTATTTATTTATTATTTATTTATTTATTTAAATATTTATTTATTTATTTAAATATTTACTTATTTATTTATTTAATTAAATATTTATTTATTTATTTAAATTTACTTATTTATTTAAATATTTATTTATTTATTTAAATACTTATTTATTTATTTATTTAAATATTTACTTATTTATTTATTTAAATACTTATTTATTTATTTATTTAAATATTTACTTATTTATTTATTTATTTATTTATTTATTTAAATTTACTTATTTATTTATTTAAATATTTACTTATTTATTTATTTATTTATTTAAATACTTATTTATTTATTTATTTAAATATTTATTTATTTATTTATTTAAATTTATTTATTTATTTATTTAAATACTTATTTATTTATTTATTTAAATATTTATTTATTTATTTATTTAAATACTTATTTATTTATTTATTTATTTATTTATTTAAATACTTATTTATTTATTTAAATACTTATTTATTTATTTATTTATTTATTTATTTAAATACTTATTTATTTATTTAAATATTTATTTATTTAAATACTTATTTATTTATTTATTTAAATACTTATTTATTTATTTATTTTACTTATTTATTTATTTTTATTTATTTATTTAAATATTTATTTATTTAAATATTTATTTATTTACTTATTTATTTATTTATTTATTTATTTATTTAATCTGGCGGAACTAAGGTCATCAGGCCTTCTCTACCACACCACCAGAATACAAACAGGCATATACGAAAAATAAATGCAGAGAGAAGAAGCAAATAAGAAATACAGTAGTAGTAAAATTGCAGATACAAATACAAAAAACACAAATGCAAAAAGAATGCGAGAAATTATATATATATATATACATATATCTACTAGTAGGAAGATAAGATCACAATAGGTACAAAAGGTACTTATTGCAGTGTTTGTTATATACCAAAATGAATATAGATAATTTCCCTTTAAACTTTCATTTTCACGAACACCATACGAGAAGTTGTAACGATATAAGACTTGATTTATGCAGATACAAGACTACACAAAACAGTTTTTATTATATGTCTCTGAAGTTTTATAATAGCTTACCAAATTCAACTAAAAATTTAAATTATGATTCATTTAAATCGTTAATTAAAAGAAAATTTTATGAACACAGTTTGTATAGCATTAACGAATATTTTAACTTGGCAAATAATTTTGTATGATTTTATTTATATTGATGTTGCTATGCATAATGTACTTATGTCCAAGCAATAAAGTAGCTATCCATCCATCTATCCATCCATCCATCCATCCATCCATCCATCCATTCATCCATCTATCTAAAATACAGTATATTGTTCACCTAATAATATTAATGATTAAGAAAAATGATTAATATCTATATTTTAGTACCTGTATTTTTATTTTAAATATAATATGCAAGATACGAAAAAGGTTCTTTCCAGGCACAAACATAGTTTTTAGGCATTTATAGGAGTTTATGGTCCATTTAAGCGTTTTAGATTATATAGAATTTTAATAGGGGGATCCTGTGTCCATGAAACGCAGAAATACCTGAATAACATACGTCTAGGACGTAGCAAACAAAATAGATAAGGGACTAGATGTCCGTACCCTAGTTATTGCCCGTTCTTTCAGAGTACTCACAGTGTGCAAAAGATTCAAAGACCCTTCGGTCTCTTCGAACCACACGTTCTCACCATCGAAGTACCACGGACTCTGGTCTTCGAAGTAACACAAGCCTTGGCCGTCGCACCACAAGCCATGATCGTCGCAGCACCACGGGCCATCTGCGTCCAAGTATTCCGGGCTGTCGTCTTCACCGTTGTACGTAGCCATACAAGACAACCCCTCGAACGCGATGACCAGACTGCAATTTGTGCTGCCGTCCTTCAGGCCATTACTCCAAACAAAGCGACCTTTGTTCTCATTTGTCTACGGTTCCAAATTCTTACACAGTTTCAGTGTCGCGCTAAGGGATTAGCGGGGTTCGTATCGAGACAAAGCCCGCTACATCGGCCCATGGATACAACGGTCACTTCTTGCAAGTATGAGGGGCGGTAGAGATAATATCCGAATGGTTTTCGTTACCCACAAACGGCTATTTTCCGAAGTACATAACAGACAGGCACATAGGAATCAGATAGACGAAGATTTACCGGGTTTAACTTCACTCTAAACTGTTAGGCCCGCTTTCTTCAACCTTTGTTAAATTATATAACAGTGTGTTATTCCATTTTAACTGTAAACTTAACAGTTGAAGCATTTCTTCAACTACTGTTAGACTAGACGGCATTTCGGAAGGCGGTTAGCTTCTATATGCGCCGTAGCATTTCTGGTATGTGACGTCACAAGCTTGTACATAGAACCAATCAGAATAAGTCTATAACTAGCATTTCCCGAGTTCGTTTGTTCACGTGCGAGTGTTTCAATACATTGAATAAGTAAAACTAACATTTACTGTGTGTGTTTAAGATAAATAAATGGAAGAAGAGACTGTAAAAAGACAAGTATTACACAAGCAGGCGCGGAAAATAGTGTTTAAGGTGTATAATTATTTTAAAAACGTTGACGAGCAGAATGCTGCCGGCCATCTTGATGTTGGCAGCAACGTTGCCAACATGCAAGAAACTACTGCAGAAGCATGTGGTGTGGGATTGAGAACCGTGCAAAGAATATTGTTAGTGAAGGAAACAGGGTTTGTTTGGTGTCATGCTTACAGTAATCAACGGCTAAGGTCATTTGTCTTTTGATAATTTAAATTCTCTCCTACGCTATTTGTATTGCACGTGCTCGTGAAGTACGATATGGCAATGTTGTACGCTGCCTTGCTCTCTCTATCTGTCTCTCTCGACGCAAACGCTAGCAGACAACCGCCTTCCGAATTGCCGTCGACTCTAGTACTAACAGGCTGTTAAAACCCATGTTAATTTAACTGCCCAATTTCATGCAGTTAAATCATTTAACTCTCTGTTAGCATAGAAGTATTCAATATGGCAGGTGCGTTAGATGCTGAATTTATATATCTGGATTATTTAGAAAATGATATCCATGAATACACAAACAGAGGGGTTGATTTCTATGATTTGATAGAACAGAAGTTCATACAAAGGTATAGGCTATTTTCTGCCAAGCCTCACTTTTCGCTTTCAACTTATATCCGTTTGTTTCTTTATTCTCATTAATTGGTTTATACTGCGAAATAATTTCCAGCAGAAGGTTTCTTTCTAACGAAGAGAAATTAGTCCCACGATTTCTTTTTGTTCCAGTGTTTTCCATTTCATAACAGCAATACCAATATGCCGCTCCACGCTATTGTGATACAGACGAGGAAAGAAGCAGAAATCAAACCTGAGAGAATAGAAAGACTTCTATCCTCTCTGAATCAAACAACGGAAACAAGCGAGAATCGCAATTGTCAGAGTTCAGAAAACAGAAGCGAGCCTATACTTGTTATAGGTTATGGTTAAACTCTAGAATCTCTGGTCCTAACAGAGAGTTAACAAACAGAATGTTAAAATGTGAAATGTGAAGTTGAAGAAACGCAATATTTTTAACAGTAATTCATACTTTTAACTTACAGTTAATTAACGCTATTTTAGGTGCATTTTAACAAAGGTTGAAGAAACCGGGCACATAACATAGCCGGAAACATAACAGACAGGTACATAGGAATCAGACAGACTAAGATTTACCGGGTTTAACTTCACTCTAAACTGTTAGGGAAGTTACTGGAATTTATATTAAGGAAAGGTTTTTTTTTTATAATTAAAAAGTAGTTACCACAAACATTTCAAATTTTTATATCATATTGTTTAATAAAGCAGTAATTGTATCATATAATTAATGTTTTCAAATTTAGATTATAAAATAAAAAAAAATAAAATGTTAACTTCACAGTTCTTCAAAAGTCGCTAAACGCCAAGAGATAGAAACGTAACATATTTTGTTAACATTCAGACCTGACTTTTTTCATAACTTTAAGTTACTTTTTCTGATTTTATTTTTTGTTTATATGCGATTTTATCATATTTTAAATGCATTTATATTGTATAAATAATAAAATTTGCTCCATGATTGCCAATGAACTTCGCCGGGCTGGTAAGTATGAGGTGTACGAGGAAATTGGGTGCCTTTCTGCTGAAGGGTCAACTCGAAGAGTAGATATCATTATTATAGACCGAAAAAAAATTGTGAACTCATTCTCGATCCCACAGTCCGTTTTGAGAACAGCGAGGAACAACCTAGAAAATTCTGCAAAGAAAAACGGGCAATTTATCTGCCATGCTGCAGCGATTTGGGAACCAAATATAACATCAAGACATGGGACGTTATAGGAATTATTATTGGGGCTAGAGGCACATTCCCACGGGAGTCCTTAGAAGTCTTCCGAAAATTAAAAGTTCCTGACAACACGCTGGACATGATATCCTCCACTGCACTGAAGTCATCGATTAGCATAAGTAATCATCACTTATATTCTTTATAAAATGTAATTTGTCTTGTAGCCTAAATTGTTTGTTGCATTTCCAATAAATTTCTCAATGATCGCCTACCTAACTAGGGTTTCTATTAAAGAAAAAATTAAATTAAATATAAATATTCATTTAGAATTGATTAGGAGGCCGATTATTATTAAACCCTGGTTGGGACGGCTGTCAACTATCTTACGATTGTTACATTTTATTTTCAACGAAGAACAAAATACAAAATACAATAATATCAATTTTTTTTTTAGAAAACACAAAAACTATTCATTCATTAATGATAATAATATTGAATCACTAATATGGAAAAAGGATAAATCCAAATTTGCCGAAATAACCTGAAATGTATTATTTCCAGTCTGAAATACCTACATTTAAACAAAATTAAATTTGTGCACAAAATATTACGAACTTACTTACTGGCTTTTAAGGAACCCGCAGGTTCATTGCCGCCCTCACATAAGCCCGCCATCGGTCCCTATCCTGAGCAAAATTAATCCAGTCTCTTATCATATCCCACCTCCGTCAAATCCATTTTAATATTATCTTCCCATCTACGTCTCGGCCACCCCCAAAGGTCTTTTTCCCTCCGGCCTCCCAACTAACACTCTATATGCATTTCTGGATTCGCCCATACGGTCTACATGCCCTGCCCATCTCAAAGGTCTGGATTTAATGTTCCTAATTATGTTAGGTGTAGAATACAATGCGTGCAGTTCTGTGTTGTGTAACTTTCTCCATTCTCCTGTAACTTCATCCCTCTTAGTCCCACATATTTTCCTAAGCACCTTATTCTCAAACACCCTTAACCTATGTTCCTCTCTCAAAGTGAGAGTCCAAGTTTCACAACCATACAGAACAACCGGTAATATAACTGTTTTATAAATTCTAACTTTCACATTTTTGACAGCAGACTGGATGATAAAAGCTTCTCAACCGAATAATAACAGGCATTTCCCATATTTATTCTGTGTTTAAAGTGGTAAAGACTGTCTGAGAATAAGGTGCATAGGAAAATATTTGGGGCTAAGAGGGCTGAAGTTACAGGAGAATGGAGAAAGTTACACAAAGCAGAACTGCATGCATTGTATTCTTCACCTGACATAATTAGGAACATTAAATCCAGGCGTTTGAGATGGGCAGGGCATGTAGCACGTAAGGGCGAATACAGAAATGCATATAGAGTATTAGTTGGAAGGCCGGAGGGAAAAAGACCTTTGGGGAGGCCGAGACGTAGATGGGAAGATAATATTAAAATGGATTGAGGGTGGTGGAATATGATGGTAGAGACTGGATTAATCTTGCTCAGGATAGGGATATATGGCTGGCTTATGTGAGGGCGGCAATGTACCTCCGGGTTCCTTAAAAGCCAGTAAGCAAGTAAGTAAGTAAGACGTAGGGTAAAGGTTGGTAATATTGTGATATGAGTAACATTATTACAGTTCTTTTTGAGAATTTATTACAATTTTACTGAGCGAGGGGAATGTCGGTTTTTTTGTATCAACGTAGACTACTAAGGCAATGTTCGTGGGAAAATTTTTGCACAAATCGGTCTTTTTCTAGCTCAGTAAAATTGTAATAAATTTTGAAAAAGAACTAACATAATATTGCTTGTATCACAATATTACGAACATTTACCTGTATTTTATTTATTTATTTATTATTACATATTCTAGTGCATAATTCAGTTTGTTTTTATATAACAGTTAAGAATTTTACTTAAGGTCTTCGAATAGTTTGAGTTCTGGTAGGTTGGTAGATGAAAACAGGGAGAAGCTCAATTTCGAACGTTTTCAGAGATTCGTAAGATCCACCCAATCTGTTTTCCAGTGGTCACGCGACAATGCATCATCCCAGCTGCAATATAAAGGGAATAACCCATGAGGGGAGCAATCAAGTGCGAGATAATTGCTTGTAGAAGATACGAGGAAGGGGAACGGAGAGCACGGACAGAAAATCTATGCCGCAGACAGTATAGCAAGGTTGAGGAAAGTCGAGTTCCTAGTTGTCCTCCCGCATTTCAAGAAATTTACTTCAGAAGAGTTCGGGCGTATCTGTGCATCACATCTAAACTAAAGAAAAAAACAACTATTCTATTATCAAAGTGTGTGAAATACCACAGAAGTCTCCGTACTGAAATATGAAAGTATTATTTTTACTTGGGCATATAGTTGTAATAAATAATAATCATTTTCACGTGTTAAAAGTAAACTAAGTTTGTAAATTACCTAGTTGATAAGTTTCAGCTGGAACTAGTTCTGATGATAGCTGATACTAAGCGAAACTAGTCAACATCTAAAAATTAATAATTGAGGGGTTTGCTGGAAAAAGGGCGTATTATTTTCTATTATTCACTCATTAAAGCGACTGAAGCACTTTCTTCCCGATAAATTAAAATTAATCCTTGTACAAACACTCGTGATGCCACACTTCGACTACTGCGATATTATATTAAGTAACCTAAATACAAATTTGAGCAGCAGGCTACAACGTATGCATAATGCGTGTGTCCGTTATATTTGTAATATTCGTAAGTATGATCATGTTTCCCCGTCTTTCCAAACTCTGTCTTGGCTAAGGCTAAGCGATCGACGAGCCCTGCATTCTCTTGTTCTCTTATTTCAAATTCTGCGCACCGCTACCCAATCTATTTGGCTTCTCGTTTTCAAAATTTATCTGTATATCATCAGTTAAGTACAAGATCTCATTATAACAATTTACTCATTATACCCTACCACAAGACATCTTTATATTCTTCATCCTATACAGTTTCAGTTGCTAGAAATTGGAACTCGCTTCCGAGTGATATAAGGGGTTGTTGGACAATAGCTTCATTTAGGTCAAAATTACATAAATTCTTACTCAACAGATTAATTGCTGATTAATATTTGTTACTTATAATGAAACTAACATCTGTCCATTCTTATTATTATTATCATTAATTTCTCTAAATAGATTTACAAAACCTCTAATGGCAATTACATTAATTTTCTCATTATAGAAATATATTTTAGATTATATATATATATATATATATATATATATATATATACACACACACATTTTTTTCTCTCCTATAACATAGCTCTAGTAAGCTTATATTAAATTAATTTTCATCATTTTACTAGCTATCTCAAATCTTAAATTAATTATAATTGATTGAATTAAATTAGCTCATAAATTAAATTAATACTTTAGCTTATAGGTTTATCTAAATTTAAATAAATGTGCAGTCTACTAGTCCTTAAAACTTAACTGAAGAATATAGCTGGAGAACCTTTCAAGTGTAGTGTAAATATTTGTAATTTAAATATGTATTGTATTGATTAAGGCTGGTTGAGTGGAAGAGAAGGCCTTATGGCCTTAACTCTGCCAGCAAAAAAAAATAAAATAATTATTATTATTATTATTATTATTATTATTATTATTATTATTATTATTATTATTATTATTATTATACGTCAATATGGCGAATTGAGATACATGCAATCTAAGAGTTTAAAACGCACCTGAATAAAATGTTATACACGCACGCAGCCCTGTCCTGCAGGTATGTACACTACAATAAAAACAAAATTTCGCTACTATAATTATTCACTACATTTTAAACCGTTTTCCCGAAGAAGGGCTTATAGGTCTATCTGTCTCTCTTCCGGCAAAGCCTTCAATTACTCATGCTTATATACATCTTTAAATCTCAAACTGTTGAAGGTAAATAGATGAGGGTATATCTTTATTAATTTGTTACAAATTCTAGAGCCGATATTACTACTGTGGTTGAAAGCAGTGCTAATTGAACACTTGAGTTCAAACAAACGTATTGTATTTACATGTAAAATACGTAATGTAGAAAACTGTTTCATACACGAAGTAATAAACTAAAATTGATTGATTTTGATAATTTAAAATCAATTACTTCATTCCTTTTAAGTCCTGATAAGAAAAATGTCTGTTGCAGCAGAAAACATTTTTTTTTTTTTTTTTGTGATTTTATACTGTAGTTTTTACATAGATTATAGCATTTGTTCATACTTCTTTCATTCTCTGTAATACTTAGAAAAATAGCAATGCTTTGTTTACTTTCAGTTTGTCTGTTGGAAAAACCCCATAACATCTTAACTAATTTACTTTTGGGAGGATTATATATATAGTCCACACCTGTGGAGTAACGGTCAGAGCGTCTGGCCGCGAAACCAGGTGGCCCGGGTTCGAATCCCGGACGGGGCAAGTTACCAGGTTGAGGTTTTTTCCGGGGTTTTCCCTAAACCGAATACGAGCAAATGCTGGGTAACTTTCGGTGCTGGACCCCGGACTCATTTCACCGGCATTATCACCTTCATTTCATTCAGACGCTAAATAAACTAGATGTTGATACAGCATCGTAAAATAACACATCATTTCTCTCAACTCACTCAAGCACCGTATATATATACGGTGCTTGAGTGAGTTGAGAGAAACGATTTTTTGTTACTGTTTTTGTTTTTAATGCTGGTTTCTCGACTTCAAAACTTTAAGAAGTTTGTTGACTAAAAAAAGCTTCTTCCACAACAGTTATTAACAGAGTGGTCTGAAACTTCTCAAAGAGGTCAATTAAATGATAAATAAAATTTAATTAACATTATATGAAATATTAGTCTAATAAGTTCCTTCGGAGCATATTCATATTGCACTTAGATTAAAATATATGCTGTAATAGTAAATTCATAAAATAAAAAAAGAATATATTATGACAATCTATTTAGACCGAGCTCAAAAATCTAATTAATTTGATTCCCATCACTATTTTCAAACTTTAGGGCCACACAAGTGCTGGATTAAAACACAGCAGAAATTTTGGACCCAAAATATATAATGCATTAATTAGAGCTTACCCTGAGCTAAGTACACTTAACACACACAGGTTTAAGAAACAAATCAGATTAATTATTTAATTGTTTAAGCCAATTGAGTTAAAAATTGATACTCTAATATTTATGTACTTTTGTATTTTCTATTTGTATATAGACCCTATTATTACATGCTGTATTTTTTACCATTTATTAATGTTATTGTGCTCAATGAACTCTCTTAATTTTGTGATATATTTTGTATAACTGATCTGAACTGCGCCCGAGCACGAGCTTCTGCTCTTTTGGGCTGCAATGCCTAATGTAGCTCAAGTGTAAAGTATTAAATAAATAAATAAAATAAAATTTTAAATTAAATTAAATTAAATATGAAGTAAAAATGTAAAAAAAAAAATTGACGAAATGAGCTTTTTTAGTGACGTTAAATACTGTATATTTAAAAATATAATTTAAAAACTATTAGCCCTAATGGTACCAAATTTTTTGCAGATGATAGTATTGTAGGCCTGTTTGTGTAGTTTAAATTTTACACATTTTGGATGAAAATCGTGGAACTTTTAAAAATTATAAGCGTCCTATTCCATTATCTCTTGGCCTAGTTGCCTCATAAGTGGTACCTTGTTGGTATCACTTGTGAGATTCAGATCCGTCTTCGGACAGTTGACTAAACATGTGTCCCTTATGATACATGGATCGTATGCGAAGACGAAGAGGAAGATGGAAAATAGAGAAGACTGGAGAATGCTTGGTTTGCAGTGAAAGACCTGTTCTTAGGCAGAAAGCTATGAATGAGTGCACTTAAGTCAGAGTGCAAGCCAAGTAATATATTGTAGGCGAGATATATAGAGAAGCACGACAATGTCTTTATGCAGGGTCAAAACCGCATCTTAACTGTTGCACACACCACGGTCGATGCAAGTCAAGTCGGATTGTATTAAAAGTGCACGCCATGCCGTAACATTGGCGCAGCGCAAGTTCGCCGGCGGAAGAGTCGGGTATAGATTAGTCCGTGCTGGCTGAAAACATCGGTCGCGCCGCGCGGGTCCGTAATCAATGAGTGCTGCCCCGTATCGGCAGGATAGTCGAGTGTCCGCGCTACACAACAAAACCATCACACTTCCTAACAGCTGTGTCGAGGTTTCCTATCTGCCATGATTTTGCTGCTAACTGAAAATCGAAGCTCGCACCTCCACCATTTGGCTAGAGAATCAGCTATCCACGTAGGTCTGAGTTAAAATTCTCACGCATGGTGGACACACAGTCACGATCTTAAGCACGCTACCATCGGAGAGCTGTCATTTCTTTTACCGTCATATTAACTATTTTACATCAACTATGACTGTACCTCGAAGGAAAGCCCTCCATTAACAGTACAAGCACATGCTAGTCAGTGTACATACACATAATACACCACATAAAATACAGGCATCGTTCCTTATCAGCTACTTGATTGCATACAGCTGTGTCTGTCCTTCACAATCACCCCTTCTGGTCTGCATCTCCACCCACTTTCACCCTCCTTTGCAAGTAAGAGAAATAGTGACACAAAAGGGAGGTAGAGAGACAGAGAAAAAACGGAAGGAGTAAGAAAAGAGGAAGAAAGGAAAGGATAGACACACAAAATAGGAAGAGAAAGAGGAGAAAAAGAAGAGAGGAGAGAAGGGGAAAGAGGAAGAGAGGGAGAGAAAAGAGCAAGAGAGGGATGGAGAGGAAAGAACAAGAGGGAGGGAGGGAGAGAGGAAGGAGCGATAGAGGAAGATAGGGAAAGAAAGAAAAGATCAAGAGAGGGAGGGGAGAGACGAAAGATCAATGGAGAGAGAGGAAAAAGAAAGAAAGGGAGAGAGAGGAAAAGACAAGAGAGGGAGAGAGGGGAAAGCAAGAAGGAAGAGAGAAGAAAGAGGAAAAAGCAAGAGAGAGAGAGAGGGAGAAAAGAGTAAGAGAGATAGAAAAGGGCAAAAAGAGTGAGAGGAAATAGCAAGAGAGAGAGAGAGGAAAAAGCAAGAGAGCGAGAGGAAATAGCATAAGAGCGAGAGGAAAGAGCAAGAGAGCGAGAGGAAAAGCAAAGAGCGAGAGGAAAAAGCAAGAGAGCGAGAGGAAAAAGCAAGAGAGCGAGAGGAAAAAGAAAGAGAGCGAGAGGAAAAAGCAAGAGAGCGAGAGGAAAAAGCAAGAGAGCGAGAGGAAATAGCAAAGAGCGAGAGGAAATAGCAAAGAGCGAGAGGAAATAGCAAAGAGCGAGAGGAAATAGCAAGAGAGCGAGAGGAAATAGCAAAGAGCGAGAGGAAAAAGCATGAGAGCGAGAGGAAATAGCAAAGAGCGAGAGGAAAAAGCATGAGAGCGAGAGGAAAAGCATGAGAGCGAGAGGAAAAAGCATGAGAGCGAGAGGAAATAGCAAAGAGCGAGAGGAAATAGCAAAGAGCGAGAGGAAATAGCAAAGAGCGAGAGGAAAAAGCAATGAGAGCGAGAGGAAATAGCAAAGAGCGAGAGGAAATAGCAAAGAGCGAGAGAAAAAGCAAAGAGCGAGAGGAAAAAGTAAAGAGTGAGAGGAAATAGCAAAGAACGAGAGGAAAAAGCATGAGAGCGAGAGGAAAAGCAAAGAGCGAGAGGAAATAGCAAAGAGCGAGAGGAAAAGCAAAGAGCGAGAGGAAAAAGCAAAGAGCGAGAGGAAAAAGCATGAGAGCGAGAGGAAAAAGCAAAGAGCGAGAGGAAAAAGCATGAGAGCGAGAGGAAAAAGCAAGAGAGCGAGAGGAAATAGCAAAGAGCGAGAGGAAAAAGCAAAGAGCGAGAGGAAAAAGCAAGAGAGAGAGAGGAAAGTTCAAGAGAGGGAAGGGGAGAGAGAGGAAAGTGCAAGAGAGAGAGAGAGAAGAGCAATGGGAGGATATAGAGAGAGAGGAAAGAGCAAGAAAGGGAAAGAGACAGGGCAGAGCAAGAGAGAGAGAGAGAGAGAGAGAAGAAATAGCATGAGAGAGAGGAAAGACCAAGTGAGGGAGAGAGAGGAAAATGCAAGAAAGGAGAGAGAGGAAAATGCAAGAAAGGGAGAAGAGGAAAGAACAAGAGAGGGAGGGAGAGGGAGAGTGAGAAGGAGAAAGGCGGCAGTTGGCAGACGGAGAAAGGCTGCAACGAGAGACGAAGAGAAGATTAGTACAGAGACTTTGTATTTAGAACGCCGTTGAAGCTCTGCAGCCATTTGTAGTCATGGCATACGTTCGGGCATTGCAAACACTGCTATACGAAATTAACGTCACTATTTCCTCATAACTAGGAAGTAAACGCAGAGAGTTTAACGCTGGGATATTTACCGTTTCAATTACATCCGCCTCTCCATTTTGTATAGGAATAACATACGTAAATTATAGACACTCTCTGATATCACTTCTTCCAAGTTTTGTGCTGTAATTTCCTTATGATAATATATAAGGGAAGTTTGGGTGCTTCACTAGTTCATGTAGTCCTCAGCTGCGGCCCTATTGGAAGAGGTTCCATGTTAGATTACGGGAGGAGAAATGGAGCTTCGTCTCTCAGAGGCACGGGATGTAGCCCAGGTCTCTTGTCTTACACCTCTATTCGTATTCAGCTGTGTCGTTTCATAGGACATCTATCGGAACACTAAGGCCCAGTTTCACCAACCCTTGTTAAGGCAGTTTAACATTAAACTTAACGGAAGAGCTGTTTCATCAACCGTTGTCACTGCTAACATCATGTTAAACCCACTTTTAAATTAACATAGCATACTCCTGCAGTTAAATCCTTAACATCCTGTTACAGAGTGAATCATGGCTGCCAGAGAACATATGTTACACGCCACATTATTATATCGAGATATAGTTGCAGTGAAAACAATTGAGGCGCTGACATGGGAAAGGTAGTAACTGCCAAAAACAAAATTTTTCAGGGGAAGCAAAAAACAAATTTATGAACACTTTCTCACTTACATTATTACAGAAACTGCTTTAAATGAAAGGCATACACTCATGTTTGTGTTACATATGAAATTTGAAAAGTCTGGCACAGATTTATCTGTGAAATCCTATTTTATGAAAAAACAACATTGAAATCACTCCTTAGCCAAACTGAGAATTAACGTTATTTATACATTATGCACAAATTTTTCGGTAAAATGCATAATACTTTTCATCGAGGAAGTCTAACATAGATAACAAGTCTCTCTTTTTGGCATCAGGGACGACTGGTCTTCTTTCAAGGCGTTGCAAGCAATGCAAGTTGGTGATTGACGTTAATGACTGTCCTTTCTTAAAAATCCTGTACTCTGTCCACATTTCAAGGTCATTAAATGACTGTCTTGTTTTTATTAGAGGAAAATCAGCTCTTGAGAGTCTAATCCAGTTGAGGGTGCTGATTTTGGTAGGAGTTGTATTCAAAAACCTGTCACATTCTGCAGAAAAGTCGAAGAAATCCTCATCCTTCATCATTATTACATTATTAGGCCTTACCCCTTCTGGAACCATGGCCTTGCATCTTTTTTTTTCTTTTCTCTATGATGCCAAATTCCCTATCACATGGCATGTAGGAATGTTCTGAAACCAGGAATTTCAAGTCCACTGAATCAAAATGTTTCTTGGCAATAATGTAAATCGGACCATTAGAATCATCCGATTCTTATTCTGCCCTGCACAGTTATCAGCCCATATTTGTCTAGACACATTCTGATGTTGTCAAAGGAGTTACTACCTTCTCCGCGCCAACAGCTGTGCACATACAACTTACAACATCTAGTGACTACGTTTCCAACTTCGTTTCATTACATACGGACATGCTACCTACTCTGTGCCATTGGCATGACCATTTACTACCTTCTCAATGAAAAACCTAAAAATTCGAATTTTTGGCAGTTACGACCTTTCCCATGTCAATGCCTCAATTAGCTGCAATCACTACTTCAGCATTTTTAGTTATTCAGAATAGATAAGTTCATAAATACTAAAATGATTCATATTAATATTAGCACTGCATCCACAGTGAAGAGAAGATATGTGCTTATCAACGTAAGCATTTCTGTGATTATTATTTCGTATTAATACTCAGATATAATTGCAGATTTTCAAAACAATATTTCTTTATTTCACTCATTTAAAGTTCACATGTAATATTGTGACCAATGACGTGTGAAGATATGTTAGATATATAAGATATGAAAATATGTTAACGCTTACCATTGTAGTATTCAGCATCACAATTATTTTCATTTTCTATTGGTTGTATTTGATCCTGGATAATTGAAAGAATCATCGTACAAATATCAATTTTGAGAGTGAAAGTACAAGCGTCAGTTTTCAAAAACTGTATATTGTGCATGATCCGTCTTAGCATTTCTTTTAATACAATTCTCCGCTAAAACAAATGACCACACCAACTAAAGGCACATTCAGTAAACTTTCATACAATCACTGCTTCTTTTATTCCTGTTACATTACTCTTAACATCATGTTACCTAACCAAAGTATCTCAAATGGTTGGTGAAACACTATTACACTAACAGGTTGTTTAATTTTTAAGAGCACGTTAGTTAACATGCTGTTAGCGTTATTTTAACGAAGTTTGGTGAAACTGGGCCTAAGTCTTCAATGTCTACGAAAACCTCCGACAGAGACAAAGGGACGAGTTCAAAGGATGACACTTCTTCCGACCATGATCCTGAAGATCAACGCATCACAATGTTTACTTACTTGCTTTTAAGGGACCCGGAGGTTCATTGCCGCCCTCACATAAGCCCGCCATCGGTCCCTATCCTGAGCAAGATTAATCTATTCTCTATCATCATATCCTACCTCCCTTAAATCCATTTTAATATTAACTTCCCATCTACGTCTCGGCCTCCCTAAAGGTCTTTTTCCCTCCGACCTCCCAACTAACCTCTATATGCATTTCTGGATTCGCCCATACGTGCTACATGCCCTGCCCATCTCAAACGTCTGGATTTAATGTTCCTAATTATGTCAGGTGAAGAATACAATACGTGCAGTTATGTGTTGTTAACTTTCTCCATTCTCCTTTAACTTCATCCCTCTTAGCCCCAAATATTTTCCTAAGCACCTTATTCTCAAAACACCCTTAATCTCTGTTCCTCTCTCAAAGTGAGAGTCCAAGTTTCACAACCATACAGAACAACCGGTAATATAACTGTTTTATAAATTCTAACTTTCAGATTTTTTGACAGCAGACTGGATGACAAAAGCTTCTCAACCGAATAATAACAGGTATTTCCCATATTTATTCTGTGTTTAATTTCCTCCAGAGTATCATTTATATTTGTTACTGTTGCTCCAAATGCTACGAAATTTAAATGAAGTTATAATTTTCGTCATCACCATAGTCAACATTTTCGTCACCGTAATTATCTCAATTACCAGTTATTGTTTTCGCCATCATCACTGTCAACATTTTCGTCAGCGTAATTATCTGTATTGTCAATTTTATTTTTCGTCATGGTAACCGTCTCCGTCATTCGTCACCATCGCCATATTCATTGCCTTCGACATAGCCGTGTCATTTCCATCACCAGAGTAAACATTTTTGTCACCATTTCCATTACATTATTATAAAATATTTTAATGAGTTTCGCCACAGAAGTAAACATTTTAGTTGTCATTTTCGTTAACTTATTAAACATTTTCGTCGTCATACTCGTAGCCGAAGCAAGCATAGGCCTACTCGTCACCGAACAAGCGTACTAGTTACTATCGTCACTAAAGAACATTAATCATTTTTGTCAGAAATTAACATTTTCGTTATCTCAGTAACAAAATTTCCCTGCCATTTTCTTCACTGCAGTAAAAATTGCCATTATAATTAAACTATTGTAGCGCGAAAATAAACTTTTTAAGACGCAATTTCATCAGAAACGTTTCTTCGATTTCCGTTTCACGCTAACCTTATTAAGTTTCGTAAAATGTTATTTATAGAATCAAATCTAAGCATAGAGAGCTTACCATCATCGAACACTTTGCCCCTTATTCTTGGCTTTATTAGGTTAATTAATTAAATTAATTATATGGTTCACCTGCCTGTAGGCCTATGTGCTGTTAAAAGTCTTAATTTTCTGTACAAATTTAAGAATCTTCGGATAAATTTCATAGTTTAAAGAAATGTAAAGCTGAGGAAATCCTTGTCATGCGTTTATTTCAGTAGTGCAATATGTGAAAGATGTTACTTCAAACTACAACTCTGAAGGCAAATTCCCTGCTCTACCTGACTTGTGCATGGACAACTTGTGCACCGCTAACCCTCTTTCGGTACGTCCTAATAGGACAGCTGTGGCGAAAATGTGACTCGCGAGCACATTGTGACTCGCAATGATAGCTGTGCATTTCTCTTGCTTTCTACCTCCCCCAACCCCCACCCTCTCACTCACTGGAGTCAAACTCCGTTCCATTTGTATTTACCTCTGACCTCTGAGTGGCGTATCGTCGCAATGTCTCTCTCGAAACCATGTACCTCTACAAAAACGAAAGTTTCAAGTAGGATGGGAGGACGCATTTTTTTTGCTGTGATATGATGAGAATATTAAATGTATGATTTGTTGAGAAATATTACGAGGAAAATGGCTGTATAACATAAAACGGCATTATACTACATGTTACTGATGAAATACAAAAAGGTTAACTATTATTATTATTATTATTATTATTATTACTATTATTATTATTACTATTATTATTATTATTATTATTATTATTATTATTATTATTATTATTAATCTCTGTACGTCGATTCTTTTTCAGCAGATGTACGAATAATGCAGTTAGATCTCCAATTTAAACTCACAGATCTACAATGTGATGTTAAATGAAAGCTAGATGTAAGGACTTGACAAATGTTGAACTTTTCAAATCTTTGCCAAAAATAAATATCCGAAGCTTCGTTCTTTTCAACAATGAAAATAGTAAAACCCAAATTTAGATCACGACTGACAGATAAATACCTTCGTGATCAACTACGACTGGCAGTAAGTGACATAATTCCTGATTCTGAAACTCTGTCGCAGCGACATTCTGAAGAGAGTTAATAGGTTGTGATAATGTGTTCTATGTTTTCTTGTTCATTTCTTTCTTCGTTGTACGTACTAAACATTAGTTTGTAACCTTATATTGTATAAAATTATATTTAAGTGCTTGACGCAAGGAAAATAAAAATCCGTTAATAAGTCAGACAGTTGCTTCACTTCCCCTTCGGGTGTCCGCCTCTCTCCATAGGTGCTATGCACGTTGCAGGTTAGGTCTACATAGTGGCTCGGCGCACGATCACATTCTCGCCATGGCTGTAATAGGGGAAGGGAATTAACAGGTAGGGAAATCTCCCCGCCGCGCGCACTAGCCTGTACAGGCTTGAATATGCACCACTGCCGTACCCTAATGCCCACGTGCATCAACGTCGGTTAGTGTAACCACTAGTTAAAATTGTCGCTTAACCCCTGGTTAAGCATTTTTATGGTGGGTTGACCTCGGTTACGACTTAAATAGAAGGTTAACCACAGTAATCTCTAACCGGCCATATTCGAGCGTTTAAAGGAGATAACCAGTTATTAGTAGAGCAAGTAAAGCAAAATGGCGGCCAGAGCCACAGATGTTTATTTCGAAGACGATTATTATTATAATACAGTACTTGAATTACTTGGATAAAGCGTGAGTGTGAAGTTTCTTTAGTGGAAAGAGAGAATTCTTACGAGACAGAAAATTTCAGGAGGATGTCGTTTTTCAAAAATCTACAAATGGCTCACTTGAAATAACACAAAAACAGTCATATTTCTTCTATTGATCGGCTGCTTATATTACGATTCTATATAACTTATTTTCTATATTTTAAGAGGGAATACTTGAATATCTCTTTCTCTATGTCACTGGCTGAACAAAGAGAGGTTATGGATGGATCTTAGGATAATGAACAGTAACCTGGTGTAAATGAGGTGCTGGATCGTACACACATTCCTACTAATCTTCTCCATCCTTTTCCTTTATGGATATTCCATCTTTTTATATAATATATTTAAATATAGTAAGTAAGTCTATCGATACTTTAACCTTATATTGGAATATAATCATTTTTACATTCAATGTTCTATTTTGTACGATTTTAACCTAACAGCACTGAAAAACAAAGAAATGCAACTCGCAAATATAACAGCGCCCAAAGGCAAACAAATGCAACGCGAAAATGTAGGACACGTTCATTTCGATGTAGAACGGAGTGAGCGCAGTCGTTTTTAGACGTTGACTATTATCTTTGCAGCGGTATGGATGCTTTCCTTTTGTCATTTTGTAGAAACAGTGTACCATCATAGACTTTACTCTGGTTAAATGAGGTGTCAGTTAACCATGTTTAAGTAATCGGTGATTATGAATGACGCACAGAAATTACATTTTAACCACCGTTACTGTTTAACCGTCGTTTCGTAATCTATGATTACTGCGTTTTTAACCGATGTTGATGCACTTCGCCATAAGTGATTTGTTTCTGGTGACATTCGTCGCACTGGATGCCAGGAAATCGAGTCCAGCCCCGTCAATCAACCTCGGAACTTGAGGAAATGAAGGGATCAAGGATGATTCTTATGCCCACGTGCATCAACGTCGGTTAGTGTAACCAACGGTTAAAATTGTCACCTAACCCCTAGTTAAGCATTTTTACAGTGGACCGACCTCGGTTACGACTTAAATAGGAGGTTAACCACAGTAATCTCTAACCGGCCATATTCGAGCGGTTAAAAGAGATAACCAGTGATTACTAGAGCAAGTAAAACAAAATGGCGGCCAGAGCCACAGATGTTTATTTCGAAGACGATTATTATTGTACAGTACTTGAATTACTTGGATAGAGCGTGAGCGTGAAGTTCCTTTAGTGGAAAGAGAGAATTCTTATGAGGAATTAGGTGACAGAAAATTTCAGGAGGGATTTCGTTTATCAAAATCTACAAATGGATAATTTGAAATAACACAAAAAGTCATATTTCTCCTATGCATCGGCTGCTTATATTAAGATTCTATGTAACTGTTATTTTCTGTATTTTAAGAGGGAATACTCGAATATCTCTTTCTCTATGTCACTGGCTGAACAAAGAGAGGTTATGGATGGATCTTAGGATAATGAACAGTTCCGACGTGTAAATGGAGTTCTGGATCGTATACACATTCCTACTAATCTTCTGCATCCTTTTCCTTTATAGATATTCCATCTTTTTATATAATATATTTAAATCCAGTAATTAAATCTATCGATACTTCAATCTCACATTGGGATATAATTATTTTTGCATTCAATTTTCTATTTTGTACGATTTTAACCTAACAGCACTGAAAAGCAAAGAAATGCAACTCGCAAATATAACAGTGCCCAAAGGCAAACAAATGCAAAGCGAAAATGTAGGACACGTTCATTTCGATGTAGAACGGAGTGAGCGCAGTCGTTTTTAGACGTTGACTATTATCTTTGCAGCGGTATGGATGCTTTCCTTTAGTCATTTTATAGAAACAGTGTACCATCATAGACTGTACTCTGGTTAAATGAGGTGTCAGCTAGCCATGTTTAAGTAATATGTGATTATGAATGGTGCACAGAAATTACACTTTAACCACTGTTACTGTTTAACCGTCGTTTCGTAATCTATGATTACTGCGTTTTTAACCGATGTTGATGCACTTCGCCATTAGTAGCCTATGTACGGAATAACCCGAGTTTTGAAAAGGAAGGATTTTCTCTAGCGAGTCATTACGAACTACTACTGTAGCTGAGAAATTTCGTCAGTTATTAGTTTTGAAAGCCCATTTTCGTTGAAAAAAATTGACAGCTGAAGCTTGGTTTTAACGATTTTAATGTAAATAAATCTTCTATTACAATTAATTTACTTTTTAGGCAACAAAATACATAAAACGTGATGCGTTTGAGAAAATAAAAACGATTTAACATGAGAACAGGAGAGAATATCATCGAAATGATAGCCGTCCAAATCTTGGATTTAAAATATCGGCATCCTAATCAATTCAAATGAGCAAAAAATAAAATGTAAATTAATGTTAACAAAATACATAATGAAATTTTAAGAAAGAATATTCTGCGACAAGATGTGGTGGCTATCAAAACGATAAAAAATTATTGAAAATAAATAATATACATTGAATATTATTAAGATGAATAGAGATGGTGATTGATGATGTTCAATGAAGATTTTAAAATGGTTGATGCAATTGTCTGAAGAGTCTTGTCAGGAACCTTTAATTTTCTGAGGATCTCCAATGTAAATTTGGGAATTGTTCCTCGCGCACCAAACATAAGTTCAATGACATTCCAATCTTGAATATTAGCTATATTTATGACTGAGATCATCACAGCATTGAAGGTAAATAGCGCGTTTCTCTTCATGTACCTGCTTTGGTTGATCTTCATTAATTTCGAACCTACAGTGGGGTCAAGAATGAGATCAGTTTTTTTTTATCTCGGTCAATTATTATGATGTCAGCACGCCGTGTAGATCCTTCCGTAGAAAGACATTGAACTTCCTCATATACCTCGTATTCACCATGTTTCCTTAATCTGTTGGCAATTATTGAGCGGATTGTGTTATGTCTGTCAATTCGCAGTAATTCGCCCTGAGGGCAGAATCCTAGCACTTAATTTTCAGAAATCTGTAAGTATTGTATTGCTGCAAAAGTTCGTAGCGTTTTTTCGCTGTGACGAAGTTTCTGAGATGAACAGAAGGCAAAAATTAAATCAGTAATATGTTCTCCTACAATATCTGTGACTCTCTGCGAACGCTGGGGTAATTTTTCGATTTCGTGTCTGAAGAAATCTGCTGGTATGGCATGTTAACAGACCGACTTTCTTGAAACGTGTGATACCGTAACAATATCGACTTGTAATTGGGAGTCCTCAGAACACCGTACTCACGGAGAAAACGAAGTTGAAATGATGTTACACTTTAAAATTCTGTGAAACACAACACGCATTTGGCTCGTTACATTGCAGTAAATGACATGTTGTTTGTTCAGTCGTTGCTAAGAGATAATCTCACTTCTTTTGTTCGTTATTTAACATCATATTGAAAGTGAAATAATTATTTTTGTGCGAGATCGTGCGTATTTGCTTGGTTTCCGCACAGAACCAAAACGCGGTAAGTGTGAAATACCACATTCAGTATTCCCAACGTAACACACATAACAATTTCCCTCTTCTTACCGCTTAAGCGCGACATTCATTTTACTGCTTTAGGCTTTTAACATATTATTTTTAGAGACGTTTAACATAGTAATAATTATAAATTGGAAACTTACCACTGCAATTTCACCTAAATTGCAATGTTAATTATTGTTTTTAAATATTTGCAAAAATTAAGTGAAGTCTACTACTCCACGAAACTTATTGCATTCCTGATACAAGTAACATTAAGGAAGCCGTGAAAAAATCAACAAGATTCCAGATGCCGATGTTATTACTGCAATATGTTATATAAATAATATTGTTAAAATATTAAAATGAAAAATAAATCATTACATAACCTTACCGTTTGTTTTAAGTTCGCATTTATAGACTGGGGGGAAGGCAGACGTATATCACGGCCTGCTGGAGTATAGTAAACACAGAAAACATTTTACAGCAACAATGTTGAAGAAAGATATTTTGGTGTTCCGAAGTTGGCGTCATTAAACAGAAACCAACATGGAGATTTCATTGCAACTAATTAGAAATTCGTCTTTCAGGTATGTAATAAACGATCTTCGCACAAAATAATGTACAATACACGAGCGGTATGTTTTCATGTTCTCGAAATTAAAAAGCTCAACTACGTTTCGCTTTTTCAATCTTTTCCTCGACCATGAAAACGTCAACATACCGCTCTTGTAACGTATATTACTATTATCACTCCTGATATACTTTTATAGCGAATTTATTTTATGTCTTTGCAAACGGATCGGACTGTACTTAAAATAGGTCTATTAAACGATATGAATGATGAAATTATTTATTTATTTACTTATTTATTTACTATTTACTTATTTATTTATTTATTTATTTATTTATTTATTTATTTATTTATTTATTTATTTATTTATTTATTCATTCATTCATTCATTATCTATCTATCTTTCTATTTGTCATTTCATTACTGCCTCAAGTTTCGAATTTGCCCGTTGACAAAGCATACCAGATAATGAAACAACAAAACAACTGCAGGTAGTCTTAATTATTGTAATTACATCGTTAAAATTTCCAAAATATTGATTCAGCTTCAAATGTGAAACCATATTTAAAAAACCTCAACTTTTTTTTCACATATTTCATAAATATCATGTCTAGATCCATTCTTATTATAGAAGCTACGAGCTCTTAACGGGACTTCAACACACAAAACTGTACTAAGTAATAAAAACAAGGCTAATATATTATGTTAAAATATTGTAAACATAAGTAAATATCACATACCATCCTAAAGCTATCTATTTTCTGATCACTTTACATTCAGAGTTCAATATTATAAGCCTGTTATCTTCTGAGTTATCCAAAGTTTAAAATATAGTCTTACGCTTTTCGATCCCTGATTGTATTACCCGGTTCCATGACCTGGATTTCTCAAGTGACCATTCCATATAAACGCATTTATGTCAAAACAAACAATATTAGGCATATTTAATTACTCTATGTAGATGTGAGCAATCCATGTATGGTGGGTCCCTATCACCACGGCATGGCGCGTCCTCAGGTTGCGGATAGAGGAGACGGCCTCCAGATATGGAGGGTAGCTGCGAATATATCGAATAAGCAGTCGTGGACAGCCGATAAGGGGGTGGTCCTCCAGCTTGGGGGTTGGGCGAAGGGCTAACAACCCATCACCGTAAAAAACAGCTTGTTACGAATTCCTACAGTAAGCCTCGGAATAGGACTGATTCTCTGGCACGACCACAGCAAAGGAATAAGGTTTTGAGATTTGGCACTTGGAACGTAACTAGTCTTTATAGAACAGGAGGGGTAACATTAGTAGCAAAAGAACTAGCTAGATATAGAATAGACTTTGTGGGAGTACAAGAGGTTAGGTTAGATGGGAATGGCATATCACAAATAGGAGATTACTTGTTGTATTATGGGAAGGAAACAATAATCACCAATTAGGAACAGGATTCTTTGTACATAAAAGAATAAAATCAGCAGTAAAAAAGGTCGAATTTATCAGTGACAGGTTATCATATTTAGTACTTAAGGGTAGATGGTGCGACATCATAGTTATAAATGCTCACGCCCCTACAGAAGAGAAAGACGACTATATAAAGGATAGCTTCTATGAGGAATTGGAACATACTTTTGATCAGTTCCCTAGGTATCACATGAAAATTTTATTGGGGATTTCAACGCTAAAGTAGGACGGGAGGATATTTTTAGACCAACTATTGGAAAAGAGAGCCTACACGCAATTAGTAGTGACAATGGAGTTAGATTAGTCAACTTTGCCACATCGAAAAATTTAATTGTCAAAAGTACAACATTCCCCATAAGGATATACATAAATATACTTGGACTTCTCCAGATGGATTGACACACAACCAAATAGATCACATCTTGATAGATAAACGGAGACATACTAGTATAGTAGATATTCGAACTTTCAGGGGTGCAGACTGTAATTCTGACCATTATTTGGTGATTGGAGAATTAAGAGAAAGATTATCAGTAGCCAAGCGAGTAGAGCAACAAGTTAATATTACTAAATTCAATATTTTGAAATTAAAGGACGAGGAAGCTAAGCAAAATTATCAGGTCGAAATTTCGAATAGGTTTGCCACTTTAGAAAGTTCCGACGAAGTTGAGAAAGAATTAGATGTTAATAGCGTGTGGGAAAATATCAGAGATAGTATCAAAATTGCAGCTGAGCAGAGCATAGGTTATTATGAAACTAAGAAAAAGAAACCGTGGTTTGATGAAGATTGTTGCATTGCAGTAGAAAGAAGGAAACAGGCAAAATTGAAATTCTTACAGGATCCAGTTGAGGAGAAGAGAGATAATTATTTCAATGAAAGACGGGAAGCAAGTCGTACACTTAGGAATAAAAAGAGAGGTTACTTGAAGGAAAAACTGAATGAGGTAGAAACAAATAGTAAGAATAAAAACATTCGAGATTTATATAAGGGTATAAAGGAATTTAAGAACGGATATCAGTCAAGGGTAAACGTGATCAAGGATGAGAATGGTGACTTGCTTGCAGACCCTCCATCAATCCTAAACAGATGGAAAAACTATTTTGCGCAACTACTAAATGTACATAGGCCAAATAGAAATGATCGGGACGATATTGAAATACAAACTGCTGAGCCATTTATACCCGAACCCACCCTTTCAGAAGTCGAAATTGCGATAGAAAATCTGAAAAAGTACAAGTCTCCAGGTATCGATCAAATTCCAGCAGAATTAATACAAGAGGGTGGAAGTGCATTATATAGCGAAATTTATAAACTTGTACTTGCTATTTGGGAAAAGGAAATTGTACCAGAACAATGGAAGGAGTCCATAATTGTACCTATTTTTAAAAAGGGGGACAAAACCAACTGTGGTAACTTTCGAGGAATATCACTTTTGTTGACGTCGTACAAAATTTTGTCCAATATTCTTTTGAGGAGATTAACTCCGTACGTAGATGAAATTATTGGGGATCATCAGTGCGGTTTTCGGCGTAATAGATCGACTATTGATCAGATTTTTGTATTCGCCAGATAATGGAGAAAAAATGGGAGTATAAGGGTACAGTACATCAGTTATTCATAGATTTCAAAAGGCATATGACTCGGTTAAGAGGAAGTATTATATGATATTCTTATTGAATTTGGTATTCCCAAGAAACTAGTTCGATTAATTAAAATGTGTCTCAGTGAAACATACAGCAGAGTCCGTATAGGTCAGTTTCTATCTGATCCTTTTCCAATTCACTGTGGGCTAAAGCAGGGAGATGCACTATCACCTTTACTTTTTAACTTCGCTTTAGAATATGCCATTAGGAAAGTTCAGGATAACAGGCAGGGTTTGGAATTGAACGGGCTACATCAGCTTCTTGTCTATGCAGATGACGTGAATATGTTAGGAGAAAATACACAAACGGTTAGGGAAAACACGGAAATTTTACTTGAAGCAAGTAAAGCGATCGGTTTGGAAGTAAATCCCGAAAAGACAAAGTATATGATTATGTCTCGTGACGGGAATATTGTACGAAATGGAAATATAAAAATTGGAGATTTATCCTTCGAAGAGGTGGAAAAATTCAAATATCTTGGAGCAACAGTAACAAATATAAATGACACTCGGGAGGAAATTAAAAGCAGAATAAATATGGGAAATGCGTGTTATTATTCGGTTGAGAAGCTCTTATCATCCAGTCTGCTGTCAAAAATCTGAAAGTTAGAATTTATAAAACAGTTATATTACCGGTTCTTCTATATGGCTGTGAAACTTGGACTCTCACTCTGAGAGAGGAACATAGGTTAAGGGTGTTTGAGAATAAGGTGCTTAGGAAAATATTTGGGGCTAAGGGATGAAGTTACAGGAGAATGGAGAAAGTTACACAACACAGAACTGCACGCATTGTATTCTTCACCTGACATAATTAGGAACATTAAATCCAGACGTTTGAGATGGGCAGGGCATGTAGCACGTATGGGCGAATCCAGAAATGCATATAGAGTGTTAGTTGGGAGACCGGAGGGAAAAAGACCTTTAGGGAGGCCGAGACGTAGATGGGAGGATAATATTAAAATGGATTTGAGGGAGGTGGGGTATGATGATAGAGACTGGCTTAATCTTGCACAGGATAGGGACCGATGGCGGGCTTATGTGAGGGCGGCAATGAACCTTCGGGTTCCTTAAAAGCCATTTGTAAGTAAGTAAGTAAGTAAGATGTGAGCAATATTAATTACACTTATCTGTCTAATCCAAATACCTCACTCTTGGAGTTCTCTGAGTGTCTTAAATAACATTTTACTAAAAACAACGATGTCATTCGCAACAAGACAAAGGAACTGAATTTATTATTATTATTATTATTATTATTATTATTATTATTATTATTATTATTATTATTATTATTATTAAGCATTAAAATGTATGACAATGTTACGTGTCAGTTTTGTAGAGTGTATTTTTTTATTAAATTAGTACTAGAGAACTAAGACGTTACGGACAATAATCGTGGAACTGGACAATGACAATGACAAGGGGAAGTTAGCACTCTTAGGAAATTCTTCCAACAGCCCCTAAGTTCCGAAAAACTGGCGTACAATCTATCAGTGATCGAACTTAGATCCTTCTATCATGAGGTAGTGATTTGACTGAATTATAACTAGAAAAAAATATGAAAAAACAGTTATGGTACATAGAATACAATACCATAACATACCATCACATACATATTGTTCTACCTATTGTTCACTGAAAACCCAGAATTTTTCAATCTTCCCTATTTTCTGCCTTTCTCTTAGTCTCCCTATACGATCCACATATCTATCATCTGAATCTTCTTCTACCCCGAACTCTTCTCCCGTTCACCATTCCTTCCAGTGCATCCTCAATTTCTTCTCAGCCAGTGACCCAGCCAATTCCTTTTCCTCTTCCTGATCAGTTTCAGCATCATTCTTTCTTCACCCACTCTTTCCAACACAGCTTCATTTCTTACTCTGTCTGTCCATTTCACACGCTCCATTCTTCTCCATATCCATAATTCAAATGTTTCTAGTCGTTTCCCTTAACTTCGTCGTAATGTCCATGTTTCTGCCCCACACAAAGCCCTTTACTAGTCTCTTCCTTAGTTCTTTCTCCAGAGGTCCACAGAAGATTCTCCTTTTTCTATTAAAAGCTTCCTTTACCATTGCTATCCTCCTTTTGACATCCCGGTAGCAGCTTATGTTACTACTTATTGTACTCTCCAAAGAGTTAAATGGTGATTTGAAATTGAATTCATTCATTCATTCATAGATTTCTGCCCAAGGGCAGATCTTTCCCTGCAAACCCAGCATTCTCCAGTCTTTCCTATTTTCTGCCTTCCTCTTAGTCTCCGCATATGATCCATATAATGTAAATGTTGTCTATCATCTGATATCTTCTTCTGCCCCGAACTTCTCTCCGTTCCCCATTCCTTCCAGTGCATCCTTCAGTAAACAGTTTCTTCTTCTCAGCCAATGACTCAACCAATTCTTCTTCTCTTCCTGATCAGTTTCAGCATCATTCTTTCTTCATACACTCTTTACAACACAGCAAAATTGGATCAAGCTTGTAAAAGCAGCAACGCTCTCACTCTAGTTGCCTTTAATTCTCTAAAGCGAGTAAATAGAAGTTTTATGAGTAATAAATTGACGTCGAAAATGTTAAGAGTACTTATTCTAATGATCGTCCGGAGTTAGAAGAAAGTTTTTAATTTCCTTAAGAGTTCGTTTTATAAATATGAACAACATTCTAATGCAGCAGGCGGCTTAATGTGGACGACTGCAATCAGAGCAATGTGATAGCATAGGGATGAATAGACAATAAACAACTGGATATATGACTGAAAAGGTGAACGAGACAATGAATGATTGCTCGATTAATTGAATGAATGAATAAATGAATGAATGAATGAATGAATGAATGAATGAGTGAATGAATCACTAATTGAATAAATGGTCAATTGAATGAATGTATGGCAAATTAAATTAATTTATATAACAAGGTCGATTTATGGAATGAATTAATCAAAGAATGATCGACTGCTTGAATGAATTAAACAATAATGGAATGATAGCTTTATTGAAAGAACTAGCCATACCCGTGCGCTCCGCTGCACCTGTTAGAAATAAATATAAAGTAATTACATAATTAAAATAGGACATTTGATCCAGGGAACATTCGTGTTTGATAGAAAGATAAATCGTTTAGTATGTTACTTAATTTAAATTGTATTTAAATAATTAAAATGCGATCATTTTGGTCCAGAAAGCACTCAGAAGTTACTGTAATAACATTATAGCATTATGTCCATCTAGAGAAACTACACTTTCCAATGGTGAAATAATAATTAATTATGCAAATCGGTTAATTTAGCTTTCGATATTACTTCATACAAACACAGAAACATTCTCTGTAGGCTATGTTTCATAGCTTTCGATTGTTATTGTCCAAGGCCCTTATAGACGTAGTCATTTGTTTTCATTTCATTACACCGCCTTAGATGGCTTTGTATTTTAATTTTAAAACTCATTTATCTCATTAAATATCAGTCCTATCAAAATTTTTCAAGGAATAAAACTTATCGGACATAATTTTTAAATAAACTTTTGTTATGTAACATATTTCACAAAAATAAATAATAAGCGAGATATTTTGATTTATTTAATTCAGGCCCCTTATAACCTCCCTTTTAAATAAAGTATTTTGAATGTCATATAGCCTAAAATCTAAGTTACAGCGTACTTAATTTATATTCCAATTTTCATATAAATCGGTTCAGCCCTTATCGCGTGAAAAGGTAACAAACATCCAGACAGACAGACATACATACAAACAAAAATTTCAAAATAGCGATTTTCGGTTTCAGAGTGGTTAATTATATATGTTAAGACCAATTATTTTTGGAAAATCGAAAATTACCAGAAAAATTTCGGCTACAGATGTATTATTAGTATTGATTAACCAAGGAATACATAACCGAATGAATAAATAAATTAACCAATGAATATATGGTCGAGTCCACACCTGTGGAGTAACGGTTAGCGCGTCTAGCCACGAAACCAGGGGGCCCGGGTTCGATTCCCGGTCGGGGCAAGTTACATGGTTGAGGTTTTTTCCGGAGTTTTCCCTCAACCAAATATGAGCATATGCTGGGTAACTTTAGGTGCTGCACCCCGGACTCATTTCACCGGCATTATCACCTTCATCTCATTCAGTAGCTAAATAACCCAAGATGTTGATACAGCGTCGTAAAATAACCTACTAAAATAAAAAATATATGATCGAATGATTAAATGAAATTAACCAATGAAAGAATGGTCGATTGATTTAATAAATTCGTCAATGAATGAATGATCGCATGATTGAGTGAATTAAATAATAAATGAATATTAGAGTGATTGAATATATTAACCAATGAAGGAATATCACGTGAATGAATTAATTAACCAACAAATGAAGGAACGCATACTAAAATGAATTAATCAGCGGACGACGGGGTACGTGAGGGACTGAATTAACCAACGAACGATGGAATGAATTACATAATGAACTGAAGGCCGCGTGATTTAATTAACTAATGAACGAAAAGTCTATTTTGAATAATTAATCACTAGATGAATGGTCTATTGATTGAATGAATTAACTAATGAATTGATGGACGGGTCGATGAATTTGGTGGACGTAGCAACGAATCAAGGAACAAGCCAATGAATCAATGAACAAGCCAATTAGTCAATGAACAAGCCAATGAATCAATGTACGAGCCAATAACTCAATGAATCAATGAACAAGCCAATGAGTCAATGAACAAGCCAATGAATCAGTGAACGAGCCAATAACTCAATGAAAAAGCCAATGAATCAATGAACAAGCCAATGAATCAATGAACGAGCCAATGAATCAATGAACGAGCCAATGAATCAATGAACGAGCCAATAAATCAATGAAAAAGCCAATGAATCAATGAACGAGCCAATGAATCAATGAAAGAGCCAATGAATCAATGAAAAAGCCAATGAATCAATGAAGAAGCCAATTAATCAATGAACAAGGCAATGAATCAATGAACAAGCCTATGAATCAATATACGAGCCAATAAATCAGTGAAAAGTCAATGAACGAGCCAAAGAATCATTAAATGAGTCAATGAACAAGTCAATGAATCAATGAACAAGCCAATGAATAAATGAAGAAGCCAATGAATCAATGAACGAGCCAATGAATAAATGAAGAAGCCAATGAATCAATGAACGAGCCAATGAATCAATGAACAAGCCAATGAATCAATGTACGAGCCAATAAATCAATTTAATTATTTTTATTTTAGTAGGTTATTTTACGACGCTTATCAACAGCTCAGGTTATTTAGCGTCTGAATGAGATGAAGGTGATAATGCTGGTGAAATGAATCCGGGGTCCAACACCGAAAGTTACCCAGCATTTGCTCATATTGGGTTGAGGGAAAACCCCGGAAAAACCTCAACCCGGTAACTTGCCCCGACCGGGAATCGAACCCGGGCCACCTGGTTTCGCGGCTAGACGCTCTAACCGTTACTCCACAGGTGTGGACCCAATAAATCAATGGAAAAGCCAATGAACGAGCCAATGAATCAACAAACAAGCCAATGAGTCAATGAACAAGCCAATGAATCAATGAACAAGCCAATGAATCAATGAACAGACCAATGAATCAATGAACAAGCCAATGAATCAATGAACGAGCCAATGAATCTATGAACAAGCCAATGAATCAATGAACGAGCCAATGAATCTATGAACAAGCCAATGAATCAATGAACATGCCAATGAATCAATGAACAAGCCAATGACTTATTGAAACAGCCAGTTGAACGCGCCAATGAAAGAATGGGTAGATGAATTCGTATCAATCGACATACAATGGAGTTCTGATTACTGAATAGAAATGAAATCGGAAAATGGGTGAATGTAAAAAGCATTGCGCGTTCTGTAGTGTGACTGAAGTCTCAGTGTGTGATCATGCACCTCTCTCTCACGTGTACACCTCCCATGCGGCGCGGCGAAAGGTTTGGCGCAGCGGTCTTATTGCGGCGTGGGACCCACCCCGTTTTGACCTGCTCGTCTCCACTCCGATCGACTGTAGTGCGACGACGCCGGTAAATAGGAGACTTGTTGACGCGCAGTAAAGCAAGTCATTGCTGCCAACGGTTCCATTACTACACTACCCTGATCTGGTTGAAAAGCTTGGAATAGAAAGCGTAACTCCCACCAGTTTCGAATAGAACTGTGTAGACACTAATCATGTAAAAGTAGTATAGATGTATTGGAAGACCAGAGTGGAAGAGCTCTTTCTATAGAATGTCAGTGTTTATAAACGATTTTGTTACTTTATTTAAATTCAGACTAACGGCTCTTGGCAAAGAAAAAGAGAGAAAAGGAAAACTCGTCTATTTATCCATCGATTCACAAACTTATATCATTACACAATCAACCACCAGACGTACGCATACACACATCTTTCCAATCACGCACACACCCTACTGGATAATATTCATTCATTCACTCAACTGCTAGCAAAACCCCACCTCACACGGCGGCTCACACTCCGACGTCTCACACCGCGACTCACTCCCCGACACCACAGGATCTTTCTCGACGACACCTCACCGCATCTCACTGCTAGTTACCTCACCGCTGCTCACTTCCCGACGGCTCACCGCATCTCACTCCCCCACACTTCACCGCTGTTCAGTCCCCGACACCTCACCGCATCTCACTCCCGACAGCTCACCGTTGTTCAGTCCGCGGCACCTCACCGCATCTCACTCCCGACAGCTCACCGTTGTTCAGTCCCCGGCACCTCACCTCATCTCACTCCCGACAGCTCACCGTTGTTCAGTCCCCGGCACCTCACCGCATCTCACTCCCGACAGCTCACCGTTGTTCAGTCCCCGGCACCTCACCGCATCTCACTCCCGACAGCTCACCGTTGTTCAGTCCCCCGGCACCTCACCGCATCTCACTCCCGACAGCTCAACGTTGTTCAGCCCCGGCACCTCACCGCATCTCACTCCCGACAGCTCACCGCATCACTCCTCCACTCCTCACCTCATCTCATCTCACTCTCCGATAATTATAAGTTTTTGAACCATTTAGAAAACACTTCACAACTTAAATATGAGATGTGGTAAATAAGTAAGACACTGTTATCGTTAATTAATACATTATTATTATTATTATTATTATTATTATTATTATTATTATTATTTCAGTACGTAGCATTGTAATTTTTCCCTCTTTGGTGATAACTGGTATAGTCCGGATCAGCTTACTTAATACCCTAAGGGTGAAACCTAACCGTTTCTCCCTCCCCCCCTTTACTACTCCACATATGCTAGAGAATTATGGTGATTTTCTAGTTTGAAGGTTGAATTTTCTTTTGCCAACTTCGTTTCGAATTTCGATACTGACAAACACTAGGCCTACAATTGGTAGTGATTTTCTAACTTATGTTGGCAGCAGGAACAGTTGTCGGTAGTGGAAATTATGAAAATTCAAATTGTTCTAGATTTCTGAGCCGATTACTGGAAGCTAATGAAACTCGAACATACTAATAAATAATTAATTAATATCAGTATTATATTAATACATAATAGTTATGTTATGTGTTGTGTTGTGGTTACAATTCAAGATTGTAGTCAGGTAAGTGTAAATACAAATAACATATGGTGTGATACATGCACTTGGGTGATGGATAGAAAATGCGCATGGAGACAACAATTATAACTAGAATAGCAAAATTATTAGGAGTAAGTAAGTATTCTTAAACATACATTTTAAAGTGGGCATTCGGTTTTCGGAGTTTGTACTAATCATTTCACGTGATGAAACAAAATACATTTTTAGGTTAGATCTCGTGAATCGTAAACTGTTTAGTCAAAGCAATGAATTTCATGTTGTCAGACAAAATACATTTTAATATTAGATCATATCAATCTACTAGGGTGTTATTCATAGACATTTCGCAGCACGCGCTACGAGCGTACTAAGCTAGCCCCGCCTATCCACTGGTTACGTGTACAGAATTCAAATCATATCCTATCGCTAACACTGGTTTATGAATACGAAAAACGCTGATCATCCACCGGAAGCCCGCGCTAAAAATGTCTATGAATACGACCCCTAATTTCCAACATAATGTGCGAGAAGTCCAGGTGGAAATAATAATAATAATAATAATAATAATAATAATAATAATAATAATAATAATAATGTTTTATTTTCGCTGGCAGAGTTAAGGCCATAAGGCCTTCTCTTCCACTCAACCAACCTTAATACAATACATATTTAAATTACGAATATTTACACTACACTTAAAAGGTTCTCCAGCAATATTCTTCAGTTAAGTTAACGACTAGTAGACTACATATTTATTTAAATTTAGATAAACCTATCAGGTAAAGTAGTAACTTAAATGAGCTAATTTAATTCAATCAATTATAATTAATTTGAGGTCTGAGATAGCTAGTAAAATGATGAAAATTAATTTAATATAAGCTTACTAGATCTATGTTACAGGGAGAAAATATATATATATATATAAATGTAAAATATATTTCTATAATGAGAATATTAATGTATAGGCCCACTCTTTCAGAAATTATTGAACCAATCAGAAAATACCTCCCAACGTAAAGATGAGATGTAGTAAATAAGCAAGACATCGTTATTGTTAATATAGTTTATTATTATTATTAGCCTACATGTCATTGTGATTTTATCCTCTTTGGTGATACCTGGTATTAGTTGGCAACACTGAAGAGACGGCCAAATTTCAGTGGTGTAGCATGGAATTTTGAGCAGGGGAAGCTAACTCAAGTGTCTTTCATGTACATATGAGAAAACGTATTACAAAAATATAGTCTTAAAATAAATAGCAGTCAATGTCAAGTCAGCAGTCGAAGATGGGTTGGAACCTCGTAAGTAACACCAATAAGGCATGACCTCAAATGGTACGTAGTAAAATATGATTTCACTGTTTACACATACAGTATCTCTAACAAATAGACACGTATACGTATAACATTAGCTCACTCCCTGTCATACTTAGAGAAATCACAATATTAACGATCAACAGATACAGTATTACTATCATTACGTAAGTATGCGTCTGTGTTTTGGTAATGTCCTTGATTGACAGCAATAATTTATTTTCTAAATCGCACTTTTGTTCGTAAGTCAGTCTTGATAATAAAATTGTCCTAAAAAAATTCAAGTAAATTGGTGTCAGGAACTGTTATTTCACTCCTTATATATTATATCAGCCACAATGCACAGTAACACTTCAACTGAACACAACTCACGAAAGGGATAACTCGGAAACTAAATTATTTTCAATGTAAAAGCTAGCTTCTTGCGAGCCTTGCGATCAGGGTAGTTTAGTTAGAAAGGGATGGAAAATCTGCGGGGAGGGTTACACAGAAGAATGAGTGTAAGAGACCAGTCTGCTTGGAAGCTGGTGTGTGCAGGCTTCTTGTTTACTGCTGCAACACAAATCATCTTGAGCTGCCGCATCTCAATATTTAACGCATAAATATAAACTCTATTAAAATTAATAAATAATTTTGTTCATAAACTACAGGTTTATTATGAAATTATTATTGACTGGAGAAGCTGAGCTTTTTAGCTTACACTTACGCTACGCCACTGCCAAATTGGCCCTTTAGGAACTGCTCTTACGTGATCCTCACTCACTACATTAGTTGGCAACACTGAAGAGACGGCCAAATTAGACTTTTAGGAACTACACTTACGTGATCCTCACTTATATTGCCAATTGACCAGTAAATTACGTTCAGCTTTTCAACACATGTTGTATTCTGCATTCGTTACAGTTAGAAACAAAGCACGCCCGCAATATTTGGTAAGTGCTTACATAATCTTAGCCACTTGGAATCCCTCGAACACACAAATGCAGTCGGTGGAACCTTCTCATTGTTTATTCTTTTCTGAGGGATGGGCAAGACTTAGCAGATTGTAAACGAGGAGCGTCCTCCACTCTTGGCAGTGAACAACCTTCGTAGCAGTTCTTTTCATACAAGTTTCTAGCATCCATTGTTTGCTTATTTCCTATGTACTCGCATGTTACCGCTCGACTAGATAATTTTCTACGTATACCCGGTATTTTGGTTAAGTTGCTAAAAACTATGTAGGCTAACTTGAAATCCGCTCATTTCAATTGTCAAATTGAAATTAAAATGCGTACAAAATCTTAGAAGGAAAATTTCCAGTATCAGTCCCCTAACTGTGCGTGGTATTCTTCTACAATGCACTGTACCACTAGTATATTATAACTGTATGACAATGTAAATGAATTGCAGAAACACCACATGTCCATTTCAGTAAATTTTTCAGGAGGCAGAAAAAACTGATTATCTTCAGAAGCGTTTAGTATTTTAGTTATTTATTTTTTTGTTATTTATTTGATTTAGGAATTTATTTATTTATTTTTTATTTAAAAATTTATTTATTTGGACATTTAGGGTTTATTTATTTATGACTAGTAATAGTTTAATTTCCTGAAAACAGTTTTTAGTGAACAGGCTTAGAAGGACAAAACTTATAAAGAAAAAAAACGAGGAGCGCCATTTTTATAGAAATTTAGTTAAGAGTCGGTTCTTGTAGTATTTTTCGCGTTCTTTCCAAATCTGTGGTCCGTTTATTTCAGAAAAGAACATTTACATGATTTTGTGAACGTTAAAGTATGTCGATACTTTCATAATCGGACACTTCCATACATACAGTAGAAACAGATTATCAAATGTCAAATACAAATTAAAATGGAAAATGGATTATCCAAAGTTTAAGAACAGACAAATTTTTTTTCTTCAAAAATAAATAGCTATGAAGTAGACCACAATGTTTTGTACATCATTAAATATAGTAGGTTCCATATGTTTTTGCTAGAGGGTGTTATTTCAAATTTTCTTTATAAAAGTTGCAAAAATTGTTCTACTGTTCAAGCAATTGAACCGTTCTACAGGGACAACATTTTATTTTTACTAACATTTTTAATATTAACCTGTTTATACTTTTTAAGAACCAAACAACGTCTATCACCTCTCAAACCAAGACTGGAGTTCGATGATAATTAAAAAACACAAATCACTTACTAGGTATAGGTAAAAAAGGAAGGAAAGTAGTTCATCCATGTAAAATAATTTTATCACAATTTACGTAAACTAGGAAATATCGCGATTTTGAATTTGATAATTTTCATTAGGTTTTTGTTTAATCAAAGTACAGTACTGTATTAAGAATAAGTGTTTTTACTCAAGAAGTGAGTTATCCATGCGAACGTATTCATTATGCCTCATATTATACTGTCATACACTACATTGACCTTACAAATAGAGAAAGACAGTTGAATTGAAAAATAATCATAATGTGAATATTTAAACATAATTTTGAAAATGGTCCGTTCATTTCGATACACGGCTTCAGTAAATATGCTGTCATATTATCGCACGAAGAACTATTCATCTAATTCCAATCTTCAATTTCGTTCTTAGAACTGTAACTCAGCTATTTGTTGAAATAACATTTGTCCTCATATCTCGAAAAGTACTTGCTCACATCATCTTCATTTTCCATGCCCGACCAGAAAATATAAAATTCATCTTTCATCGTCATGCTCATCTACTGAATTCCGTCCAACATGTGGTTATGCCGCAGGATTGTCAAAAAGGAGGAAATCATTTCTTTCACTTCCTATGATAGTTTTATATATATATATATATATATATATATATATATATATATGACAGTTAATTACTTAACGAGGCCTTTTTATTTAAGTTAAATTAAACAGCTGTATAATATTACGTAAACGTCCAATTCCTAACAGAATTTAATGTTTTTTTTTCTTTTTTTTTAAGACTTTTCTTTTTTTTATTAGAGGGGCGAGCATTCCATATGGGGAAATCGGGATGCGACGTTAGGCAAACGGACAGTATTTGTACCGAGTTGTTTTGATTCAATATTGAAAGCTCTTTAGTCACTGGAAATTTCTTTTTTTATTTCTGGAACGTATTATTTTCATGTAACTCAGTTTTGCTTATGCTATTATTTTTTGGTTCTGTTAGTATTAGTTTTTAACTTTTAGTTAGAATTGGGAGCTTATATACATTCAAAACCAGGTAGAGTGTAAAATTGAAGTAAAAATAAAATGATGTCCCTGTATAATATAAATTGTATATAAAATGTCTTCCATGGGTATTAACAGGAAACGTGTTGTATTATTATTACTTTATTACTTATGGCTTTTAAGGAACCTCGGCGGTTCATTGCAGTGCTCACCCATAAGCCCGTTGTCGGTCCCTATCCTGAGTAAGATTAATTCAGATTCTGAGAATAATATCCCACAAACACTCAAATCCATTTTAAATTATCCAAAGTATCAAAAAAATGGAAATTATTGAATGGTTTGAGAAAGAGAAACTTTTTGTGGCTCATCTTGCATCAGAATACGAGATTTTTACAACTGTGCGATTTAATAAAAACAATAATAAAATGCCTAAAAAAGTATGTAAATCTACAACATGAGACCTCCTTTATTCCTATCTTTCCTGAGACAGTTATTACAAAGGACTTTTTTAACTTAAAAGTCGTTTACAACCATTTTTATAAATTAGTGAACGGTTTGATCCACTATTTTTCGAGTTTCTTTACAAGACCATGGAGGAAATTACAAAATCTTTCAAGGTACGGATTATCCGATTTTCGATCAACGTTCAGTTCATCCTCTTCATTACCGCGGACAATAGAGGTTCTACGTAGTTTGTTTCAAAAGCGGACATGACTATTTCAGCCAATCAGATTGCTGGAAATGGCTTAAAGTTGCCATGACGACCAGTTATTGTTTACATTCTGACGTGTTAGCAGGTTTTAATGATTACATTCCGTTTTATTTCGAAATTTTATAGAAATATAAGGATTTTTGGGCATCTTGCGTTCAACGTGGAGCTCAATACGTTTGGGAGTACGCTTCAACTCACTAGGAAACTTAAATTTAATCCTGAACAATAGAAACGTGCTAAAAAATGTGATTGGAAATTAATCCTTCACTAATTTTCTTAGAATCTCCGAAGTACATTTGGGAATTTTTTCTCGCGCACCAAACATAAGTCCAATGACATTCCAATCTTGAACATTAACATTTATGACTGAGATCATCACAGCATGGAAGGTAAATAGCTCGCTTCTCTTCATGTACTTGCTTTGGTTGATCTTCATTAATTTCAAACCTTACTGTTGGGTCAAGAATGAGACCAGTTTTTTATTTCGGTCAATTATTATGATGTCAGCACGCCGTGTAGAAAGACATTGAACTTCCTCATATACTTCGTATTCACCATGTTCCCTTAATCTGTTAGCAATTATTGAGCGGACTGTAAAATGTCTGAAATATTCGCATTTTTTTCTCCATGAGGGCAGAAACTTTTACAATGGGGTAACGTTTCATGCTCATTGCATCTGTAAAGAAATAATTGTAGTTTTAGCAGTGCTAAGGGAAAGAATTGGTATTTTACATAATCAAAATACGTAAACTAATTCATTCTCCTGCATTTTCTATGGCTAACTTCCAACATTCTGGCAATTTTTCGATTCCACGTCTGAATAACTTCGGTTGTTTGGAGTTGAAGAAATCATCAAGACAATTTTGAAGAGCAGCTCCACTTTAAATAGATTGTCTGATAAAAATTGTTCAAAAAGCGTCAAAAGACGGAAAACAACCAAAAAATATTGTTTATTAAGGAATGTAGTTTTAAACATGAGTTTCAGCAATAAAATAAAAAGAGAGGATATGAAAAAGTTAACAAGTTTATGAGTTATGAGGGAAAAGACTTCATAAAACTGCAACAGTGAAGTCACTGCATTTTGGATGGGACCAAAAATCATATTGGGCATTTTAGAGGAGGAATGTAAAATCATCTTTAGCCAGTAGAGATGGGATAAACTGTTTTTAAAAACAATTTTCGATAATTGTTTCAAGATAGCTGTAATCCAAAATAAATTTCAAAGAAATATTTCATAAAAATATGTTTACAACATCTAATCCCTTAATCTGTTCCAAGTGATTCCAACTGTTTCAACCTGTCATGTCTTCGCAGGAACATGTTTGAGGGCAGAAACCTTGAATCGTCTTTAAATCAGCTGTTCAGTGTATTTGACAATGAAAGTCATTTTTCGTAAAGGTTACTGTTAGTTTTAGTAAATTCTAAAGAAAAGAATCGATTTTAATAAAAATAATACGTACAACCCTAGGAATTTAATAAAATGCAACGATGATGATTTTTCCAGCATTCTGATAATTTTTCGATTCCATGTCTGAATAATTTCGGTATCTTAGTTTGAAGTTTAAACAATTCTCCATCAACGGACAGCTAATAATTAATATCAGATTTATTAGAATTGATTCAATACAATTAGAAAAGAGCGCGAAACAACGAAGAACTGATGAGTCAAAGGCCATGAATAGTGGTTTAATATAGGAATCTCAAAATTGGAGGTCAATGATCCAATACTAGTGATGTCTTTGCTAACAGCAAAGAAGAGGAAAACTGTTTAGAAATTGAATTGTTTATCTCTTAAACCTTGTGGAACGTTGAAGTCATCACTGGAGCAGTGTGCATCTTTGGAACAGTTGGGACAGGCAGCTGATTCACGAAACTGTTTCCTATCGAAACAGTTTCATTTTATCAGTTTTAAAAAACTGTTCCAGCTTTTTTACCCATCGTCTAATAGCCAGTCATGTCAGCATCAGCCCGTGATGTGTACTTCGCTCGCAGTGTATACAGTCGTGCTCGCGGGCGTCTATAATCTTTCCCTCTTTAGCTGCAAAAGGGGTGGCGGGGGTGAATAAGTACATTGGTAATATGAAATATACGATTGCTTGCTTTACGGTGCCTATTGAAAACAACATGCTGGCACGTGTTGGAGTTTTATATATTTTTCTGTTGTTGTTGTTTAGTCAACTGTCCGAAGTCAGGGCTGAACCGCGCAAATTATACTGAGTTTAGTTAAATATTTTATTCAGATTGATAATGTAAAGCTTCTATATGTCAGTGTAGTGTTTTAAATTAATTATGCAATAATGCAGCTTTGCAAACTGAATAATAAGTTTATTATGGAAAAATATGCATTCAAAATAAAGAGCAATAGGCCTAATTACAAACAACAATACTCAAACACTTTTATTACACTAGATATTTAATAGAATATTTCTAACAAAATTATGAAATTATAGTAAATGTAGAATTATTTTATTTGTATCAAAAAAAGATCGGAAGTGACCTTGTTCTAGGTAATTTAAAGAAAGGAAAAATGTGCAGAAAAGCGTTTGGCAAAATATAAATCCACACCTTCCAAAATATGAAAATTGGAATTTTCTTTGAAAAAAAATGAACGTATCCTAATTCAGAAAACATGACAAAATGAATTTATTTTATCGTTTCCAACCTCAAACGAGTTAGTCTGTCAGAACATAACCTTCTGCGAAATTGGATTCCCAAACTCCGTGACTTTAAACTAATTCAAAACTAGAAGATTGCATATCCAAGAATAAAATACAATGTATTAAAACAAGCTGACTCGTTTTGGCTGACACCAACGCATATATCTGATTGTCGACTTGTAGCGAAAACACTTGAACTTTAATGAAGGTGTAGTTTAATGACATGCATTAAAAACTGCTACCGTGTTCAAAATTTCCGATTAATTATGCTGTAGAGTATATAAACGAATAATAAGTTTATTTGAAAAAACAAAATCAATACGGTTTTTAGATTTTAATTATCCTCTTTAATAAAAAAATTAAGGGTCTATGAAATGTAGCAATTTTTCAAGTTCCAAAAACGAACAAACAAACAAATTGTGACAATAACGCTAAATATAATAATAAAATATGATTATGAAATGTGGACTGGAAAAAAAAGCTGTTACAAAAACGAACAAACAAACTGTACTGATAATTTAAAGTGCGGAAAAATATTGTTAAATCCATACCGACAAAAATGAAAAATTTATAATTTTCTTGAAAAATAAATGAACGTATCCTAATTCAGGAAACATGATTAAAATGAACCACTGTTAACGTTTCCAACCTCAACACGAGTTAGTCTGTCGAACAAACATCCATAAATTGAGCTACAAACACCGAAATTAAACTACACTCAAAACTAGAAGATGTCATAAAAGCAAATAAAAATAACAATGAAAAACAAGCTCCCCATTTTAAAAACTGACACTTCCAACGCATATATCTCATTGTCGAATGACAAGCGACACTTGTAACATGTTTCTGGAATTGTATTACATGGATCCAAAGTTCATCGTGTTCAAATTGACATCATTTACATTTAATGTATACTTTAGGTGAAACTTGTTATATGTTTCCATTGAATTATGTAATAACTTAATTTTAACAGATTTTGTTTTCTACGTATTCAGTAAAAAAGTATGGTTTATAACTTAACTTATATTATATTATATTATATTATATTATATTATATTATAGCATTATATTATATTATATTATATTATATAATAAAAAAGTGTGTTGCAATAACGGATGTTCCACTAAGATAATAAGCCATTTTCGATAGTGGACTGGAAAAAAGGAATAAACTATATGTTAGATGAAATACGACGAAGAATAACAAATTTATAAGTTCTTTCATTTAATCTATATGTATTTTAAGTATTTTAATTTTATTCAACCACTTCTAAAAAACAAATTAATGAAATCTTAACAGGAAGAGCAAAATAAATTGGCTGGGTCACTAGATAAGAAATAAATTGTGAGATAAACATTATTTTAAGCAGCCGTGGCGAAAATGTGAAACGAGTACATTGTGGCTCGCAATGATAGCTACGCATTTCTCTGGCTTCCTACCTCACCCATCCCCACCCTCTCACTAGTGGAGTCAAACTCCGTTCCATTTGTATTTGTCTCTGATCTACGAGTGGAATATTTTCACCTTACCTGTCCTCAATTCACTCAGAAGTTACTGTAATAACATTATAGCATTATGTCCATACAGGGAAACAACTTTCCAATGGTGAAATAATAATTTATACAAATCTGTTAATTTAAATTTTGATTTGTTATATTACACAAAACATTATAACATAAAACGGCATTATAAGTTACTACATGTTACTGATGAAACATTAAAAGGTTAAGTGTTGTTATTATTATTATTATTATTATTATTATTATTATTATTATTATTATTATTATTATTATTATTATTTCGATCCTTTTTCGGCAGATGTACGAATAATGCGGTTAGATCTTCAATTTAAATTCAAAGATCTACAATGTGATGTTAAATGAAAGCTAGATGTAAGGACTTGACAAATGCTGAACTTTCCAAATCTTTACAATAAAAATAAATATCCGAAGCTTATTTTTCGCTTGCTCTGTTGAAACCATATTTAAACTTAACGTTTTGAAAAAATTATTTTGAAACAATGAAAATAGTAAAATTAAATTTAGATCACGACTGACAAATACCTTCGTGATCAACTACGACTAGCAGTAAGTGACATAATTCCTGATTTTGAAACTCTGTCTTTCGAAATCCGTTCAGCCATTATCGCGTGAAAAGGTAACAAACATACAGACAGACAGACAGACAGACATACATTCCTGAAAAATGAAAAAAAGACAGTTAATTTTAGGTTGTGATAATGTGTCCTATGTTTCATTCTTCATTTCTTTTTCGTTAAACGTACTAAGCATTAGTTTGTAGCCTTGTACTGCATTAAATTATATTTGAGTGCTTGACGCAAGGAAAATGAAAATCCGTTAATAAGTCAAAGTTGCTTCACTTCCCCTTCGGGTGTCCGAAAAATAGGTGCTATGCACGTTGCAGGTTACAGTGGCTGGGGGCACGATTACATTTTCGCGACGGCTTTAGAGCATGTGAGAAAGTATGTGTTAATTTCGTTGACTCTAAAATTTTATTCTGGTAACAGTCTGAAGAGTAAAATTGTTAGAGAAGTGTATGAAGTTAGAAGCCTTTCATTCACTGAGTAATGGTACTAGTTTTATATTCTTCGACACAAATTGAAACGAAAAGCCATTATAAATCACTTATATTTCCATTGCAGTGAAGCAATAACTTTTGACAAATGCTTGCGTGCTCATATTAAGATTACACTTAACAGCAGGTTTTCAACACGGCCTTCAAAGCATATTAGGTAGTATAGACATTTTCAAAAATATTTATGGCCCTAAGCGGCAAGTGTTTCGAACACTTTGGATTTAAACAATCTTCCTCTTCAATTAAATTATAAAATAAAATATCGCATTATCTTACAGATGAAAACATCGTGACATTGAAAGTGTACTACAAAATTTCAAAATTTTTAATGAAATTATGAATGTTTTGAATAATTATCCCTGTATTTAAGGGGTTAGGTACAGCTTACAGCAGTAAATTTTTTAAATATATTCAACATTTTTTTCCTCCATTACTGTATCTTGTACAATAATAAAATTGGTTAAAACACTGTCTTTCTGCTATATGAAAATAGTACATTGTGCAACGAGCCTATAATGAAGGTAATTAAGAAGTGAGTATGGATATTTATGAAACGAGCGCAAGCGAGTTTCATAATTTTCATACGAGCTTCTTAATTACCATTATAGGCGAGTTTCATACGACTTTGTATGCTCGACCATATTTCTAACTTGATATTATTAATTTTATTGTATCTGACCTGGAGCAATGTCCCGTATGTTGTGAGATGTGCGCAGACGCGAAAGTATTCATTTTTTCCGAGGAACATATGTGCACATTGAGCTTGCTAGGCCATAAGAACCTACAGAGATAACATTGAAATTAAATTAGACATTGAAAAACGAGAGGACAAATTTAATTTATTTGAATATTATTTATAATTAACGCTAATTATTATAGTAACAGAAGATAACCTTCTGCGACAGTATTGGATTTCCAGCCTCCGTGACTTTTCGCTAATTCTCTTTCGATTGCATATCCGAGAATAAACGATACTTGCGGTTTTATAACGGTAGAAAGCTGACCTGTCATTGGCTGAACAGTTGTAACCTGAGTCGTCATTGGCTGAAAGACCTGACCTATAATGAGTAGGTGTACTTTAATGACATGCATTAAAGGTCTGCTACCAGATGTATAATTACTACATTTCGGCATGGTCGAGCATAAAAATAATTATACGATTTAAAAAAATTATTTATTTATTTTTTTAAATTCAAAATGATGGCAGTTCACTGTGCAGTGAAGAAGCATTTCCCACATAACTCAAACTTGTTAACTTTTCATGTTCTCTTTCTTTTATTTTATTGCTGAAACTCATGTTTACAATATCATGCTCTTTCAACTACATTCCTTAATAAATAATATATTTTTTTATTTTGTGTTAGAAGAAAGTACTGATATTTGACCTTTTTTAAAATGAATTTATTTTTATCAGACAATCTATCAAAGGTAGAGAAGTGATCTTGCATCATATTGTAGATATGACATGCATAAATACACACAAAAAATTTCATTACAGAACGTTGGATAGTTTTTGAGTTATGTGGGAAACGCTTCACCACTGAACAGTGAACTGAATTTTGAAAAAAAAAAAAAAAATGTAAATATATATTTTTTTAAATCGTAAGAATATTTTTTTTTTTCATATAGCAGGACAGTGTTTTACACATACTAATTTTCATTATTGTACAAGCTACAGTAATGGAGGAAAAAAATCTTTAATATTTCCAAACTTTTACTGCTGTAAGCTGTACCTAACCCCTTTAAAAGCGGCAAAAGGAATTATGACAAACTGTAGTATAGATCAATTTCTAATCTAAATAAATTTTCAAAAAAAATTTTAACACTTTTATGAAAAACTAAGTCCAACGTAACATAAATTCACTAAATCTAAATCCAATAGTTAATCTGGCTTCGTAACTAAACAACATTTTGCCCATGACAATTGAAATGTGGGGACAAACTGAATATATTTTGATTTCAGCAAAACTTTTTCGATGTACAGCCTTAGACACAAAAATGACCGATTCTCCTGTAGCGTGAATTTGTCTAAGTCCCCTTCGAGCAACGCTTGCTTTTTACCACTAGGGGAAGGAAATTGAAATTGAAATTATGGTTTATTTAACGATGCTCGCAACTGCAGAGGTTATATCAGCGTCGCCGGTGTGCCGGAATTTTGTCCCGCAGGAGTTCTTTTACATTCCAGTAAATCTACTAACATGAGCCTGTCGCATTTAAACACACTTAAATGCCATTGACCTGGACCGGAATCGAACTCGCAACCTCAAGCATAGAAGGCCAGCGCTATACCAAGTGCGCTACCGAGGCCGACTAGGGGAAGGATGTTTATTTTGTATCTAATTTACTCTTTGAATATATCTTTGTTATATATTAGTTATAACACTTTATAAACATACAGAGAAGGCAACGAACAAACAAGCAAAACAAAATAAAAAAACAGAGCGGGGTCGTGCATAAGAAATTCGTTCATATGTAAACCTAAGCTCTCACGGAATCAGTCGAAGTCTTCCGAAGGGGACTTAGCGTATTGCAACCAGTCATTTTTGTCTACGATTATACATAAGGTCCACATAATACCGGTATCTTACATAGTAAGTTGGAAAGTTCATCTATAAAGATTATAAACAGGGGAGATCCTAAAATAGAGCCCTGCGGGACTCCACAGTTCACGTTATATGAATCGGAGTATTTGCTATACAGACGTACACAGGATCGTCTTTCAGCTTTGTAACCAGTTTACATAACTTGTAGAAAAATCGAACTCTTATATATATTCATATGTAGCGAACATGTAGATACCTATTATTGGAGGAAAATTCGTTCCGGCACCGGGAATCGGGTCTCGGCATAGCTCACATGGCAAGAGCGCATCCACCGACGTAGCCCAGTCGGCTAAGGCGCTTGCCTGCCGATCCGGAGTTGCGTTCGATCGCGGGTTCGATTCCCGCTTGGGCTGATTACCTGGTTGGGTTTTTCCGAGGTTTTCCCCAACCATAAGGCAAATGTCAGGTAATCTATGGCGAATCCTCGGTCTCATCTCGCCAAATATCATCTCGCTATCACCAATTCCATCGACGCTAAATAACCTCGTAGTTGATAGAGGGTCGTTAAATAACCAAGTAAAAAAAAAAAAGATAGAGCGCTCAGCACGTATAGCTGAGAGATCCTGAGTTTGATTTTCCGTGTAGGTATCTACATTTGACTACATATAGCTAATCTTGATTATTCAATAAGGGCAGTGAGGCCTCATATAGGAATATATATAATTTCGGTCTTTATACAAGTTACGTAAACTGGTTAGAAAGCTGAAAGACAATCCTGTGTACGTCTGTTTAGCAAACACTCTGATTCATATAACTTGAACTGTGGAGTCCCGCAGGGCTCTATTTTAGGATCTCTCCTGTTTATAGCCTTCTTAGATGAAATCTCTGCAAGAATACTGAAGTTCTGAATGTTTATTATTAGTTACTTAAAACATCTTTCGTACTTAACAATCCTGACAATTCTTGCACGATTCTCGCATTTTAAAGTGAAATGTTTGTGTTTTCAACATTCGAGGAATCTGGCCACATTGTCTGTTAATACTGTTGTTGTTGTTTAGTCAACTGTCCAAAGACAGGTTTGAACCTCATAAGTAACACCAATAAGGCACCTCTCATGAGACTACCAGGCCAGGAGATGTGTAGGGTGGTCAGTTCCTTTCACCCCTCCATGTGTACATCGCCGATTAGCTACAGACTTCAAATACATACAAACAATAATGTTCTTCGTCTAAAACACATCGTCAAGTGAGATGTACTGTCTGATAAATAGATGTACATACATATCAGCCAGAACCTTAATCAGAGGTGTGTTAATACTAAGACCCTATAGGCCTATTAGAGAGCCCTAGTTAATACTAAAGCATTATATCAAGATAAAAGAAGCTTTATAAAACTAAAAGAGATCCATGTAGACGTGGTTACGAGGTCTGTAGCTTTGAAAAACATCACATGGAATGGGTGGTCGATCATTTTAAACCAACCAAACTCGCGGAGGAGCACTTGATGCACTAGGGGATGAGAATATCTTTGCGATATGTAGGAAATCCAGAATTTCGAACTGAAGTGGGAGATGTCAAAGTAATTACAACACCGTACCAAGAACATTTTCTCAAATGATAGCTGTCATCGAAAATAGAGCAGATCAAATTTCCTACCACAGCACATTATCTTCACGATGATTGATTTCTCTGAATCAGTCATTTTCTTTCTATGATTTCTTAGGCCCGATTGTATAAACCATTTAATCTTAGATCAGAGGTTAAATTGATCCTTGTTTTAGCTGAACTTGGAATTTTGTGTTGTATAAAGTCTAATCTGAGATTAATTTGTCTCAAACTAAAGTCAACTTTGACTGAAGAAATTTCTCCGATTAAGTTAGATGATCCAAGTTCAGTTATTTCTTTTCTGTTTGAAATATACGAGTGACAGATTGTGCAAATAAAATATCCATTATTATTAATATTAATAGATATGATAGGTACATTTATATATATTTCTTTCAATTTCTTGCCTTAATACACAAACAATCTTATATTTTATAAGGCTCTATCGTGTTCAGCAGTATCAAATAACATAACCTATAATTATATTATGTTTATAACAACCATTAATTATTAACGGATATGATAGGTATTCATAAATTTTCAATTAACGTATTACTAAACGAAAATTGTCGTTTTATAAAGCTTTATTATGTTTAGCAGTATCAAACACCATAACATGATAACAACTCGGAGAACAGTAACCTTCTTCTTATTGTCCGCCATTATTTACATTGCACAAAAAACCAGTGTCTCCAACAGAGTTTACGGAAAGTCGTCAAAAAGTAGTTGTAAAGTCGCTAGATTTCTCATTATCGACAAAGAAAGATTAAATTTTGTCAGTATGGGGTGCTAAAAAGGTCGCTAAATTCCTATTTAAGCAATATAAAAGTTAAAAGAAATTGTTGTTGAAAAAGAGTTAAAGTCGCTAGATTGGCAACACTGAACAAACCTGTCCGCGCATCACGTTTTTCACCTGTTTATGCGATGTTGCCAAATCCTTTTCACGTGAACTTAGATTTCATTTGAACCAAGGTAATTTGATCGCAGGAAAGTTTTATACAATAGAAGAAGTGTCTGAATTCGGTTCACTTTTCGATCTTCGATCAAAGTTGGTCTTTAGTCAGGAGATTTATACAATTGGGCCTTAGAGGAACAAAGACGATTACATTTGCCACACATTTGTTGTTTCAAGTCACTGTCCACTTGATATCTGCTGCTGGATATGACGATGGCCATGGCCATCTAGAACAATACTAGCTGACGAGAATATCAGTTCAAGAGATTCCTTTTTATTCACCTGAAATACAGTACTTGCTCATTTAAATGAGAAGTCCCTCATTTACTAATGAAGTATCTCGCCAGTATTTTTTTTTCTTTTCATACATTTCACCCATTTAGTTTTGCAGTAATAATTCAGGTATGAGATTCCAGTGGTTTTCTTCTCGACAAATTGAAATACAAAAAACGCTTCTATTGCGGAATAATCATTTTGTCTTATTTAGTTTCCTAGAAACATTACAAAATTTTCAGCAGTTGGTATATGACATTAGAAATAAAGAGTTTTTTTTTAATCTGATGAGAACGAGGTTATTTTTTTCTTTCCAAATATCGTTATTATTCAGTTACAAAATGGGTTCATTATTTTTAATAGACCTGTACTATAGAGAAGATTATTAGTAAAAATCACTAACATATGTTTCGACACAGAACTGCTGCAAGTAACACAATCGACCGGTTCCTCCAGCGTTTTAGAGATTTTGTTTGCTTCATGAATGTGAACTTAGCAACCACCAATTTTGTAACGTTTCGTCGTAATATCAACCGCTTCAAAGTATCTATCAACAAATAATTGACAAGCTGTCAAACGATCCCTTACTTCATATATAGAATATTACGAAGGCCATGCATCTTATTATAAGTAAAGGTTAAGGTTATGGTATAGCAGTGTTTGGATTATACTATTTTCGATAATTGGAACGTGACATTAGAGCTGCGGTCAGAAAAAACTGAGTATCACATAGCGCGACAGGCCTCTTGCTATGGAAACAACGGCTGTGTTGCCGATAGGACTTTTGGCGAATGTATTCATCATTTAACATCTGAGTTTCAGTGTTGCAGCTTGTTATAGGCTATTGTCAGAAAAATTATGTTATGTACCAACTCTCGAAAATAACAGAACATTTCAATCATACTAAAGATTATCTGCTCATCAAGCAGATTCTTGTCATTACCAAATAATCAGTAATTTTGCCACTAAAACTCAGGAAACATAAATATTACCTTTCAGACAGCCATTCCTAAAAGTAGATATTTTAACTACAGGCAAACGTGTCAAAAATTAACTATTATAAGACAGCGTATGAAGAGTACTTTAAACACTAGTGCGGAAAGAATTTTTGTGCGAGATCGTGCGTATTTGCTTGGTTTTCGCACAAAACCAATCCGCGGAAAGTCTAAAATTCCACATTAATATTCCCAACCTAACACTCATAACAATTTCCCTCCTCTTACCGCTTAAGTGACATATTGATTTTACTGCTTTAGGCTTTTAACATATTATTTTTAGAGACGTTCAACATAGTAATACTTATAAATTGGAAACTTACCACTGCAATTTCACCTAAATTGCACTGTTAATTATTGTTTTTAAATATTTGCAAAAATTAAGTAAACTCTACAACTCCACTAAAGTTACTGCATTCGTGATGCAAGTAACATTAAGGAAGCCGTGGAAAAATCAACAAGATTCCAGACTCATCATAGACTGGGGGATAAAAAAAGACAGACGTATATCACGGCCTGCTGGAGTATAGTAAACACGGAAAACATTTTAAAGCAACAATGTTGAAGATAGATATTTTTGTTTTGCAAATTTGCAGTCATTGAACAGAAACCAAGATGGAGATTTCATTGCAACTAATTAGAAATTCCTCTTTCAGGTATGTAATAAACGATCTTCGCACAAAATAATGTACGATACATGAGCGGTATGTTTTCTTTCAATTCTCGGAAATTAAAAAAGCTCAACTACGTTTCGCTTTTTCAAACTTTTCCTCGAACATGAAAACTTCAACATACCGCTCTTGTAACGCATATTACTATTAACACTTACTTTCAATTATTATTGTTTGCGCCGATTGTCGATTGTTTCCCCACCAGATGTGACACGGCTGCAATCGCAACTACAGTTCCTCCGTAACAATTGAAGTCCCCAATAAAACAATAGCCCAAGTTTAGAAAAAATAAATTTTACAGTAGAATTCTGGGTTATATTTATTTTATTAACAAGTTTTAGGTTAAAGTTTTACATAATCAAACTGCATATAGCATAATGTTTTAATGTTTGTGTGCTTGTTGAGTATAAAATAATTTAGGTTTATTTAAGCTTGACTTGCCACGTTGTTTTATTTTCCTGAATTAAACTTTACTTCATTATAAAATATATACAAAATGAATACATAATAAAAAATGTCTGCACAATATATATTTTAGACAAAAATAGCAAATTAGCCTGCAACCAAACTTCGATAATAATGAAATTCCATAACATCATAAAAATGTTCTAGTGATCCTAGTCGTTTGCTTTTTGTTGATGAATGTTACTCCTTTTCAAGATGTCAAGAACTTGTTCTTCTCAACCAAAATTTTGGTATCCGATTCTTCGCATTCTCCACAGACAAGAGATTTTGGACAACCATAAGTATAATTAAAATTATTGTGGGCGGGGAAAAAAAAAAAAGAACCAGAAAATATTCTAAGGTTGCTGCTTTTACTCAACGTGTGAGTATAATGTTGTAGTTAGTTGAAATACATTGTCATTTCTAATATCCACGTTTCAATCAACAATCATTTACACATAAATGTAACTTATCAACATTCTAAATCTCGATTATAATGCATGTTCTTGTATATCACAATTCAGGATTAGGGGTTTAATTGTTGTTTAGTCAACTGTCCGAAAACAGGTCTGAACCTCACAAATGAAACCAAGAAGGCACCACTTATGAGGCAACTAGCCAGGAGATAATGGGATAGGATGGCCAGTTCCTTCCCCTCCATTACATACATCGCCGACTAGCTATGTATTTATTACACTAGTCAGGCTTCCGGTGGATGATCAGCGAACTAACGTTTTTCGTATTCATAAATCAGTGTTAGCGATAGCCTATGATATGATATATGATATATGTTATGATATGATATATGATATGATATATGATATGATATGATATATGTTATGATATGATATATGATATGATATATGTTATGATATGATATATGATATGATATATGTTATGATATATGATATATGTTATGATATATGATATGATATATGTTATGATATGATATATGATATGATATATGTTATGATATATATGATATGATATATGTTATGATATATGATATGATTTATGACATGATATGATATATGTTATGATATATGATATGATATATGATAAAAAAAAGGTAAAGATATCCCCGTAACATGCCATGAAGGCACTTGCATGGGCCCCATGCTTTCCGTGACCTCGGCACTAGAATGAGGTGGAGTGGTCGGCACCACGCTCTGACCGCCTTTTACCCCGGGAAAGACCCGGTACTCAATTTTATAGGAGGCTGAGTGAACCTCGGGGCCGTTCTGAAAGTTTGGCAACGAGAAAAAATCCTGTCACCACCTGGGATCGAACCCCGGACCTTCCAGTCCGTAGCCAGCTGCTCTACCATCTGAGCTACCCAGCCGCCTATGATATATGATATGATATGATATGATATATGATATATGATATGGTATGATATGATATATGATATGATATGAATCACTCGATAGCCGGGGCTAGCTTAGCACGCTCGAAGCGCGGGCTAGCGAAATGTCTATGCATAGCACTCATTGTGTTTTATGTGAATGTTCAATTTATAAAGATAACCGTTACGTTTCCTTGAGTGTACATCAATGCATGTTAAAAATAATTCCATTTTGCTGGTAGGTTTTGCTCCAAGTGACTTGCATCTTAGTTTCGCAAACATTCCTACTAACAAAATAAAACTCCATTTTAACACTTGTATCGTAAATAACTATTCTATACTGGCACTTAACATTCTACCAGCAAAATTCAAAGCGACTATAGTTACAGATCAAATTTTGAATATTTGAATGAACAGGGTAATGTAATTTCATGCAGTGTAATACAATATTTATTAATGCCTTTATTCTGCTCCTGTTTTCGTTTCTATGCTCATTCCTTACTATACTTCTCGTCAAGAAACTAGTTCGATTAATTAAAATGTGTCTCAGTGAAACGTACAGTAGAATCCGTATAGGCCAGTTTCAATCAGACGCTTTTCCAATTCACTGCGGGCTAAAGAAAGGAGATGCACTATCACCTTTACTTTTTAACTTTGCTCTATCTAGAGCAGCAGTGGCGAAAATGTGACTCACGAGCACATTGTGGCTCGCAATGATAGCTATGAGCTTCCTACCTCCCACAACCCCCACCCTCTCACTCACTGGAGTCAAACTCAGTTCCATTTGTATTTGTCTCTGACCTGCGAGTGGCGTATCGTCGCAATGTCTCTCTCGAAACCATGTACCTCTACAAAAACGAAAGTTTCAAGTAGGATGGGAGGACGCATTTTTTGCTGCCTTGAGAATATTAAATGTATGATTTGTTCACAAGTATTACGAGGAAAACGGTTGTATAACATAAAACGGCATTATACTAAATGTTACTCATGAAACATTAAAAGATTAAGTGTTATTATTATTATTATTATTATTATTATTATTATTATTATTATTATTAACACTTATTATTATCATAATCATCTCTGTACATCGATCCTTTTTTAGCAGATGTACGAATAATGCGGTTAGATCTTCAATTTAAAGTCACAGATTTACAACGTAATGTTACAATGAAAGCTAGATGTAAGGACTTGACAAATGTTGAACTTTTCAAATCTTTGCCAAAAAATAAACATCCGAAGCTTCGTTCTTTCGCTTGCTCTTTTGAAGTCATGTTCGCTACAATTTACCGTTTGTGAAAAATTATTTTCAAGAATGAAAACAGTAAAAACCGAATTTAGATCACGACTGACAGACAAATACCTTCGTGATCAACTACGACTGGCAGTAAGTGACATAATTCCTGATTTTGAAACTTTGTCGCAGAGACATTCTGAAGACAGTTAATTTTAGGCTGTGATATGTTTTATTGTTCATTTCTTTCTTCCTTACACGTCTAAACATTAGTTTGTAACCTTGTACTGTATAAAATTATATGCAAGTGCTTGACGTAAGGAAAATGAAAAGCCGTTAATAAGTCAGACAGTTGCTGAACTTCCCCTTCGGGTGTCCGCCTCCCTCCATAGGTGCTATGCACGTTACAGGTTACATAGTGGCTCGGCGCACGATCGCATTTTCGTCGCGGCTGATCTAGACTATGCCATTTGAAAGTCCAGGAGAACAGAGAGGGTTTGGAATTGAACGGGTTAAATCAGCTGCTTGTCTATGCGGATGACGTGAATATGTTAGGAGAAAATCTACAAACGATTAGGGAAAATACGGAAATTTTACTTGAAGCAAGTAAACAGATAGATTTGGAAGTAAATCCTGAAAAGACAAACTATGTGATTGATTCGTGACGAGAATATTGTACGAAATGGAAATATAATAATTGGAAATTTGTCCTTTGAAGAGGTGGAAAAGTTGAAATATCTTGGAGCAACAGTAACAAATATAAATGACACTCGGGAGGAAATTAAACACAGAACAAATAATGAAAATACCTATTATTATACGGTTGGGAAGCTTTTATCAATCAATCTGCTCTCAAAAAATCTGAAAGTTAAAATTTATAAAACAGTTATATTACCGGTATTTTTTTTATGGTTTTGAAACTTGAACTTAACAGATGCTAAGAGTGTTTGAGAATAAGGTAATTAGGAATATATTTGGGACTGAGAGGGATGAAGTTACAGGGGAATGGAGAAAGTTACATAACCCAGAACTGCAAGCATTGTATTCTTAACCTGACATAATTAGGAACATTAAATCGAGACGTTTGAGATGAGCAGGGCATGTAGCACACATGGTCGAATTCAGAAATGCATAAATATAGTGTTAGTTGGAAGACCAGAGGGAAAAAGACTTTTGGGGAGGCCGAGACGTAGATGGGAGGATAATGTAAAAGCGAATTTGAGGGACGTGGGGTATGATGGTAGAGAATGGGTTAATCTTGCTCAGGATAGGGACCGATGGCGGGCTTATATGAGGGCGGCAATGAAACTCCGGGTTCCTTAAAGCCACTAATAATAATAATAATAATAATAATAATAATAATAATAATAATAATAATAATAAAATACGTGCATGAAAATAATGCAGCCCAACTTCATTCTTAATTTTTAGTGAACGGTTCATAAATCTAACATATATATATTTTTTGTTTTGTTTTGTTTTGTTTTGTTAACGTTAAAAATTTAGAAGTTTATACTGAAGAACACATAAATAAGTCTACCTAAAATTTTTCCAAAAGTTAAATACATAAAACTCGTGCGTCGTTATTGCATATTATTACTTACTACGTTATTCATTATAAACCAATTTGATGGTTTACTTTGAGAAACAACAAAAATTCCGCTATGTAATTTAGATATCGTAGACGCAAATTCTCTCTGATGATGCCGTAAAAGGCGAAAACGTTTATACATTATTTATATTTAACATGTATTAACAAATGTTAATATTAAATTGGTAAGTCATAAGATTGAACATTTTAACATTATTTATTGTCTTTAATAACCGACTTATCAAAATAGAAACATGAATTGTGAACTATTCTAGCAAGTAAAGAGAAAAATTATTTATATTCTATGAATCCTAAAATTTTGAGTATCATGCTACTAAAAATAATGGTTTTATGACAATTTAAATACATAACCGACATGTGCGAGTCTCGTACAGAATAGCCGTTTTATTAAACATGCTGTAAGATTGGGGCCTAGATATACGATGACTCTGATTCAGTGCCACCGTCTTTGTGACGAGGTAGGATTTGATTAATGACAAGTTGACATAACAGATATCAGAGGAAAGTAACCATACTGCTAACGACAAGGTTAGGCAAGGTTTGATAAGGAGATAGATTAGTGACAGGTTGACCCACTGCCAATGACAAATAACTCCGCTATCAGTCACAAGGTTAAGTAGCTTTTGATGAGGAGTTAGATCAGTGACAAGTTGACCCACTAACAAAACTCTTATGTCAAATACCTTACTATAATAATACCGGACTGCTGTATACTATAGTCCCGACGCTGTTATTTCCGGCGTGACTCCGCCTCTTTGCTTACGTCTTAGAAAGTGAAGGCTCTATAAAGTCTAGGTAGGTAGTATCGTTCGCCATTTTTGTTCTTACGTTGCCGAGCTACCATACGAGGAATCTACTGGGTGTTCATTTCAAAGTGTGTCATGACGTCACTGTTGTTGGGTTACCGATTTGAAGCGAGTTTCAGCTTATATGTCAGAGAAGTTGCCTATTATTTAAGGCGTTCTTCAATCTGAACTTGAGAACGTGTACGGTATAACTTGAACGTCGTAGCAACAGATGGCGGTCTGTACTGTCTGTGTGCTACCATAACCTCTTTCGAACTGTGTTTTGCACCGGCAAGTCGTACGCAGGGTATTTGTTATCATCGGTAAATAGTGTATAAAGGGGTTTGAGACATTTGACTTGTTAAAAAAATTGCTTTTGTTTCTAGAATATGATCTTTCTTCGAATATGGCTTTTATGGAATATGATTTTTATTTTAATATGCCAAATTTCCTTCATTATGAAATATCATTTCTTTGATACAAATTGTCTTATTTAACACTAAATTGTAATTGTGTAACTCTGAATTACATGTAACTAAACATATAAGCTTAATATACATTTTGCTGTTAATAATAATAATAATAATAATAATAATAATAATAATAATAATAATAATAATAATAATAATAATCCGTTTTCTGTATTATTGTTATTTATATTTGCTATCAACACAGCACCACTAATAAAAACTATTAATTACAGCATTTTTATATTGGTTGAGTGGAAGAGAAGGCCTTATGGTCTTATCTCTGCCAGTGAAATGTTAAAATGTTATGTTTTATTTAACGACGCTCGCAACTGTTGAGGTTATATCAGCGTCGCCGGTGTGTAGGAATTTTGTCCCGCAGGAGTTCAGTAAATCTACTGACATGAGCCTGTCTCATTTAAGCACACTTAAATGCCATCGACCTAGCCCGGGTTCGAACCCGCAACCTCGGGCATAGAAGGTCACAGCGCTATACCAACTGCGCCAACCAGGCCGACCTGCCAGTGAAGATAAATTAACTAAATAAATGAACAAATAATTAAATTGTAGGGAACATCATCGTAATTCCAGTCTTTATTACTATAATGCGTTGTAAACTGTCTATGAGGTCTAGTTTTGAATCAAGAATAGAACGTCAACTTCAGCATAAACAATTTGCTGTGACAGGCATCAAATATGACGTCACGTCAATATATTCTATGAACAGCTAACCTTCCGTATGCCTAGGGTCAGAATACTGTCCCCAATAATAATGTTTGAAATTACTGAATTAAAATTAAATTTTCGATCTCTAATTCATTTTTGTACTAAGATTTAAACAAATTTTTAAACTCCATATTGCGGCGTAACTACGAACGCGCGCCTTTTTCCAAAATAATTATTTTTTTTTATTTTAGGTGACGACCAGTAAAAGTGGCCTTCGGTGACTCGTAAAGAGATATTTTAATTAATGCTCGAGAAGAAAAGCTCTTCAGAATCAGTATATGAGTATCTTTTATTTTCATTACCAATAGTGTGTTCATAAAGCGATTGTTTTTTTTTTTCTGATTTGTGTTTACAGTATACAGAGACAAAATGTAGAATGATATTTTTCCAGCTAGATTGAGATTTTAATCGAAAATCGAAAGAGAATTGGGAGGAAAAATTTTAAAAGGTACGCAAAACGCGTCCTTGGAAGGGATTGGGGGCTGTACAAAAGTAAATATGTGAGCTCCAAGCCTGTTGGCCGGAAAGATTGATAACAATAAATACAAAGCCCAAGTTATTGATTATAATTATGCAAGGAAAAGATCGTTCTTATTGTGCTTGCAAAATATACGAACCTTGGTTTATATCGTTTAATTAATTTGTCCATGTGCGTTAATAATTGAAGCGACTAGTCTCACTCCGGGTTACGCTGCTCCACTGAAGGAAATCTAGAAAATTTTGAAGGGGAAGCCGAAATTGGATGTAACCTCTTAGGTACCACATACGCGAGGGGGACTGAGATTTGATCAAGTGATCACGGAACGGGAAGAGGAAGAGCTGGCTGATGTTTGCCGTTAGGATGGCAAGACGCTGTCATCTGTTGTTCGATGACAAAGCATGTGAAGGCCGTCGGAAGAAGCGCCGTGAAATCTAAATCTGCAATTTGGGAGGTCCCTGTCCTTTCAATTTGCGACTAATTGAGTGACCTCGTACATTTAATAGACAATTTATATGTTCTGAACTAGGGCATACGTCGTTTATAATAAAGGGGAATATATATATGGGGAAGGGCATATAGGTCAGTGGCCCATTTCTTATAGGACTCATCCCGACATTTGTCTTACGCCTGAGGAAAACCACGGAATACCTTAGGCAGGATGAGTTGTCTCATATAAGAGACTAGCCAATTTGGCTATTATGTAGGAGGTGATTGTTGTCATGAGCCTTGTTGATTTGTCTCAATTTCGAGACCAGCCATTTGGCTATATGATGGCTCAATTGCGAAGAGGGGGGAGAGATTTTAATCTACTCTGCGGCTTATTTAAAAGAACTGCTGCTATATCGTGACAGCGGTCTTTAAATAAAATATACCAAATTATAGTTAAAAATAAAGGTCCTGTAATGATAGATCTATATTTTTCGTGAAAATGAATTTTTATCCATCGTACATAATAGCTGTAGTAGATCATTTTGACCTCAAAACTCTCTCATTTGAATTACGCCTTCCGGATGATACATAATGTTACCCATTTCTCCAACGAGCATTTAAAACTTATCTGTCAAAACTTCTGAACACATTATTCTGTATCTTGATGTTGAACAAAATATGTCTCGTATAAAAATAATAATATTTTTATACATTAGACATAAATAACACTCTTGTAGTTTTCTGTCTTTCTAAGAACGTAACTCAGTGTCACGTACGATTTTTCAAAACAACCAGACTGACCTATCTTAGTAGTTGTAGTTTCTACTTCTATAAATATAGGCGATTCTAGAACAAAAATAACTTTATAAATCAATCAGTATTAGCCCGCGGTACGATCCCACGAGAAACTTTAAATCAACTTAAACAATTTAAAATTTCTGATGCAACGATTGATGCCATAGGATCTCATGTGTTAAAATCATCCTTAGCTATAATTAGTAATCATTTGTACCCAACAAACTTTTATTGTAAATGATTTCCTATGTTTTCATATCATTTATCTTAATGCTTTCTTTTTTCTTTTCAACTTGTCACACAATTGGTTTTCATGATAATTCTTTATGAATTGATTAGTAGGCCGATCTATTCGAACCCTTATTTAGGGCGGTTTTTTTTATTAAAAATTATTAGCAAACAAATTTTCGGTGTATTGTAACTACAAATGTAGGATAAAAACGCGTAAAACTCTGGTTTGAACTACTGGTTTACTTAAAAGCATATTGTTTGTCGAAATGCTAAAATCTCGCCACACACATTTTCATAATTTCATGCTGAAGATAGAGAATCATATAGAGAAAAACGTTTTCACGTGCATGTGCATAATAGTTTTTAATGAAATCAATATAACTGACGACAAAAAAAGTTTAACTACCAAACTGACGTCGTGTAGTTGTAGTTTTCGTGCAAACTATTTTCAATTTCAGAACAACATTTTCTGCAGTAATGGGTATCCTTTTTCAGTCTCATAAATTTGCGGTACACTGTCTTACAAATTGGATATTTAAATATTTAATTAAAAACCACTCGTTTAGAACAAGATGAAACACAGACGTTAGGTCCTTTTTATAATGTCCACAATTTTAATGTCCATTTTATTATGTCCATTACATAAAAGTCCATTACACTATGTCCATAAATATATGTCCAATAAAGTATATGTCCACTTTATTTTTATCCAGTTACATAAATTTTATGTCCACATTTTTACGTCCACTATATGACTGTACAATACATTACATTATGTCCATCTACAAATTTACTTCAATTCCCTACTCAATCTCTTCTGCCTGTTCATCTTCATACAGCTTCAGATATCTAATAGATTTGAGGTAAGTTCTGATGTGTATACTTCTTCGTTGCAGTGGTTGTAATTCCGAACAATCTCTTCTACTCGACTTAAATTTTGTAGGTACGATCTTTTAGTAGGGTGTCGCACATTAATATGCCCGCCAAGCACATCTCTCTTTTCACATCTCCAGTAGGCCTATCTCTTTTGTCCATTACTGCTGTATGAATGATAACAAAAACTTTTATACAATAGCAAAGGTTTTTCTCTTTTTAGACTGGATCAATTTTGCTTCATCCATGGTTGTAGCTCAATTTACTCTATAGACGAAAGAAGGTAGTCGTTTCGATAGTTTCGATAAACAATCAGGAAGCTAAAAATATTGCTGATCCAGTATTAAATAAAATAGACTTTAAAAAGTGGGCATAAATGAAAGTGGACTTAAATAAAAGTGGACATAACAGTCATGGACCCAAAAAAATGGACGCACTTAAAATGTGGACATAAATGAAAATTGACAAAAATATTAGAGGACGTAAGTCATATGGACATGGTTTCAATGGACTTAACGTCTTGGAAGCCAGATACATATTTGTATTTTAACACGAGACTTCTGCTTAGGAGCATTTTACTTGTCCATCGAAAATTCACAACCACACGACACATCATATTAAATGGAATCATAAAAAAAAATAATAACTTTTCTTGCGGCACTTCAAACGGTCGTCCTGACAACACATTACACACAATTCAAGATGGTCGACTTGTTTAAAATCTGACCTACCGTGGTAGTAGTTGTAGTTGTCGCATAAAATATACCAAATTCTGGAAAGATGATGGGGCCTTCGAAAAACCAATCCACCAAGGCTTCCATCACCATCGCCACGAGAGGAACACAGCATGACTGATACCGCACTGAACGTCAGAACCGCTCTGAGCGCCAGCCGCGGGCGACGGCGGTACTGCAATCCGCATCACCCCACGGCGCAGGTCCGGGGCTTCCTTGTAGTCAAAATACGGGGGGCGTTTGTTCAATTTTCTTAGTCGTAAGTTGGTGATACAGTCCCGTGATCAATACGCTGCTGTCCTGCCTTCATTCAGCTTGTTTATTGCGTAACGTGATGTCACTCCCATCATGTGAACAGACGCAGGTCTACGCATCGCTGTTTACACGCGCATGGCCACGATATCAACATAACCTGCATGTGGATCCATGCCTCCATGCGCATTTACGTGCTAGCTATAATGGACCATTCCATGCCGTCTCGATTACTCGTTCAGAAGGGGGGAAGAGAGAGACAGACAGATCGTGTAATGGCATACTACTCTGCCGTATTGAAAAATATCGGTCACATCACAAGATACCACGCTCTCACTATATGTTTTGTACGCTTCGTAACATTTTCATTATATTATAATAATTTTATCTCGAACTATTGTTCAAATCAAAAACTGATCGCGGACTGCGACCGGGTGCGAGTTCAAATCTCCTTCGGTCAGATTATCTGGTAGAGATTTTCTTCAGAGATTCCCTAAGACTGTAAGGCGAATGTGAGGTACTTCCATTTCGAACGTTCGGCCTCATCTAGCCAAATACCTTCTCGCTATCATTTACTGAATCAACGATAGACAACCTCGCAATTGGTGCAGCGTCGTTAAATAACCGATCAAAATCTATCTAGATAACCTCATAGATAATGGAGCTTAATTAAATAACTCATTAATATATGACACCAGATAACCTAGTAGTTGATGAGCGTCGTCAAATAACCAATTAATATACGACTTAAATAACATCGCAGTTGATACAACGGCGTTAAATAACCAATTAAAATATGACTTGGATAACATCGCAGTTGATATAACGTTGTTATAGGCCTATAACAAATTAAAATATGACCTAAATAACCTAATAGTTAATACAACGTCGTTCAATAATCTCAGAGTATGACCTAAATAACATCGGAGTTGATATAACTTCGTTAAATAACCAATTAAAACATAACTTGGACAAATCGCAGTTGATACAACGTCATTAAATAACTAATTATATTTATGTTTTATTTAACGACGCTCGCAACTGCAGAGGTTATATCAGCGTCGGATTGCCGGAAAAGTTCTTTTAATGCCAGTAAATTAAATGAATGACTTAAATGCCATCGACCTGGCCCGGGATAACCCGCAACCTTGGGCATAGAAGGCCAGCGCTATACCAACTTGCCAACCAGGTCGACTTAAATAACTAATTAAATATGACCTAGATAACATTGCAGTTGATACAACTTTGTTAAATAGCCAATTAAAATATAAACTAAATAATCTAGCAGTTGATACAGCGTCGTTAAATAACCTTTAGAATATGACCTAAAGAACACCGCAGTTGATACAAGGTCGTTAAAATATAACCAATCAAAATATTACCTAAACAACCAGTAATTGATACAATGTCGTCAAATAACCAATTAAAACACGACCTAGACAAATCGCAGTTGATACTTCTTTAAATAACCAATTAAAGTATGACCTAGATAACATCGCAGTTGATACAATGTGATTAAATAACCAATTAAAATATGACCTACTTAACACTGCAGTTGATACAATGTCTTTAAATAACCAATTAAAATATTACCTAGATATCATCGCAGTTGATACATAGTCGTTAAATAACCAATTAAAATATGACTTAGATTACATCGCAGTTGATACAACGTTGTTAAATAACCAATTAAAATATTACCTAGATAACATCGCAGTTGATACATAGTCGTTAAATAACCAGTTAAATTATAACCTAAACAACCCAGTAGTTGATACAACGTTGTTAAAGAACCAATTAAATTACAACTTTGTGAAATAACCAATTAAATTATAACCTGAACAACCCAGTAGTTGATACAACGTCGTTAAATAACCAATTAAAATATAACATAAACAACCCAGTAGTTGATACAACGTCGTTAAAATATCTAATTAAATTATAACATAAACAACCCAGTAGTTGATACAACGTTGTTAAATAATCAATTAAATATAACAAATAATCCAGTAGTTGATGCAACGTTGTTAAATAACCAATTAAATTTAACATAAATAATGTAGTAGTTGATACAACATCGTTAAATAACCAAATGAAATATAACCTAAACAATCCAATAGTTGATTCAACGTCGTTAAATAACCAATTAAAATGTTAGCTAAATAACCCAGTAGTTGATACAACTTCGTTAAATAACCAATTAAAATATAACATATATATAACATTGTACGTGAATTAGTGTGTCAATGAAAATTGCTAATTAGAGAAAAGTTAATTCTAACATTCAAATGATGAATTAAATACAACCTTGCAACCTCTTATATCTGAAATTCATAAAATGTAATAATTAAGAGGTAGCAAGTAATCTGAAATGTATTTAATTCGTCATTTGAATGTTAGAAATCAATTTTTTCTACGACCATACTGAAATGAAGTTATTATGCAATGATCATCTGTATCGAAATGACATTCATTTCGATACAGGTTATCATTTCGATACAGATTTCTTATTTCAATAAATACCATTCATTTCGAGATAATAAATGCTTTAATCAAACTGCAAAAAGTATAGTAAACTCAATTAAAATGGAAAAAAAAAACTACAAAAACTACACATTTCCTGTTTTACTGAAATACATAATTATGAACAGTACAATTTTGTAATACAATTTCTCGTACACGTTAAAACTTACAAAAAGGAACTGTGACTTCATTTATTTATTTTCGTACCTATAGGAACTGCAAATAAGAATAACTTTCATTCTTTTGTTTCCCACTGTCTCAAACGTGACTATTTTGTTTCCCACTATCTAAAACCCACATTCCTACTTCCATATTGTCAATATAAAGATGTATGTGTGTAAACGTTAATTTTAATTTTTAATGAATTAATTAATTTTTGTCTAACCTTACTACAGGCCGTAGAAAAACAACCTTCATTAGTTTTCCAATTGCTTCAAATATCGTATTTCCTTCTCGTGTTTAGAAAAACAACAAATTTTCCATTAAGACTTCGAAAACATATAACAGAGAAGGAACTAATTAACATCGTGTGCTATCCGCCATAAAGAAGTTCTTTGTCCTGCAACGATCAGGTCTTCATATACGTGCACTTGTTTACATGCGGAGTGTTCTTGTACGGAATTAAGATTACAAAGACAGCTCAGTACCTGTGTCAGTAACACTTAAAACGTGTATTACTGCGAAACTTTTGAAATGATTTCTTTAATACCATCACAAATTTCTCTAATGAGATATTAAAATACAGGAACATAAAAATTAATATTACATGAAATTATATCGCTAATATAATATTACAGTGCCAAAAGAAACATTGAATAAAAGTGTCACTATTCCACAAAATTCCAAACACTCTTTACGAACATACTGCTACAGGTTTTCACACAACACACGTAAAACTGTCACACTGTTAAACATAAATTATAAAGCTTCATAAAGATTGTATTGGATTATTTTACAACTTGCAACAAAAGAGCATCGTGAACGAGAGAAAGAGAGGGAAATAAAATATACCCTATAATATTTTTGATCGCTCTTTTTTTCATGTTAAGCGAGACAATGAATAAAGCTGTTAGCAGTGGCGGCTCCTGTAATTCAATCATGGAAATGCAGTGGTATGAAAAATCAAAATATCAAGTAATAACTTTCGAATTTCAGAATGACAAATCATGCATAGTTATAACTGGGGTGGGGGGGGGAAGACGGATTATAACATATTTGCATGTTTTACTCCTTAGCTCAAAATCATATGCTAGCATTATTCAAATGTGTTTCAAGAGATCTTCAATCAAATGACTGATTTTTGCAGTGCATATTAGAGTCATGCACAATCGGTTACGAAAAATAGAAATTATATATTGCTATTGTATATATTTAGGTGTAATATTAGATAGTAAGGAGATTGGAAAGAACAAAATGAAAATACCGTAAATAAAGGAAACGCAACACTAACAGCAATAAATAAATATTTAAATAAATGGCCCAACATAGATAGCAAAAGATTAAATGACATTTACAGAGCCATGACTGAAGCAAAGGTATTATATAGTGTTGAGCAGTGGCGGTGCGTCAATAAGAGCACAAGAGCACGTGAACACCTTGTTTCCATTAATGCACAACTAGTTTATTATTTAAAACCGTATTGACTTAGTGGAGATGTACAATATCAGAATCGAGTATTTTAAACTTCACTCATCTTGCATAGATTTCTTATGTAAATTTGGCAACATGCGTTCACGTACAAGCCGTGCTCTTTCCAAGGATGTTGCAGGAATTACACGCATGCGCGGGAGAAAATTGTCTTTCGCTGGCCGCTTATGACTCGTCAAGAGCACAAAGAGTTAAGTGAACAGTGAATCTATCCAACAGATGTCAGGTGCATCGATGCCTATCGTTCACGTGCTATATGTATCTCGAAGAGGAAATTTAATAGTCTTTATTTTAGCCTGTAGGTGTCAGCATTTCTCACTGTCGGAACATGTGTACAGTGCTGCTATGAGAGTGTAGTTTGTGAATTATTATACTTTAGTGTTATCATAATAGGATAGTTTGGTAAATATTTATCCATGGTTTGGCTTTCAAACACGTGGTGGCTGAATGTTATACTGGGTGTTCATTTCATAGTGTGTCATGACGTCACTGTTGTTGGGTCACCGATTTGAAGCGAGTTTCAGCTTATATGTTAGAGAAGTTGCCTATTATTTAAGGCGTTCTTCAATCTGAACTTGAGAACGTGTACGGTATAACTTGAACGTCGAAGCAACAGATGGCGGTCTGTACGGTCTGTGTGCTACCATAACCTCTTTCAAACTGTCTTTTGCGGCGGCAAGTCGTACGCAGGGTATTTGTTATCATCGATTGCGTACGGTAACATTCCACAACACAAATCAAATGCTCCGTGTCCATGTTGACCGTCGAAGTTAATGTCAACAAATACGTAAGTAATCGTCTTAACCCTCTCCCCATATTCCGACAGTACGTATTTCCAAACAGTTCACATTTCTGCCACTACCGGCGTTACCGTACGAATCGGTACGTACTCTTCAGAATGAACGCCGTACTTGCTAGGCAACTTCTCTACCTCATAGGTTATACACCTCTGCGGAAGTGTAGGAAGATTAAATTCTCTAGGCTCATCGGCTAGCCACATGACGGCATACAGCGAGCCATGACATACTTTGAACTGAACACGCAGTAGTGGTAGAATTTAAGTATTTGTATGGTAGTGTATAATATTTATTGGCATGTATTTATAGTAATCAATCTATGCGAATGGGATTACAGTACTGGTATAGGCTATAGTGTATCAATGTGTTGTGAACCAAAATATATTACTGAACACACTCTTTTGTAAAAAACGGCACTGTGATATGTATTAATTTTTAACAAACGTAAACAATGAACTCTGTTCAAGCAATTTTGAACAGTAAAGAACTGGGTAAACTGACTTACCAGGAAAAATTGGAAATAAAAAGACTGGGTTTCATTATTATTATTATTATTATTATTATTATTATTATTATTATTATTATTATTATTATTATTATATGTTTTGAATTTATATAGGGTTTATTTCGATAGTGAAACATCGGAATCATGACATTTCATATTAGGCTAAACGTACGATTCCAAATTATTTTCGGTTTTGGAACACAAAATTGTGAACACAAGTAGGCCTAATATTTTATCACGAGCCACCACTGGTGTTGAGATATGGGGAAATTACTTATCAGAAGTAAATATAGACAGAATGAGATCTAAATATTGTAATAAATATTTGGGAATCCCATAGAATCCATCAAATATAGCAGCCAGATTGGAAATGGGGATGGAGGGTAGTAGGGGGACAATATTAGTTAGGAAAATTAAAATTTTGGGTAATATCGTAGACAAAGGAGAAAATGTTATCTTGAAAAGACATTTAATATACCTACAATCGATGAAAACTAAGTCAAATTGCATAAAAGAATTAGAAAATAATTTAAGCAGTTTAGGAATAAATTGATTATGGCAAGAAATTGGTGAAATTAATATAAATTTGATAGGTACAATTATAATGAGAAAGAGTAATGAGATAGTGAGACAGGAAATGTTAGCAATTTAAATAGTTTAAAATCATTAATAGATTACAAAGAAATGAAAATCACATGGGGACAGGAAGAGGAAATTACATTTTCACCAAGTGAAATATGTTTCATATCATCTATTTTTTTACCATAGTGGACAAATAGTCAGTGGACAAAACTTAATGGACGAATCATGAAATGGACAAATGTGTTAATGGCCAAAAAAGAAAATGGACGAAACGTAGTGGACCAAAGGCCCTATAACACGCATTTCCCATATTTATTCTGCGTTTAATTTTCTTCCGAGTATCATTTATATTTGTTACTATTGTTCCAAGATATTTCAATTTTTCCATATCTTCAAAAGGTAAATTAATAATAATAATAATAATAATAATAATAATAATAATAATAATAATAATAATATGGGATATGCGTGTTATTATTCGGTTGAGAAGCTTTTGTCATCCAGTCTGCTGTCAAAAATCTGAAGTTAGAATTTATAAAACAGTTATATTACCGGTTGTTCTTTATGGTTGTGAAACTTGGACTCTCACTTTGAGAGAGGAACATAGGTTAAGGGTGTTTGAGAATAAGGTGCTTAGGAAAATATTTGGGGCTAAGAGGGATGAAGTTACAGGAGAATGGAGAAAGTTACACAACACAGAACTGCACGCATTGTATTCTTCACCTGACATAATTAGGAACATTAAATCCAGACGTTTGAGATGGGCAGGGCATGTAGCACGTATGGGCGAATCCAGAAATGCATCTAGAATGTTAGTTGGGAGGCCGAGGGAAAAAGATCTTTGGGGAGGCCGAGACTTAGATGGGAAGATAATATTAAAATGGATTTGAGGGAGATGGGATATGATGATAGAGAATGGATTGATCTTGCTCAGGATAGGAACCAATGGCGGGCTTAAGTGAGGGCAGGAATGAACCTCCGGGTTCCTTAAAAACCAGTAAGTAATAATAATAATAATAATAATAATAATAATAATAATAATAATAATAATAATAATAATAATAATAATAATAACTTTTCGCGGGGCGTCCTGCCACCTATTTTATTTACAACTACATCCCTGATTCAGAGTACTACATATAAACCATTTCGGAAATGTAAATGTAAATGTAGAAGAATCTCCCGGATAATCTTAATTGTAATACTGCGGTGGACTATGTCCCGTCACTCTTATTTCCGGCAGTCAATCACTTTGCAGGTCGGCTACATTTAAATGTGTGGATCTTGTCATTCGCTGCTGATGACGTTATGCATTATACTTAACATAATCGCCCGCTATTTTAGCTCTTTCGTTGGCGTTCGCAGAAAGCACACGAGGACGTTATTTGCCGCTCAATTATTTGCTGAATTACAGTGCGTTTGATTTATTATCATAGGAGCTACGACATGATAATGTTTAACGATGCGGCAAATAGATTCCTCGTCTGATAGCTAGGCAACGAAAGAACAGAAATGACGAACGATACAACCTACCTAGACTTTATAGAGCTTTCCATTCCTAAGGCGTAAACAAAGAGGAGGAGTCACGCCGGAAATGACAATGACGCGACTATACTGTATAACACGAAATGGCAGTGTAGAATACGATATTTTCCTAATAGCAGTCGAAGAATACAGTCAACCTTAGATACACCAAGGCTCTGCTAGTTGCATAAACAACAGGAGATGTTATCTATCAGTGTTATTAAAAATGACGAAATAATAAGCAGATTCTATAACATACGGCTTCTTGATCTATCGTCCACCATTCATGACTATAACTCATGACATCCCGAGTTCGAGTCTCATCCTGGACATGAAAATTTCTCCTTAAAGAGACTAAATATTTTCACTGGTAAAGATCTAAAAAGCTAAGTGAGTATATGGGTTTCTGTATGCAGGAACATCTCAGAGTTCAAGTAAAGATTCACAGAATGCGTGTTAAGTCTGAAGCGTGCTATACGAAAACTATCAACTAGAAGGAAGTTAAATGCAAATATTACTTATAGATTTACCATAATGCGATGATCGTGATTTTACTTCATATGGTGATATCTGGTAACAGTTGGCAACACTGACAAGACGACAATATTTGCTGTTTAGGAACTGTTTTATGTGACCCTCATATATAGTGAGGGTTACATAAGAACAGTTTTTAAACAGCAAATATTGCCGTCTTGTCAGTGTTACCAACTGTTACCAGATATCACATAATCCTATGTAGTGAATGATTTATTTACTTACCGTACCGTTAAATCGGGCTACTTGGACCCTTAAGGTGTTATTTGAACCCAGAAGAAAAAAATGTTTGCGTCGATGTAAAATAACAATTTGGTGTCGAAAGTTGTGGTTTTTTGATCTGCAAACTTTCATCTCTACAAATATTTTCACCTAAGTTACTCCAATGGTAAGTAAACTTTTTTTCTTCTGGGTTCAAGTAACACCTTAAGGGTCCAAGTAGCCCGCGTTGACGGTACTTCATCTGTATGTTGAAAGGTTATTCTAAATAATTCAATAATTTATAACACAGTTTCGTAGATAAACTATACGAGAAAGAGATCAACATGTTAGGTATTTCGTCTGGCAATATGAAATTGATTGGTTTGATTTGCGAGACCTAACCTAAAAATGTATTTTGTTCGACCATATGACACTATTAGTACTAATTCCTAAAAGTCTCTTACCTGATTACAGTCTTGAATTATAACCACAACGCATCACATAAAATAACTATTATGTATTAATATTAATACTGATATTAATTAATTAGTATGTTCAAATTTCACTAGCTTCCAGTAACCGGCTCAGAAATCCAGTACAATTTTAATTCCATGGAACTGCAGTACTGACAACGTTTGAATCAGCTACCAACATACCAGTTACAAAATAACTACCATTTGTAGTATTTGTCAATATCGAAATTCGAAACGAAGTTGGCAAAAGAAAATTCAACCTGCAATCTATAAAATCACCACAATCCACTAAAATATGTAGTAATGGGGGAAAAATGTAGTAGGTTTCACCCTTAGGGTATGAAGTAAGCTGACTTGGACTTACTCCTAGAAAACCCGCTCCAGAGCGCTTTTCCTGGAATCGAACCGTTAGCTGAGTACTTGGATAACGACCGCATCATTGCAAACCTTTTCCGACATTCCACGTTACAATCATGGACACTGAATGACAGTTGCACTCGAAAACGCTGAATAAAAGAGGGAGCTGCATTTCTGCATATTAAATCGATACGCGACAAACATAATGAAGCGAAACAAGATAGGAAATTGACTTGCACAAAACAATTGAGTAGCGGGCGGCGAAGCGTCAGAGCGAAGCTCCCACCCTCGTACGTCAACATGAGAGCAGCTCGTGTCTCGTGTCGTGCAGAGCTACCCTACAAGTTCTTATCTCCACAGAAACCGACAGTGATGCAAATACGGAACTGTACCCGGTGCACCTTACACAGGGCTTTGGCGATTGGCAATAGCGATTGCCATCTACAAACGACGATATTTATCTGACACGTCCTTACGGGGACACTTCACTAAAATTGACAACTTTTTTCCCTAATAACTTGTTTTTCAACCATATTTTGAGAGCATGTTTACTATACAGGGTGTAACAACTTTAATGTTTAGATTTTTTTTTATTTTAGTAGGTTATTTTACGACGCTTTATCAACATCTTAGATTATTTAGCGTCTGAATGAGATGAAGGTGATAATGCCGGTGAAATGAGTCCGGGGTCCAACACCGAAAGTTACCCAGCATTTGCTCACATTGGGTTGAGGGAAAACCCCGGAAAAAACCTCAACCAGGTAACTTGTACCGACCGGGAATCGAACCCGGGCCACCTGGTTTCGCAGCCAGACGCGCTGACCGTTACTCCACAGGTGTGGACTTTAATGTTTAGAATTTCGGGAACATGTTCCCTGACACGTTCTACGTTGATTAAACCTAACATACCTATATCCGAAATTGAGAGATTACAGAGATAAAAGAGCTGGAAAAAAAAAAAGAACTTTTGCGGCTCCAAGCATTATACCGTTTATACAAGGCCTATTTTATGGCATTAATAAGTAGAGATACATAAGAAACATTTAAAAAGCAGTGAATGAAGGAAATTTTACTTTTAAGAGAAATTAAATTAAAATTGTTTAGGTTGCTAAGGAAACGAAACAGACAACAGTTTAAAATAACAGTTGTGAGAAAAATAAACCGTATTGTGACTAGTCTTTTTATTGAGTTTTGACCATTAAAACATGCCTTTTGTGTACACACATCAGGAATACGCCGACATAGTTCATGTGTATGGATTGTGTGATGGCAATGCAACAGCAGCTGTTTTGGCATATGAAGCACGGTTCCCAAATCGTAGGATTCCTAGTGCACAGGTATTTTCACGTGCCCATTGGCAAATTTCAAGAAGTACAGTGTTTGGAATCTTAAGGACATTTTTTTTCAACTTTGCACTGCTTCTTTCATACTCACAAGTAGTTGATATTAAAATGTAATATGGTAATAATAAAAATAATGACATAGACATGCCACTTTCGGAAATTGGTGTTACTTCTTTCAGTATTCAGCGATAAAATTAAACTAAAAAATTTAACTTTGGGGTACAAATAATCCAAACCTATAGAACTTTGGACATAGGTATGTTAGGTTTAATCGACGTAGAACGTGTCACGGAACATGTTACAGAAATTCTAAACATTAAAGTTGTTACACCCTGTATAAAGGATTAACAAAATCAAAATTTTGAACTACCAAATGTTTTTGGCTTTTAATTTTTTTTTATTCTTTTTAGAAACATTTTCAAATCGAAGTTTTTAGTAAAAGATCTCAATTTTTAATATTATTTTTTTTTTGGTTGCATTCACAAGACGTAACACCGGCGTGGCTCAGTTGGTTAAGTGGAGGCAGAGGTGAAATTTTCGAACAAAACTGAAGAAAAAATGAAAATTTGGTTTTTTCTATTTTTATTATCTTTATTTTCATATTCCGATGTTAAGTTTTGATTTTGTGCCCTTAAAAGTATGAAATTAAAACAAAGATAACTGTATTACTATGTTATTCCCATAATAAACTAATACTTATCATTATTTATATACCTTCTCTGAACATATAAATAAAAATAAATATTGAAAATTTCTTACAATATGGTGCATGGAGCATTTTATATCAAACGATATAAAGTTTTATAAAATTATTAATATTTACAGAACTATTGTACTTAGAAAGTTAAAACTTGGTATGTCCATTACTAATAACATACTTAGTATCCATGATCAATTTCAAACAAATCGGATAAATTTTGTGGATTTTGAAATATTCACCTCTGCCTCCCCTAAAGTCGCTTGCATGCCGGCTAAAGTTGCGTTCGGGCGCGGGTTCGATCCCTGCTTGGGCTGATTACCTGGTTGGGTTTTTTCGGAGGTTTTCCCCAACCGTAAGGTGAATGCCAGGTAATCTATGGCGAATCCTCGGCCTCATCTCGCCAAATACCATCCGCTATCACTAATCTCATCGACGCTACATAACCTAGTAGTTGATACAGCGTCGTTAAATAACCAACTAACTAAACTTCACAAGACATAGGGAAGCATTTCTAATATTTATTTATTTAATCTGACAGGATTAAGGCCATAAGGCCTTCTCTTCCATCCTACCAGATAGCACACATAAATACAAAAACAAAATACAAACACTGATGAAAATAATACAAATTAAATTAAAGCCCTATAGAGGGTCAACAGGATCAAAAGAACACTATCGAGCTCTCATCGAGCTAATACAAGGGAAAAAAACATAGATAGCAATGATAATAATAATAATAATAATAATAGTAATAATAATAATAATAAATATATTACACATTAATTGTACATTTTACAACAGCATAGTTACAATATTTATTATATGTCATGGGTTAAGCCGAAGTTGCGCAACCTGACAGGTGTTCAACAAGCAATGCCATGAACTAGAATGTGATTCTTCAATTTAAATTTGAATTTTGATATTGTCCGATAGTCTCTGACATGGTCAGGGAGAGAATTCCAGAGACGTTGAATCGATATGCTGAAAGATGATGCTATACATTCATTTAATGAAAAATCTCATTTATTCACTTTGAAAAAAATTGTTTGAAATTTTTAAACGTTATTTTTCATATAATTCATGAAAAAAATATTAATAAAATAAATGCATAGAAACATGTAGGGGAGAGTCGGGTAGTATCGGACATCGGGTAATATCGGACAGTGAGTTTCTTTCATCTACCACACGATGATAGTACCTGATTGACATGGTTACGTTTCTGTGATGTCGCATAGAGAAACGTAACCATGTCATTCAGGCACTACCATATGGTGGTACATGAAAGAAACGCACTGTCCGATACTACCCGATGTCCGATACTACCCGACTCTCCCTAAGCTAACTCATAAATATTTGCATTAAAAATTTAATCTATATTGATTAATATTTGGCATACAAAAGTTGGTGCTGAATCAAGAAAAATAAAATTACTGAAAAATGGATTTGAAAGTAAAATGAACATTTATGTACATTAAAATTCTTCTCCGCTACATCAATCTAGCAACTTCAGGGAGCCAACTTTAGAACAAAAGTTACTAGATTTGTAATCAGAAATTTATAAAAAAATAATTCTTTGATGGAAAAATAATTTTGACAGATCTTTAAATGTCATACCCCCTTACAGCCTTAATTAAAAACAATTCCAAGTCACACAGAGATTGTGTGCACTCGTCGTGGGTCTCTGGCGTTTCGTCAGCCCACGCGAGTTGTGTGGATATAAAGGGAAAAATTGGGACGGTGTCGGGTGGAGTTCCCGGGTAGCTCAGTGGTAGAGCGCTGGTACGTTCGACCAGAGGTCCCGGGATCGATACCCGGCCCCGGAACAATTTTTCCCTTGAAATTATTTTAAACATATTGGTAATCAGAATTGAACTAAATACATTTGGGATATGAGAATATACATTCTAAAGCATATTATAGATTTTTTATTAATTTGTCATACAGAATAATATCTGTAATATTGACAATTAATATTTGAGGAGAAAAATTCGCTCCGGTGCCGGGGATGGAACCCGGGTCCTTGGTTCTACGTACCAAGCGCTCTAACCACTGAGCTACGCCGAATTCAATCCACAGCACCGGACGGAACCCTCCTCCTTCAATGTTTCCCCTTTGTGGCCTGACTCCAAGTTAGGCATGTATGTTGACGTATATGTCCAGTGTCAACTGCCATTATATTAGGAGCGCACTCAGCTGAGTGACTTGTTTGGCCGGGATTCCGCAGTTACGTGAACAGTAATCTGTACAAATATATGCACTGCAGCTATGAGAATATAATAGATTTTTTATTAATTTGCCCTACAGAATAACATCTGTAATATTGACAATTAATATTCGAGAAGAAAAATTCGCTCCGGCGCCACAAAGGGAAAGATTGAAGGAGGAGGGTTCGGTCCGGTGCTGTGGATTGAATTCGGCGTAGCTCAGTGGTCAGAGCGCTTGGTACGTAGAACCAAGGACCCGGGTTCGATCCCCGGTGCCGGAGCGAATTTTTCTCAAATATTAATCATTCTAAAGAAATTAAATGACCAATAAAAATGTTTTGGAGAATTTTCATGATTTTCAGTGGTCTACCCTTAAATATTTATATTTAAATCTCGCCAATGGCCGAGTGGTTAACCCCTCTGCCGTCCATCGTGGCGATCCGGATCGAAATATTATTGAGAACTTGACGTCAAGCTTCAAATATCTGAATGACTTATTGCATCAAATTTGCTAAACTCATTACAAAACGATACGGAAATGAAGTTCAGAGTAAAAACTCACATTAATAATAGGTGGCCTTGTTGAAAAAAGTCAGTCGTTTCCTGTGCACACGGCATGCGGATATCCTCTACCAGCCAGGCGATATGGAAAAGTTTAGCGGTTTTGATAACCAACATCGAATATAAGCGGAGTGCGATAAGATTCGAAATCGCGTCTCTACGTATTCCTGGCTATTTACAAAGTAATGTGTATTTCCTTGGATAAAGTTTAAGTCTATGGACCTGTGAAATTCTAACTTCTACATTTTTACACCAATTAATCTGAAACTTTTGCCACATATTTCTTACAATGTGGACATGCAATAAACAAATTTTTACTTTGATATTTCAATTAGTTTACTTATAATTAATTTTTTAGTACTGAATTATGATTGTCCAATTTTCAAAGTTTAGGGGAGACTGTTGTACCTTTAAACACATTTCACATTTCATTTTTTTTTTAATTTTGGGAAATGATATTTTTAAAATTAAAAAATACTTTAAATAATTATTGAAGATTTCTTTACAACTTCGTGTATATATTTTACTGTTCTACACATCTATTAAGGATGGAAAAAATAAAATGTAATATGTTCAAAAGGTACAACAGGTTCGTGTACCTTAGAACATACCCTCTTGTAAGTTGGAACACATGGAATATAGGTGGGAATATAGCTGTAAAAACTGACAATCATATTTAAAATGTATTTGCCATCATAAACCAGAGCAGGCTTCTCTGATTGAGATTTTATTTCCTGGAGGAGCAATAACTGCTTCAACAGCTTTCTTCAAGGCATCCGGATCAATTGGGGGACCTCTTAATTCCAGATTTACTTCGTGGCATGATCTTAAAATAAAATAAAAACAAAAACCAATAGTATTATGTACCTTCACGATGTGGGACCCCTACGTCGGAAAGAGAGGACAGGGAAGACCACGGCTCAGATGGTCTGACATGTTTACCAGAGAGGCGGGGAAACAATGGTCGAGGACAGCAAAGAACAGAGTTTTGTGGAAAGAACTAGGGAAGCTCATTGTAAATAGATAACGTAATCAGTGTTAAGATATTGTAAATAGTAAAGTCAGTATCAGTGAAAGTGTAAGATAACTTTTGTAAATAGTAAAGTCAGTGTTGAGAAAGTGTCAGGTAAATAGTGTAAACAGCAAATAGTGCTTGTCAAACTGTCAGTGTTAGTATAATGTGTGTAGTGCAAAAAAATGAACAAAGAACAGAGTGCTGAGACTAGTTAAAGTTGAACAGGGTTATTAACCATGTCACAAAAGTAGTATACACGACAAGCTCGCTTGGATTGGCTCACCAAGCGAGTACACTTGAGCCATCCCTGTCGAGGGGGTTCTAACCCCATCACAGGAGGCCTGTGCCCAACATGGGACATCATGGCTAACATTCATTCATTCATTCATTCATTCATTCATTCATTCATTCATTCATTATGTACCTTGGAACATGTTCCGTGGTAGAAGATATTCTGTGTTCAAAGGTACAAGAGGGTGCACGTTTAAACAAATGTGGCTACCAAAACTAGAGATTCTAATAAATCATGGAAATTAAAATATGTTATTACTCACCATATAATACGGAATACATTGTATTTAATGGATGGTAACAAATACAATCTGGTTTTGTGTTAGATAACATATACCAATGAACGAAATGTTTACTTTTGGTACTAAAAAGATTCTTTCGTTCACAGAACTCACACTTTGCAATAAATCAAACCAAAACTACGACCAGAGCTACTTAGCGGCTTTCCCTACAACCTACTTCAGTTTGAGTCTTCTAGGTTGTAGCAAAAAAATAAAAAACAAAAAATGTTCAAAGGTACACTATGCTAAAGGTACAACAGTCTCCCCTACATAATTTTTCTTTAAATTTATATTTAATTTATTCCTAATAGACGTATGTAAAATATGACACATGAATTCATATTTTTCCAATTACTTTTTGAGGAAAAAAATATTTACCCTTTTAATTGTTAATTTTTTTAATTTTTTTAAAAACTTGTAACTAGGGGGCGGATGTTGATGACCTAAAAATCTACTTAAAATGATCAATAAAATGACCTTAAAATAATGGAAAAATTACATAAAATGAAAATAAAATGGCATTTAAATATTATTCACCGCACTCGCACCACAACTTCTTAAAAATTAGTCACCTCGTTTCAGTGACTGCCCTGCAAATGTCGGAGAGAGGAGGCAACTTCCTGGAATTTGACTAAGATAAAGGAAAAGAGCATGCAACAAAATGAAAGTTTTAAGGGAAAACTATAGATTTTAATGAGAATTTACAATGTGTTCCAATGAGGGATGGTCCATGTCAGTGCCTTCATTCTCCGTCTCCTCCTCCTTCCACTCTTCACTTTTGTTATCAGATCTTCCAGATGGAGAGTGTAAATGACAAAACAAATTGTGGGCGCAGCGTGCATTCTTGCAATCTTTGTGTTAAAAATACTGTCTACTGTAGTACATCCCTTCCGAACCATATTGGGGACACAACGTCCTATTGTCCGGGAAACTGTGAACGTTTCTCCTTTCCAAACATAAATTCTAAACTATAAAACTCAAGCTTCACTGTTATTCAGTAGATATTTACTAGTAGGACCTACTACTCATCTGTTTACTTATTGCTAGAAAAAGATTTAATAGGCCTATATGTAAAGAAGGAAGTAAAATGCATTCAAGATGATCTAAAACTTCTTCAAAATCTTAAAAATGACCAAAAATGTCGAAAAAAAAATGTAAAAATGACCTATTAGTTCCAAAACGCCAAAAATGCAAAAAAATGCAATATAATAAATTAATTTTTACGTTGATATTAACATAGAAAGGATTTCTATATTACTAGGCATCGTCCTAATGTGAAAAATAAGAAGATGACTTTTCATCAACATCCGTTTCATACTTATAACATCCTCAACACATGATGATTTGAATACTTTCAATAGCAGAAGAAAACATTATGTGTCAGTTTACTTAACATGCTTTTGTGGACTTGAAAAACTGCATTTATTAGAGCATTTTGAATGTTACAAAATGTTGAAAATTGGAAAACCGAGAAAGCAATTATCAAAGCATAGCATGTGTTTTTATATATATACATACATATACATATACATATATATATATACATACATACATATACATATACATATACATATACATAACAGCGCGAAATATGAACTGAATGACAAATAAAATTAGTTATAGTCGTGACGCTGTTATTTCCGGCGTAACTCCGCCGCTTCGCTTACGTCTTAGGAAGTGAAGGCTCTATATAGTCTAGGTGGGTAGTATCGTTCGCCATTTTTGTTTTTTCGTTCCCGAGCTACCATACCAGGAATCTATTTGCCACACCGTTAAACATTATCATGTCGTAGCTCCTATGATAATAAATCAAACGCACTGTAATTCAGCAAATAATTGAGCGGCAAATAACGACTTCGTGTGCTTTCTGCGAACGCCAACGAAAGAGCCAAAATGGCGGGTGATTATATTAAGTATTTATCGAGCCTTAAGAAATGAATAACGTCTTCATAAGCGAATCACAAGACGCACACGTTTAAATGTAGCCGACCAGCAACGCGATTGGCTGTCGGAAATTAGAGCGACGAAAAACAAAGTCTGTCAGAACGACAGTTGAGTGTCAGTTTAAAGGGCTGCAGCTCCACGCACGCGCTGGTTCCTTTAAATTCACCCTGAAGGGCTTTAAATTGGCATATGGCCAAAATAAGCACAGATTTATAAAACTGAAACATTATTTTATTTTTAGGGTAAAAAACAAAATTTCAATTTTTTTTTATATTTTTTTAGTTATTTTCACCGATCGTTATTTTGACTCACGATAACAATATTGTTTTATTTGACGAAGATAATAGATTAGTTTCGAGCCCGCTGGAAGTTCTGTAGTGCTGAAACTTCAAATTGGGCCCAGTGTGACCCATTTATAGGCTATTACTTAAAGAGACCTGTCCTC